>CM070561.1:2486229-2854733 GCA_036346405.1 Phyllostachys edulis | reverse complement strand
ACCCGGGGATTGAAGGTCTGAAGGTCCCGGCTAGGACATCCGCCTCGGGACTAAAGGTCCCTCAGCAGATTGCTAAGCAATGGCTTTTCCTCTTTCCACTCCCTTCCGCCTCGCTGGCCTCCTCGAGATCAAGGCCTCAAGGGCAGGGCAGACAGGTCTTTTCCTCCTTCCTCAAGCTTCCTCCGATCCCTCCTCCGCCTCCCAGATCCCGGCCATATACAAGACATACATGAGGGCGAGGTCGAGGTCAGGGCGATACAATACATGGGCGACTAGAGAGGGCGAGGTCATGAGGAAGGCGCTGCAAGGGCGGGCTAGGCGCACGAGCGGCAAGGGCGAGTGGCTGCGGCAATCGTGCACAGGCGAACAAATTACGGCAGCGATAGAGCGCACACACAAGGCTGCGGGTCAAGCAATGAGCGCCAAAGAAACAGTACTGCCAACTGCAGAAATGCAAGAGAGCATAGGCTGCTAAGGACCTGTCCTGATCCGTACCCATGTTTCCACACATCTCCATTGTTTTTTTCCCCGTTGTTGAGGGTAAGGCCGCAAGAAGACTAGGGTTTGATCGATTTTGGTTTGGGTGCTTTGGATTGGGTGGTAATGTTGCACTTTTAGAGCCAGATTTAGATGGATGTCAGAGTCGTAGCCTCAGAGGTTTGTGCCGGAGCCTTACTAATGTGGAACAATGCAAGACTTAATGGATTGATTTGTAATTTTGGCATGCAGTATGGTTTGCTTTCCTTCGACATCGTGGATTTGTATTTGGTTTGGTGGATATTGTTTAGGCAGGGATTTGAGTTGTGGTTAATCGATCCGATCATCCATGCCCGAGATTGGTTAATGTCACATCTCTAGTGAAATAATAATTTTTTTGTTTGCATATGTTCAAGAATCCCTATTGTAAGCATTGATTTATCGTGAATGTGTATGGTGAAAACCGATTTGAGGCCATAGTTTTTTGAGAGAGTCATAGTAGAATAGATAGTTTGGAGTTCTTTTGTGATACATAGTCGGGTACTTTGGGTTGCAAGTCAACTTGGAAGTTTCTTGTAATGAGATAATTAGAGAGGCGTCAACAGAATAAAGAGATGGTTTTAATTTAGATTCATGTGGAACTCAGATGGTTTTTGTTTTTGTGAGTTGAATCGAGAGATGGAAATCTTCGTAACTTTGCACTACTAGGTAACTGGAGTATGAAGTATATCTAGTCCCAAATGTCTGCTTGTTTGCAAAAAAATGTTCAAACTATACATTATTTGAATTAGTGTGATCACAAAAATGTTCGTAAACTATACATTATTTGAATTAGTGATGATCACCGCTATTGCTCCTTTGGTTTTTTTCCCTATAACATAGTGATAGCCCATAGGGAAATCCACCAATTTTCCGGTGAGTTCAAAATTTTGGCAAGGTAATGTTATCTCGCAATGTGTAAATGTAGGTCCAAAATGCTATATTTTTACTCAGGCATTGAAACTATAAATTTGCTTTTGTTTGTTGTATAATCAAGCAGTTGTAAAATGCAAAGATTGCATCTTAAAGTGTTAATTTGCTTTTTTTTTCTTGCCATCCGCAATTTTGAATACCCATGGTCCAAATCCCAGCGCCTGTGTGTTAGGACCTAAGTAGCTAGCGGTGGTAATATAATGGATGTCTTAGCCAAAGTGTCTTTCATTTTGGGAAGCATTATCTTGCGCTAAACATAGTTTGCAAAATTGCACCATATTATGGGGATGCTATTATACTTGAATGGTTTAATTTAGATATCGTATACCGTGGAAGAAATTTCTATATGCGTAAAAATTCAAATTCATGCATGGGGTTGTATGTCAACAATAAGTAATTTATTTCTATATATAGATATCAACATAACATTGACAACACACTCTAAAAAGTATTCCTTTTAGAGTGTGTTGTCAGATTGAATTGTGCTTGACACATGCCAATATGTCAAGCACAATTGGATATTGACACGGTTTGCACATGATGGAGGTTGATGACAATGAGCTATTATGATAGACATAAAGTGAATCGTTGAGATGAAATTTTGTAGGACTAAAAAGATCATTTTCTTTATTATTTGGCGATTTTGTTGTACACATGGGTGAACGGTTTGGATTTATAATGAAGTGAACGAGATAAGATTGCGTGGGTTATTTGATGATTTTTTATTAACTAATGGCAATTATTTTATGGTTAAAAGTTTCAATTGCATGAAAATTCGGAATGTTGCTCGTGACATCTAGCTTGGTAGTACATATCTAGTCCCGCAGACCCCTTAGTCAGCCTTAAATGCATATCTAGCTTGGTCGCGAATCGATGGTTATATTATCGCTATGTGTATATGCTACAGATGGATAACCGTGGAGTGGATGTACACGGACGCCCAAGTCAGCTCAAATCACCCGTGAATGGATGGATAAGACCGAGAAATTCTTGACCATGCATTTAAGGCAATTTAAGGAGCGAGAGACACGCTCGTCCTCGCAGCCCAATGTGAAAAACAAGAAAAGAAAAACAAGGAAGTCATGGTGAAAAGATTTTGCAAGTATGGATTTATACTAAACTATACCCGTGGTGTCCCATGGTGAAGCCTTATCGTCCCAGAGAGAGGAGGCCGTGAGACGACGCTTGAGGCATCTGATTATGACGGGTACCGTGGATGGTTAGGGTGACTATGAGGATGCGACGCTTATCGAATCCTACTTACGGAGGACGAAAGCAGAGGATGAGGAGGAGGAGCTGAGCTGCCGCCATATGCGTTTGGCCATGTTGGATCTTCGCATGAAGGTCCCACATGAGAAGACAACGGCTTTTCAACCGATGCCATTGGCCGCCATCAAGTTGAAGTCCCAAGACAACATGACTCGAGCCCGCCTGATGCTATGATGGCAATTATTGGGGCCGCTCGAGGGTCATCATCTCACGAAGCCTTGTACGAAGTCAACGAGACTCTTCGCATCAAGATGCCGTGATGAGCGTATACATTGTTGTCCGAAGGGGTAAAGGCCCTATTTAGGGAAGAACACAAGGATGCAAAGTATCATCCAAAGTGTAAATCTTCTAGGTATGTGGAGGTAGACAAAGGTAATGGAAAGAAGGAGCGTGAATGAGGACATCCCCATGAAAGTCCTAAGACACCTTCCGATCATACCGAGGCTCCAACGGCTATTCATGTCCGAGGAGTCCGCGAAATGTATGACATGGCACAAGAATGGCGCTCGACATAATCCTCGACAAGATGGTACATCCAGCAGATGGTGAAGCATGGAAAAGCTTTAATGGCAACCATCGCGGCAAAGATGAAGAGGCCCGTGAATGTACGAAGTTATACCGCAACTGATGGGTTCAACTTATGGAATGATGTCGCCCCATACACTTGTTGGCCCGCTGTTCGCTATTCCTCAATCTCGGCCCTACTAACGGCAAAACATATTCTTGACGTTGATAATTCCCGGACACCCGAAACAAAATGGTGTGTACATGCACTGCTTATGATGAATTGATCAAGGCTTGGAATGAAGGCGATGGACTTACGATCGAAGCTACAAAGAAGAACTTCGTATCGTATGTTTGGTACCAAGATTCCACGATGACTTCCGGGCGATGGGATATTCACGCCACCGGTGTGTCCATCGGAAGTTTCCATGCCCTGATGCAAGACAAATTTCTACAGCTCATTTGGTTGAAGAAGGCGGAAGTTCTCGCTGCTCGACAAGCATCGACAGCTTCTCCTCTTGACCATGCATTCAGAGGAGACACCAAGAACTTCATTAAAGGTGTCACTTGGACCGACCTCGCACCTCGAAGATGACTAGTGCCTGTGTTCATGCTCGATAGATGCTCGTGGTTCTTGCAAGCAGTAAAGATAATCCAAAGAAGGGTAAAAGAAAGAAAGTTAATCCAAAGAAAGATAATCCAAACAAAGATCGCTGGTGGCTATGGTGCGGAACATATGTGGACTCATAAGCCCGGATTGGAGAGGCTTCCTATTTTGATGACCTTTCCTTCCACTACACCCGCTTGCACCACAGCCCACCACCACACCACTCGGTGAGTATGTTTTACTTTCAGGCTCATGCTTAGTGTCAAACCTAGAGATGGCCTTCGTGGATTTGTTGATGTGGCCTTGCGTTTCAAGTTGATGTGACGGCCTTCGCGTCGAATGTGGTTGTCTACTGTGTCACGCGCTTTTGCGTGTTTTGGAAACGCCCCTGCAGGCGAGATGCGCCGAATTTTCAACTTTTCTTTAAACTCCTTACATTTTTATCTTGTCACCACGCAATATCTTTTTTGTGCAATGACATCGGGCCGAACTGTGCCTGGAGGGTCGCCAAGATCGCAAGTCGGGCTATCCGCATTCCCGATCGCCGGATCAAGATCACGTTAATCGTGAGTCGCTATGAGTAGTTTCTATGTATCGAACTTGTGAACTTGTGGACTATGAACTTGTGGTTTGTAATAAATTGTGGATTTTTGACAAATTTGGTCGCTTGTAATATATAAATGTGGTTTGTAATTTATTGTCGTTGAATTGTGGTTTTATTATATATATATGCATTGTTGTTTAAATGGAAAAGCAAAAACCAAAAAAAAAAAAGGAATTGAGATTTAGGTTTTGCCGAGTGCAATGACCATTGCAGACTCGCAAAGAAAATTTAAAAAATGATGCTTTGTCGAAAGTGCAATGACCATTGCACTTTCAAGAAAGAAAAATTTTTAAAAAATAAAATGACGCTTTGTCGAGTGCAATGCCCATTGCACTGCTAAGAAAGAAATTTTTTAAAAAATAAAACGCGCTTGTCGAAAGTGCAATGCCTATTGCACTCTAAGAAAGAAAAATTTTTAAAAATAAAATACGTTTTGTCGAAAGTGCAATGACCATTGCACTCGCAAAGAAAATTTAAAAAAAAAATAAAAACACGCATGATCGAAAGCCGGCCTGCAGGCACTCTTGCGAAAGAGGTTTAAAAAATAGACGCGCACGACGGCGTAAATCTTTGTCGAAAGTTCAAGATCAAGACTGCAAGAAGTTTTGCCGAAAGTTCAATTTGGCACTCTAGAAAGCAGCCTTTAATCGGAGGGGATTCGACGGAGGCTCTTTGTCGAAAGTGTTGCACTCTCAAAGGCTTTGCCGAAAGTAAGTCGCTTTTGCCGAGCGCAATGTGCACTCGGCAAAGAGCCCGCCTCCAAAGAGTGAATATACCTTGTCACAAGATATGTATGTCACCAAAATGTATATCACCAAAATATAACACGAGATATTTACATAGAAGCAAGCCTCCTTTTGAAACATCAACAAATATCGAATACATTCCAAGTAACATGAAATCATGAAACCCTAATTTCTATAGCCTAAAATCCAAATTCTCGCAACCTAAATCCTAAATTTCTAGACAATTCCGTAACACACGAAAATTATCAAACATTACACAATAAAAAAATCATAATTTTTGAGCTCATTTTCTACATTTACAAATCCATACAAACAATACACTTATATGAAATTGCGAGAACAATTCTGATTTAATAGAATTATGAAAAATTTACACAAGCAAGTACACCATGGTCGGTTGCTCCACGAAAATTTCATAATTTTTAAGTCGCTTGCTATATTTTAAAATTCAAACTAAATTGCCAAACCCGCTTAACCCTAATTTCCGAGTGGACACATGGCGCATGGGCACCACCGACGATGGTCGTAGGCGTGAACGCTGGCAGGCTAAGGTTGGCATCGCCGCACGATGGCTATGTGGTAAGGTGCTAACTCTGAGACAAAAAAATATATATACGTAGCTAAACCAGAATACACGATGAAAAGTTGATAGTACCTGGAAAAAAACTCTATATGTCACCTAAACCATCGGGTTCCATCACCGACATCAAGACGAGGAATTCGTGATAGAGCCGGGTCGCTTATCTTGTTCTCCGAGCAATGGCGAGCCATCGCCTCCACTGGCAAACCGTCTGGCTTACAGCTGACAGCTATGGGCCGCTTGCCCCGCTTCTACCGAGCGGGCGACTCCAACCATTGGCCTAGTGGCTCGGCTCTTCACCCTCTCAAGAAGAATGGCGCGTTCTACCTCGCTATGGGCGCGGCCGCTAGGAGGCGCGAGACCTCGCAGACTGAAGGCAGGCAAACCAGAGACGAGGAGCAATCGAAAGGCCCAACATGTATCTTCACGTGACCTGGCCATGGTTGAAGCGGCGGGCAAGGTGTCATAGATGTAGATCCGCATTTATGGCAGGCAGGGAGGAGGCGGAGAGGCGCGGGCATGGAGAGGAAGGAAGGCGGCGACAAGCAAGGGCAAGTGGGCGGAGAGGAAGAGGTAGACGAGACGGAGAGGACGAACCATAGGAGGAGGAGCCACGCGGAGTGCTTCCTGCTTGTCGGCGAGGCGGTGGTCCGCCGGGAAGCTCTCCTGGGCGGAGGTAGAGCTAAGCCTAAGCTATGCTAGGCCTATGCTTGCTTTGGGGCACCGCATGTGTCGTCGAGTCTTGACTAAGGTTTGCCCAGGCTAGATTTTTTACTGGTTTTGCCACTGCTCCGGAGTCACCACTTTGAGAAAAAGGGTGAGCAGTTAAAAAAGGCAGAAAAAGTCAGAAGTATGGGAGTTCGTTGAGATCCTGGATTAAAAAACAGAGGGGGATACGCTTTTAATTGATCACAAACAAGAGTTACGACCGTCTCTTTTCCCTGACATCACACACACGGAATTAAATATCGAAAGGCCGGAGTATTGTCACTGAGCTGTGACACGAGACTAATCATCACTCACGGTGACAGCTGCTGTAATATCACGCGACTTTTGGATGGATGGAGACGAAGACGCACGGTTGGTTGGGGCCTGTTGCAACGGAGGCGAGCGAGAGACTGACAAGTTGTTGGTTGGGGCATCAGCGTGCGTCATCTGATCTGATCGCCCCTGTGCATATATATATATATAAAAGATGTATTGAACCTTCCGTCGCAGGGCATGGCAGGGCAGGATTGGTGGTTACAGCGTGACGGCCTCTCACTCTTGCCTTCCAAGCTTCACTACACACCGTCCTCCCTGACCACTTTCGCTCGCACTTCCGTCTCCAAAACGGCCTCCTCTCCGACCTCTTTATGGTGTAATCAATTTAATATAGAGTTTTCTATTTTTTTTCATTCAATGATTCTGATTAGTTTAGATTTAGTTATACTATTACTACATACGATAAGATGAGCAGTAGAATCCCGATAGAAAGATGATTGTAATTGCCTATATGGAGATTACATGTCACAAGAGTAATGTTTTAACCTTTGTTGGAAAAGTCCATAATACCTTCATAGAAAAAAAATACAAAAAAGTTTATTGTGCCTCTTAACAAATTAACGATCGATTTCATTTATACTACTCTACGACTACTAAGAATCGCACTGTAAAATTCCTCCTTCTTAAACCACGCCTGCTCATAGCTAGCCGCTTTCCTCTAAAACCCCCTCTCGAATTTGTTGTGTACAAATATGTATCAATCACAGATGCAGATAGATTAAAAAGGTGCGTTCCTCTGCTTATAGCAAACTAACCCGCAGTCAATCCTCCTCCTGTAAATAAGTCGAGACTGCATAATATAAAATGTAGCACCATAGTATGTCGGGGGCTAGAAGGTTCAGAGAAGGTAGCATTCCCCATGCTTGCTTACTAAATGAGGTAAATTCCTTATCCAATCGACGGTGATAGCTACTTACTGCTGGGAGGATGGCTGATCGGAGCTGCAGGAGAAGCTCGTTGGGGTGAAACAAACAGAAGTAAAAACAACGCGTTGGGTTGGGTTTGGGGTGGGTTGGGGTGAGCAGTGAGCTGGAAGGCGCGTGCAGAGGAATCTCGTGGCCACCGTCGCAAGTGCCACACAGCCTTCGACCTGAATTCCGGCCGGCCTCGCCGTCCACTGCAACCCAAGGGACCCACAGCTGCAAGATAGAGAGGCTGCGGCCGTTTCTTCCTCTCTTCGCTTTTGGCCCTAGCTTTAACTGACTAGGAACTCTCTGTGGGCTATACTAGCTAGTAGTATGCAGTCTGCAGAACAGTACAGAACTGTTTCTTACCAGTGGATTACACCTTCGTGCACAGCACAAATAGCACTAGTATATCTGCGCTGCAGAAAGATTGTGCTGCAGAGAAGATTTGGTTTATGGCTAAAAAGGAAGAATCAAGCAAGGAATGGTCGGTATTGTTTAGCAAACCTTAGGGGGAAGGCTTTTTCATCTGCCATGCATTCCTTCCATTGTTTCTGCCCTTGGGGATCAAGCAAATTAAACCCCTGCTCGCCGGCGTTCATGGCAAACCACGTCATACTGACATTTTTATATTGGCCGGCCTTTAATTTGAGTAAAACATTTCCAGAGAATCCTCTGGTCGATGCTGATATTAAATGCCACGTTGTGAATTTTAATAGCCAGAAACTTTCATTTCAATCCATGTATGATCGATCTTGAGCAGCAGCAGCTAGGAGTACTTTTTAATGAAGATGGCAGGTACAATGTTGCTGTCAAAGAATGAAAAGGGAGACTTTCTGCTTCCAAACTGACAATGTGGTGACAGTGACTCTGGTTTACAGGTTCACCAACACCATATGGAGATTCTCTTTGCAGCTTCTAGTAACCAAGCTACGATCGTAATTATCGCAAAGACCAAATATATATAGAACAAGTATCTGAAAGAGCTTGTTAATTTCCCAGCCGATGATTACATATATGTAGTACCTTCGGTTCTGCTTTGAGTTTTGAGCTAGCTTGTCGATCCACTGGTTTATGAATTGTGCTGTGCCAGGAAACTGCTGGGTTGCATGTTACTAACGAATTGAAAATATCAATAGTAATACTTTACACACTAAAAGAAGAAGACCTTTTCTATTTTGCACCAACTTATATTTCTGTTCTAGAGAAGCGGCTCATGGACGAAGAAATTTCTAGTCATTGCCTGTTTCAAACTGTAGCTAGCTTTCTCATGATATAATTTGCTGAATTAATGTCATGAAATTTCCATTAGTCTTAAGTACTCTGTAAATTCTGGCTGGAGCGTCACATAAGAGAATTGATGACTGAATTTTCTGAAGCGATCACTGCATCTGAAATTATCAGATAAGAATTTTCCGAGTTCATGCAAGATATTAAATTTCTTCAAGATTTGGTCTTTGCATACTTAAAAATGCATCACAAATTCAGCAGCGCACACACACAAAAGGCAAGAGTTGGCATGTACTACGTACAGGATCGATTAATGACCTAGCTTGGCCGTTGAATTTTTCTCCTCCGTTGACATTTGTAAAGGCTGGAGAAATCAACTCCGAACGGAGCAAACTCTTTAGAAGACCAATTTTTCCACCGAACCGTAGCAGCACCCTCGTTTGCCACGGATATTCTAAAATAGAAACGCCTTCTTTTAGAGAAAGAAAAACGCCCTTTGAAAGCTCCAATCCATTGAAATGTCAAATAGTGGGAAAGGGAAGGATTAGATCAGATTAATTAGGAGTGGTAGCATCATTAGCAAGCTATTAGGACAAACACATGCAATTATTACGATCCGGTCTAATTAGTACTCCATCCGGTTCACAAAACAAATTGTTTTGACATCGACACTGTTCCCAAAATACAACTTTCACCATTAATTACTATTATAGATATTTCTAAAACCCAATAAATTTATAATACTACAAAAAAATTCGAGACAAATCTACACATATAATTTTCATGATCTAATCCAAATATTTAAAAAAGTATCAATAGCCAATGTTTTCAAAATTTAACTGCGTGTGTCCCAAAACGACTTGTTTTTTTTAAAACGGAGGGCGTAGTAACTACCGATTAGCCACGGTGCAGTAAGAAGTGAGATCGAGCTGGTAACTAGTGATTAATGGGGGCTTGCTGCAAGTTGCCTTCGCCCGCACGGCACTCGAAGCTTATATAAGCGCCCTTCACCTCCCCACTTTTCTTCTTCCTAAACCCACCTCCCAATTTCACACACATACACATACACACAGCCTCTCTCCCTTCTTCACTAGCTCTCCATTTCTGGTTCTTGAGCTTCGAGTGGAAGCCAGCGAGAGCAAGAAGTAGCAGCTAGCAGCCATGTCGGAGGTGTCGGTGATCAACCAGGGGAGGAGGAGCCGCAGCTGGAGCTGCCTCCGCTTCCGGTTCCACCCCACCGACGAGGAGGTCGTCTCCCACTACCTCACCCCAAGGTGCTCGACTGCCTCTTCTCCTGCGTCGTCATCGCCGACGTCGACCTCAACAAGTGCGAGCCATGGCACCTCCCAAGTAAGTAGTAATCAGCGAGCTTAATTTGCCATGCTTTGAATCGCGATCTGCTCTTGAGTAGTAGCGGTAATCGGGATCTGCGTGGTTGTTAATTTGCAGGCAAGGCGAAGATGGGGAGAAGGAGTGGTACTTCTTCTGCCACAAGGACCGCAAGTACCCGACGGGGATGAGGACCAACCGCGCGACGGAGAGCGGCTACTGGAAGGCGACGGGCAAGGACAAGGAGATCTTCTGCGGCCGCGGCGTCCTCGTCGGCATGAAGAAGACGCTCGTCTTCTACCTCGGCTGCGCCCCGCGCGGCGAGAAGACCCCTGGGTCATGCACGAGTACCGCCTCGAGGGCAAGCTGCCCCTCACCTCCCCCCGCCCGCCAAGGTATATCCATGGACTCCGCTTTGGTTTCGATTTCGTGTTGACCGACCCATGAATCGTGAGTCGTGATCGATCTGTAGCGTATGAGCTGCCGCCTAATTTTTGTTTTTTTCTAACCTGTTGCGTGCAGGACGAATGGGCCGTGCCGGGTGATCAACAAAGACTTGGCGGCCAAGAGTGCCCAAATGGCGCCGGGCGGCGGCGCTGCTGCCGGGGCATGGTGCGGAGCGACTCGCTGCCTTCCTCGAGGACTTCTCGACACCGCCGAGCTGCCGCCGCTCATGGACCCGCCCTCGCCAACGTCGACTTCAAGGGCGCTTCCACCTCCGGCGCCGCGGCCACCACGCCTCCGGACATGGGCTACCAGGCCGTCAAGACGGAGCAGCCGGTGCCGCCGCAGCAGAGCCTGTACTACCTCCCTGCCGGCGGCGAACAACAACCCGGCGCTGGTATTTGCACCCGGCCATGGGGGACCAGGCCGCGATTCGGAGGTACTGCAAGGCGGGGGCGTCGGCGCTGCTGAGCGTCGCGCGGCGGTGAGATGGGGCACGCCGCCGCGGACATGTCGTCGTCGAAGCAGTACCTGGAGCTGGACGATCTTTGCCCGGACTACCCTCCTGGACTACTCCAACATGTGGATGTTGTGATGATTTCATTCAACGGAGCTTGCTGCTACTGCTAGCTATAGTTTGATGGTTTGCTGCTGCTGTTTAATTAGTTGATCCATTAACTTACAATTAAGGTTTGGGGTGATTAGGTGATGATCGAGATCGGGTTTGCTGATGCGTGCAAAGGTCTTATTTGCGAGATTAGGCCACGCTGATCGGGCCTGACCAAGTTGTCCAGACCAGAGTCGATGATGGCCTGATCCCAGTTGATTAATCTTAATTAGGTGCAATATGTCTTTGGTCAGTCTCTGTACATAGTTATCTGATCTGATTGGCATGAGAGATTAGGGGATGGAGTGAGAGATCTTTAGAGTCGATTGATTAATCTGATTGTGTGTTGATCGAGCGGGCTGGCTCGAGCTGAATTATACCCCCTTGTAAATGTACCATCAATTTCTTAATTGAGACATGTCATGGTTGATTTAGCCTTCAATTCGCCAAAATTTTCATTTGGGTCCTGCTGTTCTTTGTTCAACTCGATCGGCGTGAGTTGTCCATGTTGGAAAAGTGGACAACTTTTTAGATCCAGATTTTACTATAAGGCAAAGATCACAAATAACTAGCTAGTGATGCATAAATCGATACTAACAAAGGGCTACTCATTGCACTTTTAAATATATACAATAAAAGATTTACAATGTAATAGTCTGGTCAGAAGACCAACTTACAATGAGCGTGATGAAGAACAGAAGCAGCAGATCGAGACGCCGCAGAAGTGAAGCTGTCGTCAGCAGATGTGTTGCCCGTAAACCTTATTGCCGCCTGCAGGTGTGAACTCTATGACAATGGTTCAGAGATACCGCCACCCTCCTTCTCAAGGCACGCCGAGGAAAAGGGACGGCTTAGTTCAAACAAAGACAACCCTCCAAAGACAAGAAAACAGAGTAAGAAGAAGAATAATTGAATCGAATTTCTCTTGGTCTCGACGCCTCCAGATCATTTTAAGGGTCGAAGTCAATTACTTTCTAGTAATCGCCAATATAGCACACATTAGAACGCTTAGTAATCGCTAATTCAAAACCAATTAATGGTAATTATGCAAGATTTATCGATCCTCGACAGACGTTATCTTCAAACACCACTTGTCTGCAGCCTTTGACCATGTTATTTGAATCACTCTTGTTCGACCACTTTCTTGGAGTGATATGACTAAATCTCTAAGGAGGTCCAAGAGTATCTTCAAGAGGTCCAAGAGACCACAAGAGTTCCAACCACACTCTCTTAGAGCGATCTCAAGAAATCTCTAAGAAGGTCCAAGAGGATCTTCCAAGAGGTCCAAGGGGACTATAGTGTTTCGACCATACTCTCTTGGAGTGATCTCAAGAAATCTCCAAGGTAGGTCCAAGAGGATCTCCCAAAGATGTCCAATGGTGGTCTAAGGAAAACTCTCATTGGTCATATGGGACACTTGTTCGACCATAGTGTTTCAACCACACCGGTCTTATGGACCACTTGTTTGAGACAGAGAAATACACGGTTAGCAAAAAGAAACTAAACTATGCATGCTTTGGAGTTTTAGGAATAAAATGAGCATTTACAAATAAGGCCCAATTCTAACAAATGAGCCATTCCAAATGGTCCAAGAAGCATGTGCCTTTCGCTTGTCGACGAACTAAGGGCATCTCCAATAGTGTATTTATTGTCGCTTAGCTATATCACGTCAATAAAATCCTACGTGGAGAAGAGAGGGGAGAAAGAGCATGATCATCTCTTATTAAAGAGACTGTCGTGCATGCAAAACAAGACATGATACATTAATCTACTCTAGTTGACATCAAGCAGAATCCAAGATGAAAATAGAGTGAGCTCTCATCATGAAGCTATAACACAACATAAACGCATTTAAAGCTACATCTATCGGTCTTTTGCTATTGGAATGTCAAATTCATACATAAATACAAAGAGAACAAATTAAAAATGTATAATACAAGAAATTTAGTACCTCGCTAATGGATAATGTGCCCCAAATGTCCATAAATATGTGAGTACGATCCAGAATAAGAAATATCAAATTTAGTGATACAAATTTAAATTTTGAAAATTCATAAACATTAAAAATGAAATGAAAACATACCACTAAGGCACTAAATCTCACATTTACACAATTTCACTCTCTACGAAGTTTTCATGTCTTGAAAGCGTTGAATGATTCTTTTATTATCAATGCTTCTAAATATCTCCCACTCAAGTAGCACACCATCAAGTCATTAAGCCATTTATGCCGGATCGGCAACCTCTAATCTCGTTAGGATAATCTTTAATTGGTTTATACACGCCGGATCGGCAATAATATCATCTCGATTAAATTCATGCCGAACCTTTTTTGCTTCATTTCGTCTCTACAGCTTGAAGGGTTATCGCTAGTTGCATTATTTGAGAAATATTTGTGCAAAGTTCGCTTCTCCATTTTTGTAAATCTATGAAAAATTAAACAACAATCGCTAAACAAATTGGCTAATCCGCTAATGGCTATCACAATTAAACAACAATTGCATCAATTCATCAATCACAAATAATTGACGATTTTGGAGAGAAAACTACTCCTTGCCTCACGGCCTCACCCAGCTTGCCTCAAGTAGTCAAGCCTCAAATATCAATCCTCAATTCCTCTTCGGTGATTCGGTCTTCGCCTCGCCTTCACCACTCCACCTCTTGGCTCTTTCTTCCTCAGGCGGTCGTGCAGGCCAGCGCCAAGATCACTGGCTCATGGGCTCCGCAGCCTTCACACCTCCACTTGTTCGCCTCTCCTCTCGCCTGGGCTGAGGCGCCGAGTCGCCACACTCTTTGAACGGGCGCATAACCCCGATCTCGATCACGGCGCTTCTCCGCCCGCCCTGGCCCATGCCGACCGCCTTCCGGCCTCGCGGCTCGCTGATCCGCCTCCTCCGCCACGCTGGCCGCCAGACCGAAGTCGTTGCCTCCTCCGCGACAGTAACGGCCGACCCCGAGTCCCCGTCCGCCTAAGACTCCCTCAGACGACGCCTCCTCCTCCTCAGGCTGGCCAAGGCCTGCCGCCGACCACCTCCCTCCCCGCTTGTTCAATCTCGCTGAGTCTCGACTCTGGCCTCTAGACTCTCCATTTCTCCCTTATCTTCTCAGCCTTCATCATCGAGATTTGCCAATCGGGCCTAGGCTTCACCGCTCTGTGACGCACGACTAGGCCTTAGCCCTTAACCCATATGCTTTCTCGAAGTTTCTTCATTCTTCAACCTCCCGCCTGCCTCGCCGACCGCCGCAGCAGAGCTCGCCGCCTGCTTGCTAGAGGCCTCAAGAGTCGTGGGTAAGGTGGTTGGAGGAGGGGTGCTCGAGCACCCAAAAGCACCCACAAGGATTCGGCCTGCTGACATGTAGGCCCATTTCAAAGAAAAATTTTAAAATATAAATGTTAGAGAATGTGCTAGAGACTATCTATTGGAGATGTTGTCTCTAAAGATGATATAGCATATGTTAGAGACAAGGTTATCTCTAACTATTGAAGATGCCCTAACCCGCTTGTTTGGACCCAATCATTGAAGGCCAAGTACTCTCGTCGGATCCACTTGGGTGCGCGAACACACCGAGCTAGCATGCACACAAGCCTTAATTAATACTAGCTCGAATTAGAGTAAGAGCGAGTGTCAATTAACGGGAATACTACTTCTCCTATCTCGTAAACTAATTAAAGATGGTACGTGCTGGTGCTCGTGATTTTGCTTGCGCCCACGCGCTTCTTGTGTTGGAAATGTGGACAGCATTTTAATTCCATATTTTATTATAAAGCAAAGATCACAAATAACTAGTGATGCATAAATCGATACTAACAGCAGGCTACTCATTGCACTTTTAAACATACTCAATATCATGATTATAACAGAATATACTGGTCGTACACACAACTTACAGTATATGTCAATGAAGAAAAGGAAGCAGTGCAGACTCGATGCAGTGCAGATCGTAGACATCGCAAGCAAAGAAGCGGTCACGCAGAGCGCCGCCTAAACCTTATTGTCGCCCGCAGGTAAACTCTGCGACAATGGTTCGGAGATACCGCCACCCTCCTTCCCTTGCACGCCGAGGAGAAGGGACGGCTTGGTTCAAAATAAAGACAACCCTCCAAAGACAAGAGGACAGAGAGGAAGAAGAAGAATTCTTGGAATCGAAAAGCTCTATTTTGGTCTCGACCTCTCAAAACCTTTCAAGGGCTCGGGCCAATTACTCTCTAGTAACTGCCAATAAAGCACACATTAGAACACCGTAATCGCTAATTAAAAACCAATTAATGATAATTAACAAAATTTATCATATCCCGACACACGCTGGTCTTCGCCTTTGACCACGTTTCTCCATGGAGGTCCAAGAGGATCTCCAAGAGGTCCAATGGGACCATAGTGTTCACCACACTCTCTTGGAGTGATATAAGGAGGTCCAAAAGATCTCCAAGAGGTCCAAGGATACCACAGTTGTTCGACCACACCTCTTGGAAAGATCCAAGGTAGGTCCAAAAGATTTCTTGGAGGTCCAAGAGAAATCTTCAAGGAAGGTCCAAGAGAAATAGACGAGGCCATCGGATTCGTGGCACCTCATTCGCAAGGCCACCGGATAGACGAGGCGACACGCTTGTAATTACGTACGCGATGAAGCCATTTTTGCTAATGCCGCTCAAATAGTGTCATTTAGGCCAAAAACTCCAAGTTGGAGTGATATAAATGTAATACAAGTTGGGGTGGTGTGAAGTGGATTGATACAACCATTGACAATTGAATAAACATTTAGTTAATTTTAGAAGCACAAATAGTTGTAAAGATGGCACCATTGTGGTGTTATGATGTACAATAGAAAGTTGTTATAAGACTTGAAGTTATGTAATTTGCACTTGCAATGTTCATACAAAAATTTTGTCATTTTATTAAACCTCAAAAACCCATAAAATGGCAAACCATCTGTCAGCATAATTTTAATTTGGGGTCAAATAAGCTATCGGAAATAATATTGTTTGTTGGCAAAAAAGGTATGCGGGGAATAAGATGTCTGTCGGTAATGAAATGTCTGTCGGGGAAAATATAGTCAACAAGGATTGTCTGTCTGCCGAAAAATCTGATGTCTGTCGGTAAAGACAATTGTGGTTGGTTGGGTCCCTAGCAGACGCTTTCGGCAGAACGTGTGTCGGAAAAAGCCTTTCCCGATAGACAATTGGACCTTCAAGGCAATATTTTTCTAGCAGTAACAAGTGCCCTCGACATTGTGTCATGGAGTAGTGTGAGCACAGAGGTACCCAAAGAAGCCACCACACAAAATGCAAATATAATATATGTAAGGCTGGACAAGGGAAGACTTGAGGTTCTTTTATTTGCAAAAACCACATTTGAATTAGATTAAATAGAAAACCTGAGACCTAGCATTTCGACTAAACCAGCTTTTAATGAAATTGAGTAATATTGTAAAATATCAAGGTTCCAACCTCCACATATTATAAAGTGGCTCCAACCACATTCCACCTTTTTCATCTGGATACAACCCGCACCTTCCACTAGCTACAACAAGGACAATTCAAACCACGAGCCATGTCGACATTTCATCAATCCCACTAATTGTGTTTATAAAAGTTGAGACTAACCAAGCAAGTTCTCGCTCATCATCCATGGTCGTGGATACTGCCTATCCGCGATTTTCACTCTATAGAGGTTACACAACTTTACCCACAACAGACGCCATCTTGTAATGTCAACACACTACCGTAAGCATGAGACTAAGAAAATCATCACAAGGTATTTACAATGCCTCACCCCAATGTACTTCCAAAGGTGATGGCCTTTGGGAAGAAAATGGCTCACGCCTTCATTATGAAAGGCTTTTGGTGGTCGGGTCCTTGGATAGGTTTTCGCAGTACACTCTTCAGTGCCGCAGAGGCGGAGTCAAGAGGTATTGTTGCCATTCCATTGTTGCATTATCTATCGTGATCGCTTGAGTCTGTGGCAAGAAACCGGTTCAAATTCGAGGGTCTCGCTGTTAAACTTTGGTTTCTTCAACCAAAGATCCTTGAGAACCTTGCAAATGACTTGGTTTTCGACTTTAGAATGGCGAGACTTCACCATCTCACGGGTCGCTCTAAAGGGATAGAGAAATAGACCAAGGATAGGAAGAGGCAAAAAGACCAAAAGGAAATAGGGCAAAACAACAACCCAAAGAAAGAATCACTCAAAAGTTTGCCGTAAGAAGTAAGCAACTTAATAGCATTTTATCGATTAATCATCAGAATTAAGGTGATTTAATCATAGAAAGAGTCTAGGCAAGTTAAGCTATATGGTCGAGCTAACGAGTTGGTCTTCAATTCAAGGTCTTCGAGAGGTCTTGCATGGTATCCTTGGAAGGGGAGCCAACGATGCTTTCTTCTTCCATCCAAATTTCTTCATGAGCCACTTGTTTCAACCAAGTGCTAGGTGCTAGCTAGAAGTTAGGATCACCTTCCCATCCATGCAAGGTCCTCACTTAATATCATTGGGATCCACCCGCCTACATCCTAACATCACCCTATTTAGAAATCCAAGCCCTTAATCAATCTCATAATCCGCTGGGAGACTAAGACAATCCACAAATTCCTTCTAGGCCTAGACTTAAATAGTTCCACAAGTTCATTACTTGGTTGGACACCACTCATCCGCACAAATCCATAAGAATCCAATAGCTATAATCATACCCTTTAACTGTAACTCCAAAGATACTACCACGAAATCCTTAAATCCATCTTGAATTGAAAGTTCTCCCGTAAATCTTATCATACTCTACAAGTTTAGATTTGTTCCACAAATTTCACATACCTTAGAATCACCCAATTAAAGGATTACAATGATTCAATCAAGATCACCGTTAACTAGATGGATAACACAATCCACAAATGTTCATTATAGAATTTCCCAAAAGATTCTCAAAGAACCCTTCGCTCAAATTTGATTCATCAAATCATTTCGTCATCATCTATCTAGCAAAGGTTTTGACCTATTCCAAAACCAAAGAAGGTATCCCTCACGCATACCTTTCAATACCCAACAATTGTATAGATTTTAAAATCGATTCAAGGTTTATCTCTATAATCCAATCATGATTCCTTTCAACTCTGATTCTCTATTTTAATGATATCTAATTAGATCCAATATACTCCACTTACTTGATTCAAGCTTCTTATCAACCATTACAATCCATCTCCGCCTTCAAGAGCAATCCAATATGGTCTAATAATCGGATCAGATCTCATAATTCTATATCCTTGGTGATCCATCAAAGTACTTTCCATGATCATATTCCACTGCACAATTTGCATGATCCAAATAAGTGGCTCCTTTTTGATCTATTCATAATCAATGCATGACCAAAGAATACATCCATAATCTATTAGGGCTTCGTAAAATTAATGTACCAAAACCTAAAATCTTTAACTCTCAAGTCGATTCAACGAGGCTTCTCCTAAGCTCCCTAGCTTGACATCCAACGACCGGTTATTCTCACTAACATAGTTCAAGAGCCCGATGCGCTTCAGTCTTGAACCATCTCGATCATCCTTCTCGGGGCATCCAAATACTAGAACACAAAGGCTCGATCCTATAGAATTTTCCAGAGGAAAGAGAATTCATTTACCTCTGTAAAACGTTGAGGCAAGCAAAATGATAAGAGGGGAAATAGGGTAAGAAAAGATACAGAGAAAGGGATAAGAATAGAAAGATGACTCAGATAAGGAAAGAACAAGTTATTTCTTTTGTTGTAAAATAAGTTTTGAAATCTTCACTAACGTCCATTCTACTAGGTTATGACTGCAATCGTGATGCTCGATACCACTTTTGTAACGACTCCAACCCTAGGGCACCCAAGAGGTCCTCCAGGTCTCTAGGAAAGTCCGTCAGACCTCCCAGAGATTCAGGAAGGACCTCTCGGCCAGCCCACCAAGACCTCCCAAGAGGTCCAGCAGGACCACCTGGAAGTCCAAGGGACAGACCCGAGTAGGTCTAGGAACTTAAGACTTCCCAAGGGCCACGACACGCCCAATGGAGGTCATGGGACTTGAAGAATTTCAAGCTCAACGTGTTCAACTAGTCCCAAGGATCAATGGCTAGTTCACACAGCAAAAACAAGTGGTAACATACATCAAAAGCAAGCTTTATTAATAATCAAAGGAGTTGTTTACAAGAAGGCTTACAAGCCAGCAAATAAAATACAGCAGAAGGATAAACATATAGGGCCACCCGATAAACCACAGGCAATCGGCTCGAGGCGCATCCTAGTCGGCCAGGACCTCTAGGTCCACCACGCAGATCACCCAGAAGCTCTCATTTTCGCTAAAGACAAAGATCAAGTAAGAGTGAGCATAACAACCGTGTTTCGCAAGTTACACCTGATTAGATAACAAAATGACATGCATAGATGGATATCACAAGGAAGGCTTATTATGGTTGATTTGCATAAAGCCAAGTTTCTTTCAAATACATGTATTAAGTTCTAAGGCGGTGGTACAATAGATAAAATTCATTTTATCAAAGCAATTTTTCGCTTGATAACTTTCATCATCAAGATGATGAAGGATACCCTCCGTCACAAGGCTCAGACTCCAAACCATGGGATAGCAATCCCAAAACCGGTTTAATAAATATTTCAAAAACCCAAAACCAACATCTAACTCGAGTAGCCTTTGCCAAGACGCCCATGACCGCTAACACGGCTATTCAATAGATTTACACTCGCAGAGGTTGTGCACTTTACCCACATGACATGATTCCTCTAGTTTATCCCAAGATCCGTCAATACCACCTCTCACTATCAAGGTAAGAGGTCTAGAGTTCATGACAAGGCTTTTACAAAGCATTATTCCACCACAGCTCCTCCTTGCTAAGGTTTCACTTTCTGTGGATAGAAACCCATGAAAGCCCTCTTGCGCCAATGGGAACGAGAGGGTTATAAAAGACCATTGGCCATGAAAGACCTCCCACACCTCCAATGGAACAACTTGTGGTAGAACTTTGCAAATTATTCAGCCCGGTCCCACGCCCCATACCGAGACATGTGGTTGCACGATTGTGGCATAGCCCATTATAGGCATGGCATTGGTCGCCAAAGACCGGTCCTCAAATGACTAGGCGACTTTCACAAACCCCCGACCTCAACCTTAACCAGATAGAGTCCGTGCACAAACATTGCACCACCAAGCAAACCAATTCGCCCAAGTCCAAATCAATTTTCATTTTCTTTGCTTCCCAAAGAATATTTTCATATTCCCATGACAACCCAATGTCATGGTCAAAATATTTTAAACAATAGTTGGTCATGAAGGTAAAGATTTCCCAAATCAAGTACTTTTGGTCTAAGCAAGACTAAGCATATGCTTTTTCAATTGCTCCTGGTTCACACTATTGTATCAACCAGATTTTGTCTAAGGTGACAACAGATTTGGTTCAATGTCAAAGTCGGCCATATAAAGGAAATAGGCATAACTATGTGTTTAAAGACATGTATTGAAATAACTTGGTAGAAATAAGCATGCATTATACTTTGGAATTGAACATAAATAAATTAAAATATTGGGTGCAATATGATCAAGAGTGTAACTTGCCTCTTGCTTGATAGCGTAAGATTCTATTCTTTCTCACAGCTCTGGCTCTCTGGATACGAAGCAATCTACGCGGTCAAAAGAACATACTCAAATAAAGCTTCAATAAGGAACCACAAGAACTCCAAAAGAAAAACAACAAAAGAACATTTTGCTGAGAACGGTTCTTTGGGAGAGGTCCTAACTTACTGGGGGAAGGTCCAATGAGGGAGGTCCTCACAAAAGATCGAGAGGTGGCTTTAGCAAAAGACCATGATGATGATGCTTATGAGAGTCCAAAAAGGTGATCTTCGTGTGAATCCATAGAGTTCCAAGAGAATCCAAGAGAGGAGGTCCCGGAGGATGCCATCGCTCAATGTGGCGGTAAAACAGAATGGAGTAGAACACAGGGAGACTTACCAGGGATAAGGAAGAAATAATGGATGAATAGGAGGTCGTGGAACACCGTGGTGGTTAAGGTTGGCACTAATGCTCCAGAGCCTCCAATGGTAGGCACTTGGTAATGGAAAACCCCGTGAAAGTTCTTAAAGAAAGTTTCCCAAGAAGCCTTCTGAGCAAGAGTCAAATTGCTGAGTGTGGAAAAAGTTGTGGAGGAAAGGCTGCCTGGGCTACTTATAGCCAAAACCGAGGAGGGGAAGAACTAGAAGTGTACATGTCAAGGTAAGTGTGAACAATGGGTCAAAAGTAAGTGGGTGTCAGGGCAAGTGTCACCACCAATTTGGTGAAGGACAAAAGAAAAGGACAATGTGTCGTTAAAGGAGGAGACAAGAATAGAACAAGGTGCCACTAAGTGACCAATTCAAGATAAGAGCCACGATATGGTGTATTTAATGCAACATGACATGCATTAAATGCACAAGGTACTTGTGTGGCGAGAAAATCGAGAATGGGTAAGACCGGCAAGTGGGTCCAGCCAAACTTAGAAACAACTTAGGGTCAAAGGGGAGGTCCCGACCGCAAGGAGGTTTTTGAGGAGGTCTCAAGGGCTTAGGAGGTCCTAAGATTAGAGAGGTCCAGAGGCTAAGAGGTCCAATGAATGGAGAGGTCCAGAAAGCTGCAAGGAGATCCTGGACAGGAGGTCCTTCGGTCAAGATCAAAAGCCAGGGAAGGCCCTGACGGTTAGTTTTCCAAAGGAGGTCCTATTCCACACAGAGGAGGTCCGGACATGAGGAGGTCCTGACGGTCAGGATCAACAAGAGGAGGTCCTGACTGCTAGTATCTCTTCAGAGGAGGTCCTACGAGCTCAATAGAGGTCTTGTGAGAAGGTTCAAAAGACAACAAAGAAGATCTGAACCTAAAAGAGGTCCAAACACAAAAGAAGGTTTAAACACAAAGGAGGTCTAAACCTCAAATGTTTAAATACAAAGAGAACTAGACCCCACAGAGGTCCAAACTACAAAGGATCTAGACCTCAAAAGGAGATCTAGATTACTAACGGGTCTCGAACCTCCGTGAAGGTCCAAACCATGAAGAGTGAAGGCATCTGAGGGGGTCCTGACGCTCAGATCACAAAAGGAGATCCTGGACGGTCAAGATCTCAAAGGGGAGGACCCAAAGGGCTCGGGAGGAGGTCCTGCGAACTCAAGGAAGGTCCTCACCCATGGGGGAGAAAGTCCAAGCACAGGACCGGAGGTCCTGACCACAAGGTAGCCTCAACCTGCAAGGAAGATCCTTGCAAAGAGACTGGGAGGAGGTCTTGCGGCAAGGAGACCCAAAAGACTCAACATTGGGGAGGTCTTATGGACAAGAGGCCCAAAAGACGTGCTCACGGGAGGTCCTGTTGGTTAATACTAGAACAAAGAGATCCCGAATGGTTCAGCCTAACCAGGAGGAGGTTTTAGTGGTTCAGATCCACACACAAGGGAGGTCTGAACGGAGGAGATTCAAAGGACGAAGTCCAGACGAGGAGATCTACCGGTCAAGATCTTTAGAAGGAGGTCTGGATGGCTAAGATCTCCAGAGGGGAGGTAAACGATAGCCAGATACAAACGCGGGGAGGTTAACTGCATTTAGGAGGTCTTAGATCAAGGGAGGTCTAGACCTCAGGAAGGCCTAGACGGCCGAATCCAGGCAGAGGAAGGTCTCGACATACACATGAGATTAAAGGAAATCCTAATTGGACACTAGGAGGTTCAATTGAGCACAAGGGTAGTTCAGCTTGAATGCAAAGGACACCCCGGGACACTGGAAGATTCAAGGAACATGTAAAAGGTTCCATTGAACAAGGAGAGATCAATTGAACACAAAGAGGTCCAAATGAACACACACAGAGGATCCAAGGAAAGTCCATTGAGCTTGAAGGGCTCAAGTGAGCACCAAGGGCTTTGGAATGAACCCGAGGAGGTTCAAATGAACAAAGAGGGAAAATGTTTGAACTATAAAGATATTCAAAGCCAACAAAGAAGAGGCCTAAGTACCAAGGCGCCTAGATACCAAGGAGGTCTAGACTCACAAAAGAGTTCCAGACATAAAGGGGATATGGCTTCCAGGAGATAGCCAGACAGGAGGGAAGGTCTGGGCATAAAAGATTGTCCAAATAGGATAGAGGAAAGGAAATCTTATCAAGAGAATGAAAGGTAGCTCCAGAGAGTTAGAGCAACCCCAAAAGAATTAAGTTTTGGATTAGTTGAAGTTTAGTTTAGTCATTTTAAACTCTTCAAATTCTGAAATTCTCAAGTTAAGCTTTGAATTATCATCAAAACCCAATGGTTCCTTTTTTTTATTTTGAAACTTTTCAAAAAGGCTCTGAAAATCAGGGTGTTACAAACCTACCCCCTTTAAGGGAATCTCGACCGAGATTCGGAGAGGCTAGAAAGAAGAGGTGGATGACTCAAAGTCTCCAGATTGAGCCGCCGCTGATGGTCAATTCTTTGCCCGCCGCTTCTCGACGTTTATGGACGCTAAGCCATGGTAAAATCATAGAGAAATTTTAAGCCATGGTAAATTCCAAGTCATGTATTTATTTTAATATAAACCGCCTATGATATACGGAGACATCACGCACGGTTTTAACAATAACCATCTCGCGATGATCGAGATATCACTGCAGCGGTTCTAACAAGAACCGCTCGTGATAGTTACATAAAAGAACCGCTCGTGATATTTCATCATAGACGGTTCCTTCGAACCGTCTGCTGAGACGCCTTCTATAGCTTGTTTTGTAGTAGTGTAGGTTTGGGTAGGCTCGAGCCCACCTCCGCGGCACCGTAACCCCTTCCTCCGGTGGCACCACGATTTGATGAAACAAAGACACCGATGCACCCCTTTATCTCATGAGTCATGATGCTGCTGCAGATCCACTTTTCACTACGCTGCAAACCGCATATTACTTTAAGCTCACCCTCTATTTACTTTGTGACTTCGCAACTGCGTAGAAGATAGGGCTTTGAGCTCCTAACGACCAAGAAATAAGAGCGACAATGCCATGGAACTATGACAAAATCAAATTCCGAGACCGAAACAAATCGGAAATCTTAGCTTTCACACGCCAATTAACGATGCATGCAGGTTGAAGTAGGCACGTAAACGACCAAATAAATTAATCATCCAACTTGTTTGCAACTTGCGACTATTATTAACCAAACATTATCAGCTTAATTATCACAATGCTGTCAGCTCTGCAACGGTTTTGACGAGACTAGCAATCGAAATTCGGTAGGCCACGGAAGAAAGCGGTAGCCTCGACGTCTCGCGCGGGGCCTGCCAGGTATATGCTGGCGTCACGCCACGCGTGTCGATGTGTACTAGTTTGATCCATCCACACCAACCTCCTACCCCTCCACGTCACTCGGCGGCCGGGGGCCGCGTGGGGCGGTGGGCCCATGGCCCCACCGGGCATCGGCTCATCGCCTGTTCAAGAAAAGTAAAATCGTCAGGATGAGATGTGGATGCCACTTGGACTCATGCGTCTATGTACCAGAAGAGACGAAGGAATGTACTATACAAGGGATAGGATGTATGTCGTCATTCCAATAGCTTGGAATACCCAGGGATGGATGGATGGATGGACTTCAATGGTGTGACATGGTCAAAGAAAGCCAAAGATATTACCTGATAATTAACATCTCAGTTATTCCTCCATTTTTCTTGGGCAATTTGATAAACATACTGTGGAGCAAGGCAACCTGCAATATCTTGTAACAATATTAAATTAACAATATATATAACGCCGGAGAAGGCTTGAGAGATTTAAATCGACACTTCACACTATGTTGTATTCCACTACTATTTGGTGGAACAGTAAGCGGTGTCCTGATAATACTTGGAATAGTGGTACATGTGATCTTTTTTCTGTAATTAACGCAGCAAAAGTGCAAAGCATCCCCAAGATATTTGCAGCTAGAAACTTAGAATCACTCACCAAACTCATGCTTGGCTTCCATGGAACAACTAACTACCATAAAGCATTATTCACATGGCTCATTACCAATCTTAATATAGGTACTACCTTCTCTTCCCTGGAAACTTGATGCACCCATCCCTCTCCATATCTACTTGCAAATCAGGACCACTCCTAGAATGTCTACGTTAGGGAAGAGGGGACAAAGCCTTTAGTATGTTTTAGAGTGTACCCCAAGTCCATATGTACAGTATACACCAGTCCTTCACCCTACGTACTAATGCAAAACTACGGTATGTATCATCGACGAGGATTCTTGATCGGTCAACCTTTCGATCTAAGTCGAGTTTCACAAAGTAGGCCTACATGTCGGTTACATATATGACGGTTATGAATTTACAACCAAGATTTAAAGGAAGTTTAATACCCTTTATTACTTACTTAACCGGTCGACGACCAGTTTTGAGTCATGAGACGATCAGTTATACGATTCTGGGTAATCCCCGACCACCAAACTGCTCGGGAGACATGACAGTTTCCCACGTGACTAAAGAGAAAACAGTTATTGGCACATCTGACAACTTACCACAGTTGGCTAAAAAATGTGACGGTTCAAGACTACTGAAGAACGTACGTGAAAATTAGAGGCGCATTTAGCGGTATTAAATGTCACTCCTTCAATGGCTATAAAGGAGGATAGCTCATGTACTCTGTAATAACATGTTCAAGCATAAGTGAATTATCATCGTGTAATAATTCATTGTCCATATTCAAGTTCATCGATTATGTAATATTTGTACTGTATTTTCATACAAACACTTAGTGTGTCCACAACAATAAAAGGTATTCATTTCGATAGTGTTCTCATGTTATTTTCCCGAATAAGATCGATAGGGAACCCGTGGTCCGATCATCGAGAATCACCTTACTTTAGCTCTGGCCTTTGGCTAGCACCAATGCAAGTTGATCAGGCTTTGTACATCAGTTGGAGATCGTTGCATTTGGTGTGCATTTGTCACTGTCGGTTTAATTGGGAGAAGGAAACCTAGTCAAGCGATATTTTTGTCCATGGTTGGTCAGAAGCAAGGCCGTGGATTAATGACGGCTAGTTTCGGTTCTCATGTCCTAGTCAAATGCTGCGCAAGTAAAAGATCGTGAAAGCAATTGACGGCGCGTACGCACGAGTGAAAAGATCCCAAGGCCTCAAGTGAAATTCTGAAAAGTACTACTCCCTCCGTTTTTAAATACATGACGTTTGACCAAACGTGCAGTCAAACTTATATAACTTTGACCATTACTTTTTATATGATTTTGTTAGTAAAAAATTACAAAATTATTATATTATGAAAATATTTATCATGACAAATCTAATGATACTATTCATTCATGATCAATCTAAATAGTTTTTCATATATTATTAGTCAAAGTTATATAAATTTAACTGCACGCTTTGTCAAACATTATGTATTTAAAAACGGAGGAAGTACTAGCTACTGCTACTAGCTCTTCGTGAAGCTGCGATATTTTTCACAACTGGCCGTACGTGGCCTCAAAAATTCGTACATGTCGATTAGGTGTTCAGCTTAAGCTGCAGAGTTTCAGAGATCTGAAATGCTTCGACTGTTGGCACTATTCGACGGAAGCCTGCCGTTTTGCCTTCGCCACTTCAGCTATTTTGACATCATGTCCATCCACACATTCCACGGCCTAATCATATGTCAGTTAAATTAAATGATGAATTTGCTGCGTTTTTTCCCCAGCCATATCAACATGCTCCTGGTCCTATCCTGACAACGAGGCCAGGTACATGGAATCTTTGATGGCTCATCCAAGGAGCTGGGGATATGCTCTCTCTCTTGCTGCCCTGCCACGTGTGACATTGAGTGTGCCACTTGGGCACTCTCGATGGCTCCCTTTCTTAGCTCTCCGGTTAACAGGTGGCGCACACATGGGACGCTCCACGACAACATCAGTACATCACATAAGCTGTGCAAATCCTTTTGAGAGTTTGAGAAGCAAGGGATTGGATTTTTTTCAGCAGGTGTGTATTTTCCATAAACCGTAGGCGAGGAAAGCATGCGCGGATTAGCCTAATTTAGGCAATTGTTTATGTGCCGTTGTGAATGATAAATCCCCTTTCCATAAGGAAGTGATTTGATCGAAGAGAGCTTAAGATTAGGTGTAATAATGAATGATCCGGTGATGATGGCTGCGGAGAGGTGTTTAGTGAAGGCACTCAACGAGTGCTAATTTGCCGAGCCCTTGACCCACCTCGAGACTTCCCGAAATGGACAACACCTGCATTCTCCCAGTTCTGAGTTCCCATTCGCCCAAAAGTATATCCTGGACTATCCTAATGGAGTCGCATGAATCAAGTAAAAGCCTTATGAAAGCGTCAGATTGTATGAAAGTTCTAAATCAACGAGCAAAAGCACATTCGTGCAGCCGAGCAGGTGCAAACCAGCGAACAATCATGATCTAACTAGTTGATTAGAAGGATCACGAATTATTGACGTACCCAATCTTTCACGGTACTCACGAAGATTAGTAATATGTCGTATTCTTCTCTTTGCTTTCAATGAACAGTACCGTACATGTGAATAGTGTCTGCATGAACAGTACCAAATAGGATGGCTTGAGGGGAGAATAACAATCTCACAAACCAATTCGGGTGAATTATTTTGCAAGAAAATCAATACTACACTCATAAACCAATCTAATAGGTTGAATTACAAGTATTAGTAGCTTCGTTGAACAGTGTCCACGTGTGAACAGTTCCCGTGCGTAAACAGTGCCGAACTCTTGATCTCTCTCTCTCTCTCAATCTCTCAAAAACAACAAGTCTCTCATCTCCCAAACACAAGAACACACAATATGCGTCAAGTGGCTTTTCTGATTTTTATTCATCTAAATCATAACTTGTCTTTACATGGTGCGGTCATAGAGCTTACATAGCCTCCCACGCAAGCACAATTGCTCTGGGATGGACAGTAGCTACGTGAACAGTATGTGTGAATAGTATCCAAACTAACTCGACATCCTAAACGCACACAACTCAAACTCTCCTGTTTTCGGAATTAAAAATCAACAAAAAGAAATTTCGGATTTAAAGGTGCAAACGAACTATAATTCAAACTCTAAACCTAAAACTAGCTCTATTGCTTATATCTCGATTAGAACTCTCTAAACTGAAAACTAGCTCTATTGCTTATATCTGATTAGAACTCTTTAATTTAAAAGGAAATACAAGAAATTTGGAATTGATGTTTTGGGTTGAATTTTGGATTGAACTTGGAGCCCAATTCGAACTCTTTGCATTTGTTGAATTTTGTGAACTATCCGAATACCACCTTGCCTTGGCCCACCTCTTCTGCTTGGGCCGAGTGCCTCCCCAGCTTGGGTCCATGCGCCCCTTTGGCTTGGCTTTGGGCCTCCACTCGGTTTCCTCCCTCTTGGGTGACACCCATGTTTAGCCCCCCTTTAGCTCATGCAGTTTCTCTCCTTGGGCCACGCACCCTTGGCTGGCCTATGCACCTTAATTGGCTTCCTTCAGCTTACTTCTGGTTCATGTGGTAACCTCCTTGCTCTGGGTATGGTACCTAGGACGGCGTGTAGAGAAAGCTCTCCTCTTTTGGGAACAACATATCTCTCTCCTCGGCTAGCTTCCCTCTCCTCCCTCTTGGCCAAAGCTAGGTCTCTCTTTGCTTCTTGTTGCAAAACAGTACCTCATTGAGAATTAGCACAAGAATGCAATATTAAGGAATTGGCACAAGAATACAATTTAGAAACACTTACTAAGGTGATAGATGCTCCCATGGCCTGGCCGTATCAAATCAGCTAGCATCTAAAGCACGAAAAATGCAACATAACGAACTCACTCATCGAGAATCAAGATGTATGTGTATGCAAGCTAGCTAGACAAGCAAGCAGCACACTGCAATAAAGCTATAGTTGAAAATGCGTCATGCGCAAGGGCAGGCCAGCTGATTGCAAGCAGAAGTGACAGGAGAAAGATTTCCTTTGGTGACGACTTTTTTAGTTTTCAATCTGTCCCGGAACCGGATAGATCGATAGATATGGCTGGCTAGCCCATATTGCCGGACCCACCGTGGTTGTAGCTGGTGGCTGAAACGCGGAGGCGGAGGAGGTGGAGGCGGAGGCGTCCTGATTCGAACATGCCGGCCGGAAATACGAGTCAAAAGGGCAATCAATCGATCGCAGGTGTGGTGCCTTATTCGCGGAGAATCAAGTAAGCGTAAAGTGAACTTTGCTGGATACTCAGCTCACCTCACTTGTCCTGCGTGAACTGGATAAGGTTAAGGCGAGCTAGCTAGCTCAAGATCGACTGGTGCACGATACAAGCTGCACGCAAGATGGCAAGTCACGTGGAGCATATCTTGCACAGTTAAGCCATAGATTGGCTTGGACACTCGTGCTTATGCAGTTATGCTAGCTCATCCTGCGACAGGCAGATCAACCGAAGGATTTCGCGAGTGGTGACTACATCGCTTAACACAAGAACTCACGCAAAACAATGCAGCCATCGCTTAGCCGGTTGATACCTGACAGCCAGTTAATTAGTTGTGGGCCTAGCAGCTACGAGGAGCATTAGAATCAACCAAAAGATGGCAGGTGTTCCGTGTTCATCATCGATGCATGGCAAAATACAGAGAGAAAAGGGAGGAGTACATATATACGCTGACTGAACTTTGAATTCCGTCGAAATTAAGCTGAAGGCCCAAGCCCAGCAGACCAGACTCGCGAGGAGTTACAGAGAAGAAGCCTGCACGCATCACGGCATCAGTCCAAGCCCAAGCATCCCCACCTGAATTCATTTTGAGCTTTCGTCCCACAGTCCAGACCCACGTCCCGTAACAATGCGCGGTCAAGTTCTTCTCGAGAAGAAGAAAACAATACATCCGGCCCAAACACCCTCACCCAGGGTCGTAGAGAGAACTGCATCAAGCCTCGGGCCGGCCCAAGCAATTTTGGCCAGGCATGTGGTTTCCATGGCAATTTTTTTATTTCCCGTGTGATTTTTTGGCTGGGCCTCGGGACATTACCTAAGAGGCCTGAGGCCCAGCTTCGCCCCTGCCCTCACCACCCGCACGCTCTTCTCTTCCCAGCGGAAGCACCCAACATTTTCGTTTCTTTGTTGAATGCCAGATGAAATGCGATGTCGGAGTCGATCTTTGAGACCCTATATCTATACCGAGTTACAGTACGGTTCCTCTCCTCCACGCGCAACCCTGAACACCAGTGTTAAGTAAACTCGAAACTCGTGAGCCAGCTTAGCTCGTTAAGGGTTCGACTCGACTCGGTTCGAACTCGGTCCCTTAACGAGCTGAGCCGAGCCGATAATTTAGCTCGTTTTCTTAACGAGCCGAGTTCGAGTTGGCTCACGAGTTGCTCGATAAACTTATTAAAAAACCAGCACAGTTGAGCAGTAGTACCAAACTTAGCAACCCTTAGACGGTCCAGGGAGGTCCAAGTCTCAAAGTGTGATTTCTTGACTTTCTAAAAAATTTATTAGGCTGATTTTCCTTTTTAGCGAGCCTAACGAGCTCCAAGCTGTGATCTCTTGACTTTCTTAACGAACCTAACGAGCCGAGTTCGAATTTTTTAACGAGGAATGGCCGAGCCGAGCCGAAGTATTTCGCTTCGTTAGTTTATTTTGAACCCGAGCTAAGCTCATTTTCTTAACGAGCTTTATCAAGTCGAGCCGACTCGTTATCCACCCTATCTCAAGCTGGAAGGGAAGCCACCGGCACGTCGGGCCGAGCAGCCACATCCCATGGTTCCTCCTCCATCTCCGGGCGGGGCGGGCGTTGTCCGCGATCGACAACGCTACTTCTGATTAACTTAACAGCACAGCCAGGAGCCAGCCGTCCCAGCCGCACGGCTCACTGACCCTCCGGCCGGAGCCTTGGTGACCGGCCGTAGCGCGGAGTACAGGCCGGCGAATGGGCACATCTGCGGCCAGTTATTACAGCGTTACTACCATACCACGTTACACGCGAAAGGAAGAGGGGCGTGCGATGCGAGTAGTGCGGTAACAGGTAGGGTCGAGTCGAGGAAAAGGCCAGGGAACGCATGGCCGTGATCAATGCAGCTGACTCGCGTCCGAGTCAGAACCAGCGCGACAGCTATCTGTATCTATCTCTAACGTCTTGTCTCTGTCCTGGCCCAGCCAGCCGGCTCGATCAGGCGGCGGTCGGTCTCGCGCGCGCGGCCCCCGGTTTTAGCCTGGCTTACTTGTGTGGTAATCTGCTGACGAGGAGAGAGAGAGAGGAGACTAGCCACAAGATAACTAGTATTTGGCGGATCTGGATTTCGTTCGGTTCTATTCTGTTTCGCGCGGCCCCGGGTTTTAGCCTGGCTTACTTGTGTTTTAATATGCTGACGATGAGAGAGAGAGAGGAGACTAGCCACCAATCCATCGCATCTTCACATGCGCCTGATGGATGCGAATCATGCGATGCACTCAAAGTTATGAACTTACCGAACCACCGTCTAAACCGATATAAAATAGACTTACGTACCATACTAACCTAAATCCGATCATCTGGGTTTGATCTTAGCCAATATCGGTTATCTTTGGTAGAATTGATAATACCGCCTATGAACTATATGTTATATTTAATAAGTCTACTATGTATTTAGAATAATATTACAAATGATATTTGGTGTGCATATAATTAAACATATATATATATATATAGGCAAATGGTATGGTCTTTCAGGAATCGTCTCACCTCTCATATACCATTTAAATAATATGATGATACCTCTTTATCAATTTGAGCATACTCCAATAATGATTATAAGATACTCCAAAGTGAGTTCAATGAAAAATTTCGTTATAGTTCATTTTTTTTTGGCAAAATTTGTGTATATACTACTTTTATATATGAAAAAGAGTATATAGAAAAAAAAGGCTCCAATTAATTTTGTTCAATCAAGTCGCATTGGGGTATTTTATAATTGATATTTAAGTATACTGAAAGTGATAAATAAGTATAATATGTTTGGTTAAGTAGTATATTAGAAGTGGGAGTACATACTCCCAGGAGTACAAAACGGACGTCCTATATATATATATATATACCTATATATGTATATACATATACCTATACATGTATATATGTATACATATGCATGTATATATATACATATACTTGTATTATTATATTAAATCCAAAACGGTATATCGGTATGGACCGTTACCAGAACGTACCATTTCAAGAACCAAACCGATATATTCTCTGGTACGGTATTAACAAGTATCATGCACCGCCTCGTCCCGTTCCTTTTCTGCTTAAATAACTAGTATTTGGCATATCTGGATTTCGTTCGAATCTCTTCTGTTTCGCTCCATGCATGTACGCATGGCAGTGGCTCACATATTTTTTTAAAAAAAATAATATTAATTTAAAAGATAATTATAAAAATAAATAGTCAAAATTTATTTTTACAAAAATAGGCCATTGTCACCATTTAAAATGGCAAAATTGGCATGTCGCCATTTCGAACAATGCTGAGAGGGTTTTGATATGGGGTGGTCCGATCTTCTCGAGTAGAACTGTGAATAAATAGCGCTTGACGACAAACACCGCTCAGCTGTACACCACACGCCAATACACGAACTTGCAGCTCTATGGATATTTGCCAACATGCACCAGGATGATCGCCGCTAGACCACGAGCGGAGATCGTCGAGCCCTCAATTCCCAGCGGAAAAACAAACTTGACGTTGTGACGTAGAACGAACAACGGATCGCCTAATTCTCTCTCAGAAATCCTCGCATGAATTTCTGGTATGAAAGACAAGCAAGAACTTGTGTTCTACTCTTTATCTCAAAAGTATGGTCTACCGTTGCAATAGGGGTCTACCCCTCAATATATAGTCTTGACCTAAAAACTATTCGGACTACTATTCATGGCGGGACTATTCATGCACAGCATCTTGTTCATGGGCCGAGTCTTTCGTTCCTTGTGATAGTCTTGTTCATGGGTCGATTCATCGTTCACACGATCTTGTTCGTGAGCTCGGTTCTTTATTACGTCGTGGACATAGTCTTCCTTCCTGGTTCCTCCATATGGGCTTTGTGCTTGACCGCTTCGGCTTTGATCCCTCGCTTGGCCACACGGACCTTGGCTCTCTCCTCCTTGGCCGAATGGGTCATAGGCCAGCACCTTGACCTCCTCGTTTGATGGTTTTCCTTGGATGACGGCCGTATTCGTATCCGCCGGATACATGCCTACCATATTCGTTTCTGTTTCCAACAAAAAAAATCTGAATCCGTTTCCAATCCAAAAAATATCCGAAAAAATCCGATTCAAAACCAATGAATCTGTTTCCGTCCGAATCGAACGAAAACTATCCGATCCATTTGCACCCTATGCACAACATCAGAGATGACACCCAAATCTGACTCATCCGTGCAGTTTTTTGTTACTGATACTTGTGACTGATACCGTCAGTTGTTTTTTTTACTAATACCGTTGTTGTGATTTTGTATGTATGGCAGATTGGCAGCCTAGAGGAGACTGAACTGACCGGTGCCTAGTTTCTGTGTGCCGCCGATGGTTTGCCGGCCATACAAACGCGGGCCATGGCTACGGGATGATGTGAACCATATAATGAAACACTACACACACAAAAAAAAAAGACACGGCGCAGAGTTCCGTGGCCAAGTGAAACTGCGGCGCAATCAATCTGGCGACAACCGCGATCTTCGATCCTTGCCGAAAACAACCATACGTAGTTACCCCATAATCCCAATCTATAGCTGCAATGCATCCGTAAACTCGGGGTGTTGCTCCGAGAGCAAAGCCTCGTCGTTTCTGTCACGTAGGATTTAAACTAATTTAGGTGAAAGAAAATAAAGAGAGAGAAATGTGTTGTTTATAATCATGTAGCCGACTGTAGCACTAGAACCAAAAAAGAGTATTAAAAGATTGTGTGTTGTTTACAATCCTGTAGCCGACTATATCACTACAACCCACTGTATAAGCTGTCTTTATTGCTCTCTACAGGTGATATAGAGAGTTGTTATAGATAGCAACTGCCTGTACCACTGTACATGCCCTTAGACGCACGTCTGAAATACATCCTTTAGGCATTGTTACTGCATATATGTTTACTGTCAATAGGAGCCATATATCCAGTTAATTAGCCAACAATAGGGGCACGCACTACCCCCCCTAGCTGTTAACGACCTTAAGCTGGATGCAAATACAGGCCAATCAACGCCCAATCTTACCACATATAGAATTAGCCCGTGGGAAATAGTAAAGGGAGAATTCACTATTTGCCCTCCCTTAGATCCATTTTCAGAATTTACATCCATTCCCGAGCTAATACATTTTTTGCCCCCTCTTTTGTCTATTTCTTCATATTTTGCCCTCTTTGCATTATTTTATTCTTATATGCCTGTTTTCCCGTTACATGGCATGCGAAATTACTCTCTTGCCCTTGGCTCAAGACAGCCTGTTCCGTTCGTCAAGACGAGCGGTCGCTTTTGACCAAATCGCCGGTATTCTTTGATTGGCTTTCTCGCAATCATCAATTCTTAAACAAAAGAACATCACAACTATCAACGTCGGGAAAGGAATGGGGTGGGATGGAAGAAAAAAAAGTTGAAAACTTGACAAAGAATCACGACCAAGCAACAGGAAGAATAATCTCTCCAACGAGCACCATGATCACATCACGGTAGTATCGCGCGTCTTGAGGAAGAAGCCTCTGGCGGTTGCCCTTTCTTAGCCATTTCTCGTCCATCCACGCCTGCTGCCGCCGCTCGCGTGCCTTCATCATGAATCGCGCCCGTCGTGAAGCGAACCACCGATCGTGCACGCCCCACATCACCTCCACCATCTTCTTGTCCCCCAAAGAACGCCGTCCGGTTGGAAACTTTGATGCTATAAGAGGACATGCTTGGAACATAATAGATAATATTATGAATGGAAGGAAGTTTGATGTGATATATGTCATCCTTAGGGGCATAGCTTCTTCAAAGAATGCTCGAGTCAAAAGAATCTACTATGCTCCTTATATCATGGCTTTGACCCTCAGGAAGATTGATTATCATGGAGGCTTAGGATCTACTCATAAGCCATATAAGCCACGTGAGGGTCGTCCTATCCCTGCAGCCATTCACTCTCAGGCTCAGCCAAGGGAAGATGCTCCCATGGCACCTGCTCCAGAAGAAGGACAGGTATCTCTTGCTCAAATCTATTCAGCTATTTTGGAGATTACGAATACTCAGCAAAAGATGAGAACTACTCAGCAAGAGATGAGAACTTCTCAGCAAGAATTCTAGTCTGAAGCCAATAATAGGTTGGCTGCTTTGTCAGAGAGTGTGTCTGCTCTTGAGCAAGTTCTCATGACTCCACAGCGCTTTGGTCGTTGTCGCTTCAACTCTCCTCCACGACAAGCTTCGACCTCTCAAGCTCCTCCACCTCCTCAGGATCCGGCTACTTGATGACTTTTTAGTATTTTGATGCCAAAGGGGGAGAAATTAGGAGAAAGATTAAGGGGGAGTCAAGAAGATTGGGCTATTAAACTACTACTATCTACTATATTATCTATGTTGAACATGTTTGTTTAATGTTTGGAACTTGTGTGCTTAGGTGTATTTGTAATAGCCTAAGTTTAAACTTTGTTATGATATTATGCTCTCTTGTCTTAATGGTATCTTGTTGAACTCGGTACTCATATTATGGTTATGTTATTCTCATGAATTGCAACCTTTATCTCTTGATTATTTATAGAATTGCAATTCTCTCAAGTTCTAACAAGTAAAAGAAACCCTGCCAATTTTTTTCAAAAACTCTACATGTGCTTGTAATAATAACTTCTCATTTATATGCACATGTTTAGGGGGAGCTTTCTTTGTATTGAATTTAACAAGCAAATAATTCTCAAAACTCTTTTGAGCTCATTGCAAGAATTAGTTTGTTAAGTCACACCAAGAATATATAACTCGTTTTACAACAAGTGGTATATTCAAAACCTTATCTTTCTCACACATTGATTGGGTTGTCATTAATTACCAAAAAGGGGAGAGATTGAAAGCATCTAGGCCCCTAAAAATTGTTTTGGTAATTAATGATTACATGTGATTATGGGACTAACATGTTTATTGAGTATTTACAAGGTTAAGCCCCAGTGATGAGAATGAAAACCTGGAGATGCATGCTAAAGGTCAATATGGCTCAAAGACAAGGTACAAGTAGTCTAGGATCCTTTTTGGTTTTACCGGTCTTAGGAGAAATAGATGGAAGACCGGATTTTAGGTTAAATGCCGTACTATTAAGAGGGATCATGACTAATAGCTTGATAGCATATTCTTGTGCCATTTGGATCAATATAGGATCATACATGCACTTAGAATTTGTTTTTAAAGCCAACTTTGCACTTCTCAAGATAATCGGTAGTACCAACGTGTTGTTGGCGGTATTACCACACAGTGGTATGACCGGGATAGTGGTGCGGTACTACCGCAACTCGCTCATACCGAAGATTAGTTGGCGATACATATTTTCCAGAGTGACACCATTTTTGGTTTGGTTGCTCACCCGATGAGCGGTAATTCCAGAATTTACTTGGCGATACTACCGCATTGCGGTATGACTGTATTTCTTCTGCGGAACTATCGCCCCGGTGTTACCAAAATGGCAGCGGTACGTTATTTTCAGTAAGTACCCTTTTGGATTTCAAAGTGAAGCGGTAGTACCGCTCTTGGGTTTCGGTATGACCGCTTAGCGGAACTACCGCATGATGCATGGCGGTAGTACCGCGCCGACTTTTCCAACGGCTAGATTAGAGTAGTTAATGCGTCTGCGCTAGCCGTTACTGTGCACTTTGGGAATGTGCGGTAGTACCGGCCATTGTATTGCGGTACTACCGCATTTGCTGAAAAAGTTGGGGTTTTGCCCCAACGGTCGTATTTGTTTATGGAGAGGGTATAAATACCTCTCCACCTGCTTAAGGACAGTGTGAGAGACTTCATTTAACATCCTTTAAGCCTTGAGCATCTTCTCTACACCTTCAATACACTTGTGCATTCATTGTGAGGTGGTTGAGCCAAAATTCAAGTACATTCATTCTAGATTGATCATTTGCACTTGATTGCCGTCAAGTGAAGATTGTGATTTATTACTCAAGATTGTGATTTATTACTCTTGGTGTTTGTAACACCTAGACGGCTTGGTGGGAGTTCGCACGGTGATCTCTTCAAGAAGATTGTGAAGAGACCCGGTGCCAATTGTAAGTGGTTTGGTGTTCGCCATCTCCGGTGCGGAGGAAGAACAACCACTAGTTATCGAGGAAAAGCTTAATTTGTAGAGCCGGCTTGATTAGTTCAAGCTTCCTCAATGTGGACTAGTGAAGATCGACAAGTTTTCGATACCACGGGAAAAACTTCATCGTCTCCTTTGTGGTTTATTCTTATCTTTACTATTTCCGCATTTACATTTCTAGCTATTATCTAGTGTAGAATTGCTTAGCTAGACTTGTATCTAATTTAGACTTGGTCATTAATTGTCTTAAATTGATAATTAGTCAAAAAGCTTTAAAACCTTCTATTCACCCCCTCTAGTCGGTTATCCTTGATCCTACATCTATTTCACTCACCTTCGCATAGGGCTGGAAACGAGCCGAGCCAGGTTCGCTCAGGCTCGTTTCAACAGTAGGCTCGACTCGTTTTGACCACGAGCCAGGAGGGCAGCTCGGCTCGACTCGAAAGACGGCTCGAGCCGGCTCGCGAGCCAGGAGCAGGTGGCATTCATTCCTTCGTTTTGCATTCATTCACAGGACAATTTGCTATCCATCACATGGCATCTACAAAAATCTGCATTCATTCACAACAAAAATCTGCATCCTCGCAACCAAAGAGCATTCATTCACAACAAAAATCTGCATCCTCGCCCAAGTGGATGAATCGGACGGCGTGGTCGAAGCTTGGAGGCGGTGGCTGTGGCGACCCAACCCTAGGGCACCCGAGAGGTCCTCCCAGGATCTCCTAGGACGTCCCTTAGGACCTCCCAGGAGGTCCGGTAGCACCTCCCGAGGCTTGGGTAGGATCGCCCTGAGGTACCAATCGAGTCTCCTGCAGGCCACTCGAGGTACCAGTGGGGAAGCAGAGTCACGGGAGATCCTCTCGCCACGGCCAACTCGGGAGAGGTCATAGGACTGACACGAGGAGGTCGTGAGGCTTGAGGATCACCTGTGATTCCTAGCGTGTCGAGCTAGTCCTAAGGATCTCAAGCTAGCTCTTCACTGACATACAAGAATGGTAACATCCACGACATAACTTTATTTACAACATAACCAAGGAGTTGTTTACAAAAGGTGGCCTTGGGCCAAAAGCAAGCTTACAAAAGAGCGGAAGCAGGCGTCCATCCACTATACCACAGGCAAAATGGTGGAGGGCACAACCTACTAATCTGGTCCTCCTCTTCTCCATTGTTGTCTTCTCGATAAGATTTTGCATTGAGCAAGAGTGAGCACTACCACTTTGTGCTTCATAAGTCACACAGTGGGGTAACAAAATGACATGCATACATGGATATACAACGAAGGCATACTATGGTTGCTTTGCATAAAGCCAAGTTTCTTTCAATTACAATTACTAAGTTCCAAGGCGGGTTTTTAGTAGATAAAATTTATTTACAAAACTTGATTTTTTTTGATTGGATAGCATTCATCAACAAGTTGGTGAAGGATACCCTCTGTCATAAGGCTCCTGCCCAAACCCATGGGATAGCAATCCCAAAGCAGGATGTTAAACACTTTTAGAAACCCAAATCAATATCTAACTCTGAGTGGCCGCTGCCAGCATGTCCATGACCGTGGACACGGCTATTCGAATAGATTTACACTCTGCAGAGGTTGTGCACTTTACCCACACGACATGACTTCTCTAGTTTGTCCGGCATCCGTCGATGCCACCTCTCACTACCAAAGGTAAGAGGTCTAGAGTTCATGACAAAGCCTTTTAAATGCATTGTCCCACCACAGCCTCTCCTTGCTAAGGTTTCGCCTCCTTTGGATTCAGCTCCGCAGGATCTGGGCCCCCTCTTGCACCAGTGGGAACATAGGTCATAAAAGACCATTTTGGCCATAGAAGACCTCCCACTCCTCCAATTGGATCAACTGCGGTGGGAGTTCTGCAAATTACTTAGCTAGGTCCCACACCCCATACTGGAGACATGTGGTTGCACTGTTTTGGCATAGCCCATTATAGGCCTAGCATTGGCGGCTCAAAGACCGGTCCTCAACTGACTTGGGCGACAATCACAAACCCATGGACCTCCACCTTATCCAGGATAGAGTCCGTGCATAAACCTTGCACCAACCAAGCAAACCAATTCGCCCAAGTCCAAATCAGTTTTCATTCTCTTTTGCTTCCCCAGCAATATTCCATATTCCCATGACAACCCAATGTCATGATCAAAACATTTTAAACGTTATTTGGTCATGAAGGTAAAGATTTCCCAAATCAAATGTTTTTGGTCTAAGCAAGACTAAGCATAAAGTTCACAATGGCTCCTGGTTCACACTAAAGTATTAACCAGGTTTTGTCTAAGGTGACAACAGATTGGTTCAATGTCAAGTTGGCCATATGAAGGAATTAGGCATAACTATGTGTTTAAGACGGGTATTGAAATAACTTGGTAGAAATAAGCATGCATTATACTTCGAAATTGAACATAAATAGATTTAAATACTGGGTGCAATATGATCAAGAGCATGACTTGCCTTGCTCACTGTCTTGAGAGTCTTCCTCTTCAGTGCTCTCACGCTCCTCAGTGCCTTCACGCTCTATCTGAGAAAAAAGACAACTCAAACCACATTCCAACTGAAGAGCCAAAAGAACTTTTTAAAAGAAACTCCAAAACTCAACCAACAGAAGCAACTTATAATCAAAATAGGTTCTTTGGGAGAGGTCCCAACTTACTGGGGAGAGGTCGAGTGAGGAAGGTTCTCACAGAGGACCAGAAGGGCGGCTCTAGCAACAGACCAAGAGGATAATGAGTGCGCAGGATCCAGAGAGGTGATCTTTAGACAGGACCATAGAGTTCCACCGAGAATCCAAAAGAAGAGGTCCTGAAAGGGACACAACCTCTTATGGTGGTGACAAGAACAAGAACAGCGTAATATACAAGGAAACTTACCAGCAATAAGAAGGAGGTGATGGGCGAAGGGAGGTCGAAGGCAATCTGGGCGGTTGAGGTCAAGCCCAAGCTCCCTACCGAGCCTCCAATGGTGAAAACACGATGGAGAGATGCTCCTGGCGATGTTCTTGTCAGCAAGAACTCTTCAGGGAGCCACTGAGTGTGAGCCAAAGTGTTGAGTGTGTGAAAAAGGTGGCACTGAAGGGCTCCCGGGGCTAGTTATAGTCAAAGAAAGTGAAAAGACCACTCAATGCGTACATGATTTGGTGAGCATATGAGATGGGCAAGAGTATGCAGGGGTGTCAAGGAAAAATATAAAGGGCGTGGTGTCTTGTTACGGGAGGAGACTAGAAAAGACACCAATAGTGCCCTAGAATGACCCCATACAATAAAGCGACCACTTGCTTGGGTTGCATTTAATGCGACAATACATGCATTAAATGCTCATGGTACTAGTGTGTGGGGAAACATAGAATCAGTAAGCTTTGGCGGTGGGACCGATCAAATCTAAAAAGCAGTTGGGTCAAAGGGAGGTCGACAATCGAAGCGCCAGCGAAGGAGAATGCAGACGGTTAAGATCTCGAGGAGGTCTTGCGGTCCAGATGTTCAAAGAGGAGGTCTGGGTACATTAAGATCTCAAGGGATGTCTTAACGGTTGATTCTGAGAGGAGGTCTGGACATAGGGAGGTCCAGACATACATGGAGGAGGTCTACGCGACAAGAGGTTCTAACAACCAAGATCCCATCAAGGGAGGTCCTGGCTGAGGAGATCCTTGTAAAAAGGAGGTCCTGACTGGTAGGATCTCACCAAGGGGAAGGTCATATCAGTTAGGCTCTCATGAAGGGAGGTTCCACGGCTCAAGGAGGTCTTGAAGGGAGGTCTAAACATATAGGCACGCCTTAACCAAGAGGAGGTCTAGACCTAAGGAGGAGGTCTGAACCAAAGAGATTCGAACCAACAAAGAGATCCAAAGAGATCTAGCTCAAGGAGAAAGGTCTGGACATAAAGACACGTCCAATTGAGAAAAGGTCTGAGCCCCAGGGAGAGGTCTAACTTCAAGGACCACCTGGGGAGGTCGAAGCCATGTGTGAGAGAAGATCTAAACCAACATAACACAAAAGAGAGGGACTGAGGAGAAGGCTGCCAACATACTGAGAAGGGTGACAACATGAAACTTAACCTCTCCAACGAACCAACTATGAATTCTCATCAAAACAAAAATAGTTTTATTTTGTTTTACAATTTTAAAAGGACTTGGAAAATCGGGGATGTTACTGATGGCGAGGGCATCAGGCGGACATACATCACATTGAGCAATAGCTTGACCCACCAATACCTTTCCTTGAGGTGAGTGGATAGAATAACGGCTTAGGTGAACACACTTGCTCCTTTTAGTTGGTCAAAGAGGTCGACCTCATTGAGGCTATAGACATCCTCTATTGAGGCTCCATAGTGAAGCCTCATGAGGCTCTACCAATTCATTCACGAGAGGCCTTTTTGAGATGGGTGTAAGAGTAGAGAGATGACCGAGTAAGAAAGAACATTTTATTCTTCTTGTTTTTATAAAATAAGCTTTGAAGTTCTATGGCAATTCTATTAGGTTGCGACCTCACGGTCAAATGGCTCGATACCACTCTTGTGGCGACCCAACCTAGGGCACGAGAGGTCTCCCGGGATCTCCTAGGGCGTCCTTAGGACCTCCAGGAGGTCCCAGTAGCACCTCCCGAGGCTTGGTAGGATCTGCCCCGAGGTACCAATCGAGTCTCAGGGCCACTCGAGAGTACCACTGCGGGGAAGCGAGATCACGAGGAGATCCTCTCTGCCACGGCCAACTCGGGAGAGGTCATAGGACTGACTCGAGGAGTCGTGAGCTTGAGGATCACCACTGTGATTCCTAGCATGGAAGAGCTAGTCCCAAGGATCTCAAGCTAGCTCTTCACAGACATACAAGAATGGTAACATCCACGATATAACTTTATTTACAACATAACCAAGGAGTTATTTACAAAAGGTGGCCTTGGGCCAAAAGCAAGCTTAGGATGGGGTGGAGGAGGCTTTACCCATACGACATGGAGCCTTTTAAATGCATTGTCCCACCCAGCCTCTCCTTGCTAAGGAGGCGTAAAAGACCAGGGAGAGCATAGAGGCCTAGCATTGGCGGCTCAAAGGAGTGGCCAATTCGCCCAAGAGCGGGCCAAATCAAATGTTTTTGGTCTAAGCACTAAAGTATTAACGGGTTTTGTCTAAGGTGACAACAGATTGGTTCAATGTCAAGTTGGCCATATGGAGAGCATGGCGGATGGCGTCTGGAGGCCGAACTTTTTAAAAGAAACTCCAAAACTCAACCAACGAAGCAACTTATAATCAAAATAGGTTCTTTGGGAGAGACAGGCGGATGGCGTCCGCGCGAGGAAGAGATCTTTAGCCGGGAGGAAAGGCGGCGGAGGAGAAGTCGAGAGGAGAAGGAGGAGAGGAAGAGGAAGGGCGACGGGTCAAAAGGTCAAAGGCGAAGGCGTCGAGGCGGGGTCGGGGAGGAGGTAGAGGAGGCGGCGAGAAAGTGGCGGCGATGAGGAGGTCCTTGGAGGTCGGGGAGGAGGAGGAGGCGTGGTGTGGTGGTGCTACACGGCGGTTCTTGTCAGCGGATCTGGGAGGTGGAAGCGAGCCAGTGGGGAAAGGGATCGACTACCGTCGAGATAGATGGGGTGGGTGGGGTGGGGAAAGGGGAATTGGGTTTGGGAGTAGGTGGGAGGGGAAGGTGGGAAATTTTGGGGATGATGCATAGTGAATGGGCCGAATGGCTGATCGGGATGAATTTTGTTTGGCAGTCAACTCAACAGTACAAGCCAATTGGCTCGTGAGCCGGCTTGTGAGCCGCTCGAGCTTAACACATTTTTTTACCGAGCCAAACATAAACTCAACTAGACTCGAAAATTCACGAGCCCAAACCGAGCTGAACCAATCTGTAACGAGCCTAAACAGAGTTGGGAGGCTCGAGCTATTTTCCGGCCCTACCTTCGCAGTACGTTGTCCCGCCGACACCCCCACCTTTGACCAAAAGCACATTTGCCACAGGTCCCCGAGCCTGCACCACGCGGTCTAATACACACGTGGCATTTCAACCTCCAGCACCAACCGCTCGTGAGTCGTGAGGCCCAGCTTTAATCTTATCCAAAATATATCCACTCCGGAAACGTTTTTACACCGGTCCGCAGCAACCGCTCCGCTCCGCCACGTCCCTCCCACCCGTTCCCACCCGTCCGTCCACCGGACGCATCGAACGGTTAGAGAAAATCACCGCATGTGGAAGCCGTTGCGTGAAAAGGTGAAAGGGGGTAAAAAGCGTGCGCCTTCCCCACTTTCTCTCTGCATTAAAAGGCACTACTTTTCTTCGCCGCATCTCACATCTGCCATTGTGTTCATCTCTCTTCTCTACCAGAGTTCCATTCCTCTCTGTGTGCTGTGCTTTCTTCTCTCGCTGCGGAAGGATTTGATCCGAGGGGGCAAGACAACCATGTCCAAGGCACTGTGCAGCGGAAGCGTGGCGTCGCCGTGCGGGGACGTGGGCGCGGGGCTCGCCGGCCGGGTGAGGGGCGCCGCGGCGGCGCTCGCGGAGTCCGTGCCAATCGGTGGATACTGCAACAAGAGTTCGTTCCCCGGCGGGAGGGTGGCGTTTACGGACAAGAAGACGAGGCCCCTGCCTCGGAGTCTCGAAGCGGCGCCTGGGCAGGTCTGTTCGTCAGTTAAATCCGTGTGTTCTTCTTTCCGTTTCAAGACTATCAATTCAAGATTTTAGATTTATTTTTTAGTTTTAGGCTCTTCGCATGCACCGAATTTGCTATTTTTTTTTTACCCTTTTACAGGTTTTGATTTTAGCTGTTGGGGACTGCTGAGTTGTGTCGGATGCATACTAAACTTCGAGCTTCGGTTGGTTTGGTTTGTGTAGATGAACCTGACGATTGGGAAGGCCATGAGGTGGTGGGAGAAGGGGCTGCAGCCAAACATGAGGGAGATCGAGTCCGCGCAAGACCTCGCCGATTCCCTGCTCAACGCCGGCGACAAGCTCGTCGTCGTCGACTTCTTCTCCCCCGGCTGCGGTGGCTGCCGCGCCCTCCACCCGAAGGTACGGAATTCAGAGCCGGAGCCTGTTTAGTTCTTGTTCCAAAAATTGCAAAGGTTGATTCTTTCCTTTGTGCTGGGGATAATTGGTTCATTCTGCTGTGCAGATTGCTCAGTTTGCCGAGAGGAACCCGGATGTGCTGTTCCTGCAAGTGAACTACGAGCAGCACAAGTCGATGTGCTACAGCCTCCATGTCCATGTCCTCCCTTTCTTCAGGTTCTACAGGGGAGCTCAGGGCCGGGTTAGCAGCTTCAGTTGCACCAATGCAACCGTAAGTCTCCCTAAATTCTGTTCAGAAACCAAAATTTTGCATCTTTACAAATGAATAGCGAGTTAATGATGTGTAACCTTGCTAATATGCTTGCTACGATTGTGTTTACAGATCAAGAAGTTCAAGGACGCGCTCTCCAAGCATGGACCAGACAGATGCAGCCTCGGCCCGGCACGGGGGCTCGAGGAGTCGGAGCTCTTGGCGTTGGCTGCAAACAGGGACCTGCAATTCAGCTACAACAAGAAACCGGGCCTTGTTCCAATTGCAGATGCCATCAAGAAGGAAGCTGCTGCTGCTGGAGGCCCATGGCTTCCTTTGCCTGCGACCGCGACACAGTTCACTCAGGGATCTGAGAATTCGTTGTTGTCATCTGGAAGATAGACAATCGTTTGGTAGCAAGATCCCTCATTTCTGTACAGAGTCACGTATTTTTGGTCTGATGTATGAGATATTGAGATGCAGAATCGTGCAGGCTTAAGCTTTTAGTTTGTAAGTCTGCTGAGTACAATTGTGTTGTAGCAAGTCCTTGCTCAAGCATGAAAAATCCTTGCTTGATGGACCTGTACGCTTCTTGCTTGTATGAATTTGAGAATTCGTCATACTAAGCTCCTTCATGATTAATTCTTTTCATGCTTGAGCTACCTCTTCTATTTGTTTTTTTCCTTTCTGTAAGATTTGTGTCCTTGGCGAAATGCTGGTACCTGAAACTAAATAAGGCCTTGGTGCTTTTGAATGTGTGCTTCGAATTGTGTTTCCATAGCCTTGATTTTGGGGAAGTTGTCTGTTGGTAGGGATATGTGTAGGGTGCAGTTGATTCAAGATAATTGTTCAGGAAGGATATTGTTGCTGCAACGAAAGGCCTAAACTGTGTTGTTTTGTCGCATCAATCGGGCACGATGATGCTAAGCATTATTGAGACTTTGAGAGCTCATGGATAAGGTAGAAGCTATATCCATGGAACAACAAACGACCAACACCATTTGATATTGGGAGTTGGGAGGTGATGGTAGGTCATGGCCTCATGCGAGTGTTATCTTGTCATGTGCAGGCCGACTGTCATTGGGAGTTGGGAGGTGGTGGTAGGTCATGGCCTCATGCGAGTGTTATCTTGTCGTGTGCAGGCCGATATGGTCGTTAGGGTATTAAACAGTGGAATCAGGCATACACTTGTATAGAAAAGTAGAAATCAATCGAATATGGTCTATCCTTTAGGTTGCAGTTCCGGAGGGAGATTATGGAACAGAATCTCAAAACTGGATGTGAATACGTCAGAATCAGAATGACAAAGAAAAACCATTTCTTTTTCTTTTTGGAGAATCAGAAAAGCCATTTCTTGTGAAGTCGATTATACTAGCGATCGAATAGACTACAGATAGCGTTGGATGAAATATCTCAACTGCAAAGCAACAGTCTGAAGAACAATCCAATTCCTACTGCAGTGTCATTTTTTGATGCAGTTGATGCTTTGGTTGTCCTAATTCGTGGCACATCGTCAGAAACACCCATACGCTGACTTGAAAATATCTTGAACTACATCAGCAGGTGCAGCTTACTGAAGAAGAGGATAACCACTACATGGGAGTTGAATATAAAAGAATTTTTTTTGATTTGGCCCCGTGATACCACGTAAATGCCAAATAGCTCTCTTGTTATCGTTTTTGCGAAACTAGTCCTGAGACGAGCGCGAAATCACGGTGGAGCTGACGCGCGTATCCTTCTGCGATCGCCGAGCGCAGCAAGTGGGGGCGAGCGGGACCGAAGCCATTGGCGCGGAAGGGGCTAGGGAGGCCACCTCCCGCGGTGGCGGAGCGCGGAAGGGGATGGCCGCCACATTCCGTGGTCACCGGGCACGGAAAGCGGCTGGGACATGCGCCCCTTCCGTGGTCGCCGCTCATTGTCGTGCTTGAAGGACTGCCGTGCTAGCCGAATACCTTCCGCGGTCACCGAGCGCGGAATGAGCCATGTGTCGGCTCCACGGTGATTATGCGCTCGTCTCGAGGCTAGTTTCACAAAAACGATGACAATTGGGCTATTTTTGTACTTACATAGCACCACGGGCCAAATATAAAAAAATCGTTGGATATATGGGAACACAGTGAAATCAATCTCAATGTATTGTTCAGACAACGACATCCTCTCTCTTCTCCAGATCAGCACGAATCTGATGTGGCATTGGTTATTGGTGACTGACGTCAACCCATTATAGTGCATCAAATATCCAGTTGAAGCGGCCGGACAGTAACAGGTGGATGTGAGATAGCATGATATCGGTCTCGTGGAAATCAGGGTAGAAAGAAAAAACATCACATTAACTACCCTCTTGATTTCCTCAACAGGCTTACATTAGAAAACAACAATGCTGAATACAACAATGCAAACTTTCTAGTTTGTAGGAGCGTTGTATAAGGCTGTTTCTAGTGTTTTACTCTAGCTGGTATTTTAAATTTATCATATAGTCAAAATGTTGACGTGGCATTATAGTTAATGAATAGAGATGGTACTCTAGTATCTAATCTGGATACTGGTTCGGTCTCAAAATCTAACGCATAAAATTTATTGTGATCAATCCTATGCATTGGAAAGATCATGCATGTATTGCTTTAGTACATACCACAAATAGACCACAATGCTCAAATACTAGTAAAGATCATGCATGTAATTAAATGAAACAGTTTAAGATACTACATTATAAGAAATCATGCATTGAGAAGATAGTATCCTAACACTCCTTATGCACTAAAGAAACTGCACTAAGATACTGCCTATTAGAAACAGCCTAACAAATTATTTAGCCACGCTTCATAAAAAAAACAGGAAATATTAGTAACCATATATTAAGGAAGAAGTTGGTAGAGAATTAGATATTTCTGTGTAGAGTTTTGGATGGTTGCCACTTGACACCAATTCGAGGTCTTACAAATATAAATAGGGGATCCTTCCATCCCTACACCATGGGCTACCATAAGTCAAGACAAAACCACCATGTACTCGATCTATAAGTGCACACAACGTACCCTATTTTCACAGCAATAACCGAAAAAGCATTTCTAACCCAATGTACTTAATTATAAGAGCATCTACAATAGTTTGTTTCTTAACTTGTTACTAAGAAGAGAGAGAGTACTCAATTTAATAAAAAGAAACAAGCATTCCAATGGATTGTTTCTTAAGGTTGTATCTAAGACTTTAATTGCTACAAGTATGCATGATTCTTGATGATCAACAATAGAGTACAATTTTGTGGCCTATATGTTTTGGCTCATTTATCATATCATCTGCAGGGGAAGCCAAGAAGACGGGCTGCATAAGATCCGGTAGATTTTTGTTGGTAGGCAGTGGGATCCACAAAATGAGTGTTTAGGTAACAACTAAATCTCTAATAGAGTTTTTTTTATTGTTTCTTATGTCTTGGTATTAACAATCTGATAGTTTCTTCATATAGAAACAGCTTTACCTTCTCTCCTCATCTTCTCTCTTCCACATCATCTAAAAGCTGATGTGACAACCTTTTCGTAACAGCAGAGGTGGATTGTTGTAGATGCTCTAAGCTCGCATAATGTGGAGCTAAAAACATGGATGAAGATGTTAATAACTTGGGTAGGTAAGCAAGAAAGTAGACTCCTTTATCAGACAGGACAATGAACAATCTCATCTATCTCAGTAGGGAAAAGAGAAATTATTGTATAGAGAATACCGACCTACTGGATACATTGATTACGGACAAAGGCCTGGTATACTGTCAAGAATAGGTGAAGATGTCTTCTTTGAGGGAGGCGAGACAAACAATAGTTAAAACTTCTAATAGTCATATAAACTTCTAGATCGAATGACACAGTAAGGCTCTAGCTCTTCTTTTTTATATATATAAAAGAAAACTACAGAGGTTGATATAAAACATAACTTCAGGACAGAACATCATATCACACAGTAGCTAACTAGATACATAAATGTAAAATTCGTTAAAATGAAACCCCTCAACACACGCTATGAGCAAAAACACTAACAAGAAACAATTCATTACAGAGCAAGCTGGAGGGAGGCGGATCTTCTCTTAACCATAAGGGTTTGTTTGGGAACCATAATCCCAGCCGGGATCCCCCTCAATTCCTAGGGATAGAAACCCACGGGGTAAATTTCTCCTGTTCAACCAATATGTCTGTTTAGATACCCACGATCCAGGGATTTTCATCCCTAATCCACGCCGTTTCCACGGGGAACAAATCCTGGACTCCCCACGTCGGGAACGTTTTCCCCATCGCCTCACCTCTTCTCCCGAGTGCGACCATGCCCCCGCCTACGCCTCCGCCTCGCGACGAAGCTCGCGGCTCGCTCCGCCTCCGCCTCCGCCTCGCGACGATGCTCACGGCTCGCTCCGCCTCCGCCTCCCTCTTCTCGTGATCTCCGCCGTCGCATGCCTCCCTCCCTCCCTCCGCCGCCGCCACCTGGCTTCACCGCTCCTGCGTCTGTCGATGCCGACGACCTCCGCCAGCCTCACCTTCTCTTAACCATAAGTGAAAGCGAAAGGAGTGGATCATAAATGTGTCTCTCCCCTAGCCGTTTGATCTAATGGGTGCACGACCTTTTATTTCCCTAGCTAGTTCACCGGTCAAAACTGCTACCTTTGCTCACCCTCTCCATCTCTCTTAACATTTGTGTGACCATCACGCAATTGCCCAGCGAGCAAGAGGCACAGAGAGACACGAAATGGGGATCCAGACCATCAAAAGTAAATGTGTTTGGCATTATGCGAACAGCACACGGCCGCAACACAGCAGCAATCACAGCAGCAATCATCCGTAGCAACGGCTGCTCAAAACAGTATAGCGATTTTACTATAGCAAAGCGATGTAGCAGCCTGTAGCGATTGACATCGACTTTCGCCTTTTATAATCTTTTCCACAAAATGGCTATGGCCACACAGAGAAATATTTAATTATACTGTACTTGTAACTGTGAGAAACATTTAATCAACCAATAGGCTCCACAAACGAACGTCACAACACTTCCTGTCCATTCTTTTCTTTTGCAAAACAAGCGGCGTCCAGAAAATTTCGAGAGTACCGCAAGGATTATCCAGACACCAAATATCTTGTTACGTCATATTGACAGCGCTAGCAGAAGAAAAATCTATCTCATCTGCTGTATATATGTCTACAAGCTGAAGCAATAGAATATGTGTACAAATATCACGAAACAAGGACATGTTAGCATAGCTAACTTTCGAAATAACGGTAATAATAACCAAGCAAGGTGTCTACAGCCACACATAGCTATGCTTATGTCAGGACTGCTATGCCTGTGGCTTATGTAGGAAAGCATCATAAACTTCACTGAGAATATTTGGTCTACGTCACTGATGTTCTCGGGCTTTTGGTTTCTGGCATTCCTTTTTTTGTCTTATTGGTTTGACACCATTTGAATTTGCAAACTTCTTTTGAAAATCCCACTAGCGACTCAGCTTTTCTCAAAATTCCACTCGTGCCCTTACAAAGAGTTTGCAGTTTCAATGGCATAAAATCAATGAGACAGAAAGCAATAGCATAACCCAAAAGCCACGAAACATAAATTTTATCAACTTCATTTGGCCATGGGAGCTTACTTGTGTCACTGTCCTCAGTTCCTTGTTGGGTTGACTGAAACTGATCGGGGACTATTTGGTTGGAGGGAATGAGAATTTAGGGGGTGGGGGTTGCAAAATCTCTTGTTTGGTTGGTGAGCATGGGTTAGGTGGGACGGGGATTGGGAGTTTTGAGGACCCAACTCCCTCCATTTTACACCAAAGAAGGGGAGAGAATTTGGAGGGAATTGCTTCTTTAATAAATAAAATGAATGCATCTCAGCCATTTATCCCGACTTATCCTTAGATGGCCTACAACTATAAATAAATTCCCAAACAAAGGGTTAAGATTAAAAAGCAAATTTTCATAGCTAATCACCTGCAAACTCTCCTCTGGACTCCCATTCCCTTGGCAATAGTTGCCAAAGAGGCCGTGAGGCTAGTTCGCGCTGCCATTTCGTTTCGACATGAACTGGGCTGCGATTTTGGGACATGGGCTCGGAAGGCTCCTCTGCCCGCGGCGCTCTAGCCATTCGTGTGCGATAAGGCCTATTTTACGCGTACCCCTGGTCCTAGGAGAAGCAGGCGGCCCACGTTTTGTCTCCCGAAACGCCGCCGCGGAGTTTGCCGAGGTGTTTGCGCGGCTCACGTTGTCTGCCTTGGCTGGCACACGATCCGTCCGATCGGGCCTTGGCACCGGACGGACGGACGGACGGACGGTCGAGTCGATGGTGCTCAGCTGTGGAGTTCGGCGGAACGAGTGGCTGTCACGCGCACTTTCTCCTCGCGTGGTGGAAGCTCCACTCCGCCGCGCTCAACTCGAAGGTGGAATTCACCGACGTTGAATGGTCCATTCACGCAGCCATCCCATCCATCGCTCTGACCAGAAACGAAACTCACGTGGCCGGAGCTCCAAAGCCTCGGCCGCACTGTCCGGGCGGCAAGTATGCCTTTTCTTTTCTTGGCACCTTTATCCACACCAGCAATATATTACTTGCTTCAGATACTAGTACTGGTAGGCTACTGATAGTAGTAGAAGAACATGGCCGAAAAAAGGAAAGAAAAGAAAAGAAAAGAAAAGAAAAGAAAAGAAAAGAAAAGAAAAAGTCGTATGAATTGCAACACTGATTGGCTTGTGCGACTGACAGACATATACTCGAGAAGAATCGTTTCTGATCAAGAACAAAAACTCTCCAGGAGGCTAGGCTATATTAATAGCTCTACATAGCATCTATACATATAGAAATGCGGTGTGCGAGTTGTCGTGGACCTCGGGCTGTTCCTTGGTGCGGAGACACGCCAAGAAGAGCCTAATGGGCTAATGCATGCTACCTGGAGTCTGGCGGTGGAGGACCCCGCGCCGGTCGACTCCATGCTTCTTCTTGATCGTTCCTCCTTCGCTAGCCAGCAGATAGACCGGCCTTATCCTTGCCAACCCCAACCAAACAAACCTTCACTTGTTTCGCTTTCTGCTTCTAGATCCCCAAGTTTAGCCGCCGCACTGCCTCCTAAAAACCCTAGCCACCACCAAATAAACCCCCCTCTCCTCTTCCCGTCCTCCTCGCCACAGGTGTCGGCGGCGCCGGCGATCTGCGGCGGCCAGCGGCTTTCTTTACTCGGTGGTGGCGTCGATCATATCACGCCCTAACGCTTGATGTCTATCCGTCGATTTCCAACGGTATGGACTTTTGTCGGGTTGAATCTGGGACCCTTCTCCGCCGGCTTCTTTTGGCGGCGCGGGTTCGTCGATGGCATGACGACGGAGGTGGCGCGGTACAGATCCAGATTTAGCGCAGTTGGTAGAGATCGTGATGACTTGGTGGCGGTGGCTTGTGCGGCGCTCGATTCCTCCCCGGTGGACGGCTTTTAACCGGTTGACGCGTGTAGGCTATGGTAGACGTCGCCTTCCTTTGGTGTAGGCGGCGGTTGGCCGTTGGGGATGTTGCGGACGTCGTCTTGGTGATTTGGCCTTCATCGGTTGGATCCAGTGACGAGGTCGTGCTATGGCGTGGTCTTGGAGCGCTGGTACCTTCGATCCAAGATGAAAACTCTTGATCTGGCCTTCACTATTTGGATACGGCAACGCCGTCGACCTGAGCGGCGTTACCTTCTTGAAGACGTTGCTTTGGAGAACCAGTACCTGAGCTCCGAAGTGAAAACTCTTGATCTGATCTTCGCTGATTGGATCCGGCGACGACGACGTGAGTCATATCTCTTCTTGGAGGCGTCGTTACGGAAACTGACCCATCATCATCTCTTTGCTGCGCAGCTACGGTTCACGTGTGGACGATCTCCTGGTTGGTCCCAGAGGCGGGGCTAGGTAGTCTTTTTTTTATGCTAGCCTTTGCATGACAATTTGTTTGTCATTGTTGGTTTTTGGTTATTTTTTCTTTTAAGCTTTTAACTGATGGTGATGTAATAATCGTGTGCATCTCTAATTGGTATAGAGATCGGGAGTTGTACTTTTATTATCTTGAAAAAGAGATCTCCAAGTTTAATCTGTCCCCCGCGACGGCAGATGTTTGTTTAGCCGTGCAACCAGCGTTGCGAAGTGAACAGTTGACGGCAGTTGATTGCTCAGTAGCAGCGCCGCGCCGACGGCTAACAGAGCACATGGAGTCGAGTGACAGCTAGTTGCGCGCAAGCTGAGCCCGTTCGCTGCATCTGACTGCTGATGGTGAAGTGAATGCTGCATTGCTGCTGCCTTCAGGAACCAAGATGCTGAGCCTACGTGACCTGCATTTGCATGCGGCATCGAGAGTGGTCGAACTTGGACATGTCACATATGTTGCGCATGCATGCGCGCGCTATCTTTGTCCCAAACGCCCGCGCGCTGTCTGTACAATTGTCGCTATGTTGTTCCACATCAATCAAAGACAGCTGCATGCATATATGATGTGAATCTATAAATCAATCAATTATTAAGCAGTTCATCTGATTAACCCAGTAACTGAAACTAGCACACCTGTATATTTCAGCGGCCTAGCAAGTGTTAAACTTGTACCACTGCTGGATTACTGATGATCGAAGAATGAGATACCTACCCCCAATTCCCAATTCCCAAACCTGCAAGTCCGCAACCAAAGCTAGCCTGCAAAGTTGAGCAGAAAAGAGAGAACGCATGGGCACAACACAACACAAATTAGGCCAAGCAGCATTCGCTGACCAGCTAGGCTACTGCTAGCAGTACACTTGAGGTAGCAAGCAAAGTAATCAAAGCAATCAAACAATTAATGAAATACTACGTTTTGTCCGCATGCATATCCTGCTGCTCATCGTCTTTCTGCCTCCAGGGAACAACCAACCCCTCCGGTTTCTTGTCTCTTCCTCCTCTTGGCCCTCTCGTTAATAAATTTCTGGCTCGAGACATCACACGGGGCTCCCGGTTTGGCTTTTGGGGCGCACGGGGTGCGCTGGTGAGCAGGGGGAATTGTAGAGCGCGGCGCACTCTGTCTGTCTGCTCCTCCGCTTTTACGATCTGCTTCCTTCAAGTCCAATTCCGACCCCTTGGCGAGCTAGCCGCTGCTGTTCCTTGGTCCTCCCTTGACCGATCGATCGCAGGCAAGGACGGCCATCGTGGTGTGCATGCATGTTTCGACCGACAGCGGTTCGTGCCGTGTCCGCCCCTTGCCGAGCCCTTTTCACCTGATTCCGCGACGTCTTTGTTGTCTTCACGTACATCCCAGTCCCAGCTAGCTGATTCCTTGGACCGAGCAACATTGCAAAGATGGAGACGGGGAGAATTTGTTTTGGCTGGAGCATCATTCATTAGCATTATTAACCACTGCAAAGGGAAAATTCATGTACTTCTGTGTATATATGTTCTGGTACCTTTTCCACTTTTTTGTGCATTCTTTTCCTTTTCATTTAGACTTGTTTATTTGTGTGCACGGGCAATGGCAGCTGGCCGATCCAAGTTGTTGGATCCTGTTTGCTGCTCCAACCAGACACTCGCTAACTCGATCAGCGTGATAAACAAGACACTTGACTAGCTTAATGATTAGTAATAAGTACTTGTTATAAAACACTTGGCAAATAGTAAAAACAAAAGACACCTATTTTACATAAAAAAACTTTGCGAGAAAAATCACGGACGCACGAAGGCGGAATTCACTTTATGAGGAGAATTACAAGCATATGGAACTTCGGCGTATCTAACTGTGCGACTACAACGTACATATATAGGTTAGAGAATAAGAGTCCCTAATGGAGTTCTTGCTCTTTCATCTCGAACTGAAATTGGAGCAAAACCTTCACTTTCAAACAACAAAACTTCAGAGAACATCATGCTAGCTACCATCAGTAGTGTGTCATCAAATTCCTGAGAACTAATGTTGCCAAAGCCTCCACAATGATCAGCTTAAAAGCGATCCAAATTACAACATATCCAAACGGTGAACAAAACACTATTCAGTTGTCCCCACAACTAACATTGTTTTTTTTTTCTTCAATACCTTGAAATCTGGATACCTGCAAACCTCCACGTTGGACTCCATATATGCAGATCTTGCCTCAATAACCAATGGAAGACGATAGATCATCGAAGAAAACACCAAGGATTGATCTCGGGGTAGAGAGCGGGTCAACGCTCAATACGGCATGGGTCGACGCCGAGTCGGAGTCGAGCTGCAGAACAGTGTCGATGAGAGTTGAAATCGCTGAGTCGATGCTGCTGAAATATCCCGCTACGATTCCTTTTGATACGTAGCAAGACCTTGTGGAATTTCTAGTATCATGTACACTTGTGGTGTACATTGGGAATTTCTTGGTAGGATATGAGTGCATCTAGCCATAAAGGCCAAAAGATTACTTGTAGACTCTCCTATGCACCTAGTGATATCAGCCGAAATCACAACATCAGTTCATGAACCAAAGGTCCGACGCAAAGGTTTGGAATTGATTTCCCTTGGAATCGATGCCGAAGGACTTTTGGTCTACTGCTTATGGGCGACATATCTGGTGGACAAGAGCTGCTTCGTGCACATATGGACATGGCTGATCCGGGTGGTCCATCGCGAGTGCAGCGGCCAGGATCTAGGCTCCCTCCCACTTCTGGCCACTTTACGGAACCCCCTTCCCCCGCCTAACGACACTTCTCGCTTGATTTGCCCCTCCCCCCAATCCCCGATCCCCAATCCTCCATTCCCCCAATCGCACTCGATCCCCAATCCCTATCGCCCTCATCTCAAATCGTCCGAGGTGAACGTGGCGGCACCACTCCTCTCGCCCTTGAGCCACGCCCCCCTTGTGCTACGTGCTCCTCAGCCTCCCTATAACGCTCTCACCAGGGCTTCCCTCCCCCCCAAATCGAGTCTAGGGTTAGTCCCTGTTCGACGCCTCCCACAAATCGGTGACCCTCCGTGCTTCCGCCCTTGAGCGTCACTCCCCTGCACGTTGCCGCACCATGGTCAGTGACAACGCCGAGTGGTGGGCTACCACTCGTGCCATGCCCAAAGTACCACACGAAGATGATATGGGCCGTGTCCGGGAGCTCGAAGAATCAAGGAAAGGAGTACTACAAATTCCCTAAAAATGACGCTGTAAGAAAATCTCGTTGATTTGATCTTGATGTTGAAATTTGTTTTTTTATTGCCGGTCGATTGCACTTTTTTGCATTATGATGATGAAGTTGGGTGCTTTATTTTGCTTCAGATGAATTCCAGTGGTTGTGACACTTTCATGTGGAAAGACCAATACGTTAGCCATCTAAGTAGGATTCATTTGGTCGAACAAGAGATAAAAGATGATTCTCCTAAGAATTTCAACAATGGAAAGGAAATGGTTTTCCATGTCGACCACTAGGTATTAGCACATTTAGCTGAGATGAAAACGTCATTGGACCAGATTAACAAATCAATTAAGAAATCAACTGCTGCAGATGACAAGTTTAAAATGGTTGTTGTTGCTTTTTTATTCATGCCGCTAGGAATTTGTATTTGGAAGATTGGCAACTGAATATGTAATTTGGTTATGTAATGTAGTAGTTGAGTAATGGAGTGTAGAATTCTGATTGTAATGACTCTGTTATATCTATGTAATGGTTCTTGTTGAAGTGTGATTGAGAGAATTTGAGTGTTGAATTTTTGATTGAGTACTGCGTGATTTTGTGTAGCTGTATTCTGTGTTGCTGATAAATTGTGATTAATGATTGTCTTGTAGCTACATTCGAAGTTCTGGATGTATGTCTTGTAATGCTGCAGATCACAAATGGATGTATGTATTGTAGCAACATTCTAGATTTTAGATGTATGTCTTGTAGCTACATTCGAAGTTCTGGATGTATGTCTTGTAATGCTGCAGATCACAAATGGATGTATGTATTGTAGCAACATTCTAGATTTTAGATGTATGTCTTGTAGCTACATTCGAAGTTCTGGATGTATGTCTTGTAATGTTGCAGATGACAAATGGATGTATGTCTTGTAGCAACAATCTGGATTCTGGATGTTTGTCTTGTAGCTACATTCTACATCCTGGATTCTATCTAGAATTTGCATACACTCACATAGATGGTGCTGATCACACTGATTCTGCAAATTACAGACATTTCAGACAGCAGTGCTGTAATTATAGACATTTCAAATAGTGCGGTAATTATAGATATTTCAGACAGACAGTGCAAATCGCACTCACATATAACATTTCAGTGCATCATATTCCTACACAATTAAATTTTAGCGCAACATTCATACACCATTTCAGATAGCATTCAGACAACATTTCAATGCAACATCCAGTGCTACATTCCTACACAATTTAGTGCTACATTCCTACCCAATTACATTACAGACAATATTTCAGTGCATCATTCAGTTAGCATTCAGACAGCATTTTAGTGCAACATTCAAACATCATTCAGACATAAATCTTGTGTACTAGCCTACTTTATGGACATACCCCACAGATGGTGCCAGCAGTCGACGATAGAGTCGCCGATCTTACGAAATAAATAGAGAAAAATGGCAAAGAGTTCTTGGGAGAGAATGGGGTTGCTCTTTATTGCAATGAAACTGGATTCTTTATAGGGGATGCCTTCGACAAGGCAGTGGACTATCCCTAATTACATTGAGAATGTGATGTGCTATGCTTCGGATCGTATACAATGGCTTGTATGTTTTCTCCGATGATTGTTGTCTGATGCTTGTGAACTTGTTCCTTTCGCTGGACATCATCTACCTTTAAATAACTGGCGAAGTGGTGGCAATTACTCCTAGAGGAAGGTGCCTGTTGGAAGCGTCGCGTTTGGTCGGAGAAATGGTGGCAGTTAGTAAAGAGCCAACTGCCCAGCAGTTGATGTCAGTGGGAGAATAACCATATGATGGTTATTGTTAGTGATTTAGGGTTGTCAAGCATCGTGTGGTTTAGAGTAAATATGACATATGCTCTATTCATCACACGGGAGGAATATACTTGGAAACAAGTCCAAGTGCCAATTTATTGCTTTCACAAGCAGTCGTTTGGTCGGGTAGCAGGTATATGACCTCTCCGACCAGGGTTCCCATAAAGTAACCTTTGGAATCCTCACGACCAGGGGGTCGTTAGCTTTAGGGGTTACGACCACGAAGGACATGCGGTCTTTAATTAAATATAATAACATTTAGAGATTTTAATCCTCATCTGCTAGCCGCCGAACTTTAAATGAATGTGAAACCTTCTTCGATGAAATCGTATCGGGTAGGCCCTCATTTAATAACGTAACAAATGAGGTAGTCTGTATTCACTTTAAAGTTGAGGAACCGTCTGGGAAACCGAACAGGTTTTCTGTCCGTTGGACTTTAGGTAACTCCCAATTGTAGTTAATGAGAGTGCGGCTATAAAATCCCCACCGCGCATAGCTTTAGGGTTTTTATGCTCTCAAATGTTTCTTCAACCCCCTTTCATCTTTTCACAAGAAATCTCCTCTGGCCTCCTCTCATCCTTTCGCCAAAAACCTCTCCGACCTCTCTTCATCTTCTCGCCCAAAATCCAACCATGTCGGACTCGATTACCAAATGGTTGGTTTTTGACATGAGCAAGAGGAAGCTTGAGGCTTTGGAGAAGGTTGGGATGCTCCCTAATAGGAATTTGATCTCTTGGAGATTAGCGGCTGAAGAGCATTTCCCGAGCGGCGAAGATGGAGAAATCCCTATCTTTCTCGCTTACATCGAGTGTGGATTCAGGCTACCAGCACACAAATTCCTCTCCAAGGTTCTTGAATACTACGGAGTTGAATTGGTAAACCTGACCCCCAACTCGATTGCCAACATCAGCATCTTCATTTACCTCTACGAGGCATACCCGGGGATCCGACTGAATATGAAGGTCTTCAAGACAAACCGATGTCGAGAAAAAAAGAAGTCGATGAATACGTGATGATTGATTTGCTCCTCCTCGGTCTTGTGATGTTGGCCTTCAATTTTCTTCGACGTGTTGCTGGACAGATCTTGCCAGCGTCGAGACAACCCGAGGAGCAAGAAGAAGCATATCAGATTTGTCGCAATGGCCGGCCTTGATGCCACATGGCTGGATGCCGCACAGGTGCTGCCCCAAGGAGTTGCTTGCTACCGGGGCAGCGGCTAGAGTTTCGAACCCGGTGCTTTGATACCACTTGTTATAAAATGCACAACAAAATAGCATGAACAAAATAATGGGAGTCAGGAATTCTATGTGGAAAACCCTTGCAGGAAAAACCACAGACATACGAAGGCGTAATTCACTGTATGAAGATAATTACAAGCACGGAGAACTTTGGCGTATTTAACCGTGCAACTACAGAGGTATATATATAGGCTAGGAAATAATAGTCCCTAATGGAGAAGAAAATCGAGCCAGAGTCGGTTTCGCCACTCGACGCCACGTCTGGTGCTAGTCGGCTTATGTGCCACATTCGGCACAGACACTGTTGTAAATAATGCACATAAAAATAGGAACAAGAGACACAAATTTTACGTGAAAAACCCTTTTGGTAAAAACTACGGACGCATAAAGGCAATATCACTATATAAGAAGATGTTTACAATGAAGTTTTCTCTTGCCTATAAACTACAATGATATATTTAGTGGTACATGAAAGACACCGTATAACAGTAGTAGAATTATGAGTTGTAGTAGGAAACTCAATTCGTATCACACTCAAACTCAATTCGTATCACACAAACTCAACAGACACAATGACGAATTCTTATCGTACTTTAATCATACTCAAAGCCAAATTTAAATGGGAAATTTTGATAAATGCCACTGCTAAGTGTTCGTATCAGAGAATTGCCATCGCTCATTTCGATATTCGAAAGATAACATTGCAAACATCTTTTTCTCATAGAAATGCCACTGATCTACATATTTCACAAATATTGACGTTATTGCCTCCGTCTTCTTCGATTGCCATGTCACCATCGCTTCTTCTTCAACACGCCGCCGCCGCCCTAGTCTGCGATCGGCCACCTCGCCATTGCCCCCGTAGCGCCTCCGCCACCTCAGTAGCCACCGCCGCCAGTAGCAGCGGTTGCTCAAGTTGAGGGACGCACATTCGCACGAGCTCAAGTTGGGGACACACACGCCAGCCGATGATGAACTCGACACCTCGCCACCGCCATATAGGCGCCTCATTGCCACCCCGTAGCCGCCTCGCCGCCACCTCCGTAGCCGCCCCTGTTGCCAAGTTGACGCACGGTTGCTCAAGTTGGGGCGCACATGCCAAGGCCGTGAGCCACCTCCACATAGATGCCGCCTCCGTAGCCACCTCCACGGTCGAGGCGCCGAGCCGCCGAGGCGCCGGGCGATGCGAACTCAACAGATTCGCCCTTGTTGAGGCTGCTGAAGCCGTCGGACTTGGAGGGCTGGTGCACGAAGAGGTCCTCGCCGCCATCCTGGGGAGATGAAGTGAACCCTTGGTGGTGTTGAACCACTTCACCGCCCCTTCACCCTCGACATCTTGCGGTGGCGTGAGGCGACACCATGAGAGGAGAAGAGGCGAGGTGCGGGGGGCAGGAGGGATATGAGGAGGGATCGGCGAGCGGAGCAGCGGCGGTGTGGAGGAGGTGTGCGCAGAGTCGTCGATGGAAGCGAGGGGACCCCGGAGGCGGAGTCAAGAGGAGGCAATGGCGTGGATGGAGGGAGAGAAGAGGTGAGGGCAGGGGGCAGAGAGGGGAGACGAGGAGGATCTGTGGCGGAGATGGCAGCGGTGCGGAGGAGGGTGAGCGCGGAGCCATCGATGGAAGCGAGGGGGACCCCGGAGGCGGAGCTGAAGAGGGAGACGGCGGCGTGGATGGAGGGGAGATGCGGCATGAGCTCTAAAAATGGGGAGATGCGGTGTGGAAGCAGTGTGAGGAAGGAGAAGGTAGGGGTAATTTGGTCCAATACTGATAGAATACGTATATCAATGGCATTTGTAGGATGTTCTAAGCTTTGCAATGGCATCTTTCGAATATCGAAATGAGCGATGGCAATTCTCTGACACGGACACTTAGCAGTGGCGCTTATCAAAATTTCCCAATTTAAATTTCTTCACGATTCCAGCCCAGCTGCTTGAAAATATAGTTATTGAATTAATAATTGAGTTGAGCAATTCGGCTATTTCCTGGCTTATTAGCTTTATCATGATACACGAGATGGTTGATCGATGCCTGAGTTAGTGGCTCCGGTCATTTTCTAACAGCTACAGCTATGTAGATTCATCGATAAAAACTGCAATCTAGCTAACAGTGCATATATGCAGCTAAGCTTTAAGACACTAATCGGCTAGGCACCAATTGTTCTGGACTGATCATCATTATGCGTCCTAAAGCTAATTAGTAATGCAAGTGACAGCTTAGAAAAAGATTAGCTTACTCCGGCATGAAGCCAAAAGTGTCTATGTGTGCATGCATGCACCTCGATTTCATCTTCGCCATGTAAGTTGGTGGAAAGTCCACTACTGATGCGTTTCTGGCGTCCACAGGAAGCTGCTTTTCAAGTAAAGAAACATTTGCTAATTTTATTCTTTGTTTTCGGAGGCTTATATGTATATGCATGTCTTGCAAGTTGCAAACGATGTTGTTAATTCTTTTTAAGGGAAACGGTGTTGTTGATTACGGTGTGGAAATGCTGTTTGCCGTCGCTTTGTTTTATCTTGCTGATTAGGACTTGAAACAAACATGGCCAAGAGATAGTATCTGGCACGAATATATGTGCTTATACAGTAAAGGTCATGCTAGCTCCCTACTAATTTGATTCTATGCTACTAGTATAGTAAACCAATGATTGGGTCCATATATCGATCTTTGATTGAGTGTCGATTTGTGATTTTCTTATGCATGCTATGAAGTATATGAAAGGCATGTCCCAAATTAATTATCTTCCGAGATAGTGAATGTCTGTCAATTGATCAGATGATTCACAATATTATTTATTGTATTACATAGCTGGAATTGTATAGAGAAGATTCAATGCACTTGCACAAGCCTAGCTAGTTGATTAACCGCAATTGTGGCGGGCTTTTGCACAACAGAAAAGCAGAGGTGATGTGTAAGGGTTCTGTCAATGAACTAAGCATGAGGACAACCAAAAACACAATTTAGAATAGCATTTTAAATACAACAATTAGACATTATATAATATAGCCAGATAGCTGGTACAACCTCCCCCACGATTTTTTTTAGGTTGTCTTCCACGAATTTTTCAAATCTACCTACTGAGAATGTTACTGAAACTTCTCACATAACATTGGATGACCTTGCATAGTTGCATGCACTCTGATATTATATTTCTTTTAAAAAAGAAAAGATTGCCACAATATATATATGTAGGCAAATACTGGGGAGATTTTTTTATTATTAATTAACCTTTTTTTGAATTTTATTTTAAAATTAACCCCCGACGCACTTTATTTCCAATTCTGATCTCTTTGGTCACGCCACCACCCGTGGTGTGACAAAATAACACTGTCACGCCAGTCCATTTCTGATCAAACTCTTGTTACGCCACTGGAAGTGGCGTGATAGTGTTATTTGGTCACGCCACAACCAGTGGCGTGACAAAAAAACGCTATTTTGGGGACTTATCCTGGATCGTGACAGTGTTGTTTTGTCACGTCACCACCCGTGGCGTGACCAAAGAGATCAGAATTGGAAATAAAGTGTGTCAGGGGTTAACTTTAAAATAAAATTCAAAAAAACGTTAATTAATAAAAAAAAAAAGTTCTACTGGGGATCATCTAAAGTAAAACCTGCCATAATTTTGGTGTACCTCGTTCCCTTGTTTCTAGGGCCATGCACTCATGCTGGTGAATTGATTATTACTTCGCAGTAGTACTAGTTACATTATCCCCTAATCTCTGGAATAACTTGTAGTAACAAACAGGGAAGAGAACAGAAAGGTGAGGTGTTAGGCAGGTTCGCATGATTGGTTTGATTAGGAGTAGCAAGTGCACTAGTACTAGTAGTAAGTATCGAGGGTAGCTCAAGATGGCAATGGAATTTCCTTTTTCCGGCCACTGTCGGTTTGTTTGTCCACTCACCGCCGAAATCCGTCTGAGCCGATGTGTTGTCGCAGGCTACTACTTTAGACTGCCTATCGGCGTATTCGTTGACACGTTGCCAGTGCATTTCAGGAATGGGTTGGGTTAATCATAGAAGTATTTGCAGGTGTCTTGGTGAGGACACGTTGTTTAGCCCATTCTTACATTAAGAAAGGAGAAGAAGAAGCGTTTTCTGATGTGCCAACGGTGGGAGAATTGGCAACTCCACGGTAGGGCATTCGGCGAGCAGTAACTTGGATCACACAGGCAGCAAAGCCACGGAAGCATGCAGATTCATCGAGCAGTTGAGGCTGTCTCTGCTTGGGTGCAGCGCATGTAAGCAATCAGACACGATGGGCAGAAAGCGCCAAGTGACCGGCAATGGCAGAGCAGGTGACGCCTCCCCGGCCGCAGTCCCGCGTCGTCGTCTCGTCTCGCTCCTCTTCTCTCTACGCAGATGCAGTGACGCAGCAGGCGCAGGGCAAAAACGGCCGGGGGAAACCGAACAATTGGCCAATCAGACGCGCCCCTCGCCGTGAAGAGCAGAGCAGAAGTGGAATTTTCTGTGCGCCACTCATCTGCTCATCATGCTTGCTCGGTTGCTTGCTTCAGATGCAGATTCCCTTGCTGCGACTCTAGCGCCCACCCGACGTACGTCAGTCGAGATAGATTTCTAAATAAATCTATCAGCGTGCGTACGCCATGGATTCTCTGCTCATCTAGTTCATGAATTCTGGAAAGAAAAAAACCGCTTGCTTGCTTCAGATGCAGATTCCCTGCGAATGCAACGGAAACCACAAGACTGAGGTTTCAGGTGCTGCATAAGCCACATGCGCTGGTACATGTCGCAATTCAGAGATGTCGCAACAAAGATGTCTGGAGCAGACGAAGAATGGTACGTACGTACAGTGAAGCGGTCAGGCGAGCCACGTTCCGGTGCGTGCAGCTGCCGCGCGCGCGCGCTGGCTGATCGATCGAGCAGGGTGCCCGGGGCCGGCTCGGCCGCGTGTGGTGTGCGCCTCGGCACGTGGAGACGTGCGTCAAACCCGGCACTGCAACACACGCACGCACGCACACGCGCACGATGCCGGCCAGGGCAGCCATTATTTAAAAGATAGTACTAGCTAAGAAAAGCACCAACGACGAGTCTTCGGCGAAACAGTAAAACTAGTTCTCGCCAGCCAACGAAGTAATAACATACATCTCTATCATACAAAAATATCATGGCATACCACGTGCCGTGATATGAGATCGTGACAGGATACATGTTGAGCTTTCAGTCGGCGGCAAGTAGCCTGTCGCGCTTACCTGCCTGCCGTTGTCTGGGTATGCATCAGGCTGTTTGCCGCCGGCTGGGAGCTCGACACATGTCCGTCTGCGGTCCCATATCGGGACACATGGCCTACAACGATATTTCGCATGGTAGAAATGTCATTTTTGTCATTTCGAACACAGAAGGCTAGTTTTGCCATTGCGTGTCAAAAAGAGGTAAAAGCAGCCAAAAACTCGACACCAAGCGTCTGAGGGAGTATTTGGCTAAAATGGTATGTTTTTGAAACGAAATAGCAAAAGTAGCCATTCGAACGAAATGATAAAAATGACAACTTTACCATGAGATTTTGCCGCAGAAAACCACGTGCCGCACTCCCAGACCATAGTCTGCGATCGTGGCACGTGGCTTTCTACGGTAAAATTGTATTATAGAGGTGTTATTTTATCATTTCGTCTGCGGAAGAATCGGTTTTGCTATTTCGTTTCAAAAAAAAGAAAGATGAAACGAGCCAAAAGAGACCCCCCTGCAGCTAAGGTCAATGCAAGCCAAACCGTGGGGCACATGTGTCCCCCCTCTTCCTTCGACGAGCACATGTGATCTGGACGCTCTTGCCATTTGCTGCCGCCCACTCTTCGATTCTTCTGTCACTCGCTGCGGGGGAAGCATCTCTACCCTCGTCAAGGAATGATGTGAGGGGAAACAAAATACCAAGGCTTATCCCATTCTCATCTAGCTCGTGGCAGGCGAGCTGCTTCAAAAGAGTTGACGTTTTTTTTTTCCTTTTTTCTTTCTAACAAAGGGGCTCATGGAGCATGGAAGGCCCTTCTTCTTTGCTCTGTATCCTCCTTGGTCTTACGGCCACCTCTGCAGTTGTGGATGTTTTATTTAGGAAGATCTTTCTGTCCCGTTCTTTCAAGACGTTCTACGTGATGTAGATTACTCGTTACTGTGCCATTGAAGTCACTCCTCTTAACCTAGGGAACCATTTTAGCCGCCTGCTGCCACCATATATTCAGCTGTGTTTTTTTCCCAAGAAAGAACCCTCATGTGTAGTACAGTTGGTAAAGAGTCGATCATACACACCTCCATTTAAATTTCAAATTCTCGAAAGTGTGCTGCTTAGAGGATTTGCACTAGTTCTTGCCTGCATCAGTACAATACTCTAGTGATAATTTCAGATTCCTGTATTCCAAACGGGACATTCAGATATAGAACCAGTACTCTATTTGGATTGGAGTCTTTGGGGAGCAACCTAATTTTTTGTTCGCATTAATTGAAGTCAACAGTCATTAAGTACTACCCTGGACAAAACTGAAGAAATATTAAAGAACCTATGCGATAGCTGGTTAACTGGGCTATAGCAGTTGCTAGTCACTGGCAACAAATTTTCTGAATCGCATTTTTTCGAATAAATCGTAAATTTGTGTGCATGTACCGTACTTAAGGACATACCGGTTTAGTTTTTAAAATGATACGTTCTGGTACTGATCTATACCAGCGTACCATTTCAGATTTAATATAATAATACGAGTACATATATTTATAAGTATATATTTGTTTAATTATATGCATATCAAATATCACTCGTAGTATTATTCCAAATACATAGTAGTACTATCAAATACAGTATATAGTTCAATAGACGGTATTATCAATTCCACCAGTATGACCGGCATTGAGCCGGTATGACCGATATTGGCCGATATTAACCGGTATTTAGGCTGATACAGTATGTAGAGCTACTTTGTACCAGTTTAGATAGTGATATGGTACACCGGTATAGTAGGTACCGGTACAGAATTGACAACTGTGGCATATACGTATGCTTTTGATGCTGATCGTAGTACTTATATTCATAAAGTAATTTTGTTTGTCTGTTTCAAGCTCTATGTTTGTTCGTATATGTGCTTATTTATCCTCCTAAATTAAGTACTTTGGCAATTAAATAAGTCTATTAACACTACTCTTGTTCTCCATATAAGTAATAACCTGAAAAGGACGTGCACCATATGCAATTCCGTTCTTTTTAGTTGTCGTTTTCGAATGTCTCCAATACTCACTTTGACTATTAATTTTGCTAATTAGATGTTATAAAAAATTAAAGAAAAAATTAATAAAAAATATAATGACATGAAAGTATTTTTGATAAAAGTCTAGCAATATCATTTTCGCATGGCAAATCTAAATGATTTTGTGTATATTATAGGCCATTTCTAACACCTCGACCCAATACGGAGCTCAGAATGCTACTAAACTACACTAACTATCAATTTTAACATCAATTAGCAATAAATTACAGCAAGCATATCAATGATAAAACCCGTCCATGGGTCATACTAACACAAGCATAACGATATGGCAATCATAGATGATTAATTCCTAGGAAGCATGGCAAGATAATAAACCAAGATCAAAGCAAAATCAATTGAATCAAGTTTATTGAATAAATAATCAATTCCAACCTATCAACTAAGGCTAAGCAATAATAACAAGTTCTAATTATAATTCATCACGCTAATAAAATGTCACATAGCCACTGTTTCATGTAATTGAATGTGTGACATGAATCCAAGTGTGCTAGTCCTTCCCATGTGTAACGTCGTCAACGATCATATAAAAACAACAATAGAGCAATGGTGAGTCCACGACTTAACAAGTACAATAATAAACAATGAACAATACTTAATCAACTGTAAACAATATCATCATCAACATCAACTGTTTTCTTTTCTTTATTCTCATACTCAATCATCAAATTCTCTTTTCATTAAATGCATACCTACGCTACATATCCACATGCACTTCTTTCGCGTATACCGGTATAGCTTAAGTGAACACTCGCGACAATGTTCACTCTCAAGTCCGTCCTCCTCAAGGATCGGGGATCTCCTCCACTCTCGTGGAAGTGTGTGATCACCATGATCACCTTCTCTTATGCAATGATGCTTATGAATGCACAATTATTCATAAGTTCATCAATAATACCATCATCCAAAATTCCCACATCCATTAATACGAATAATATCATCACCATTCACATTGCTTGCAATTAAATAAGATAAAAGCACGAACAATATAATGATAATAAGTGGTAAAAATACAACAATCAACCAATGAACACTGTCTACCATGCACTTGCCTCTTTATCCTCGTGAAGCTGGATAGCGAAGCAGCGGCAAGGCACTAGCGGTCACACTCCCTGGACAAACATTGCAATACATAACTCAAAATCACAACATCACAGTACTCACACTTTACATTTATCGTTATCACACGCCTACGCCAAACCGACCCAATTAACCCAAAACTACCGGACACACTACACGCTGTCCTAGTAATAAAACAACTCTAACTTATACATCTAAACTCAAAATCTCGACATCCGCTACTTTCTTGAATTCTCATGAAAAATCCTACAACTTCCTAGTTATGACAAACTTCTGATTCTACCGTTCTCTGCCCTATTTCTTCCTCGAAGACTATTCCAGAATCTGTCAGGACAGTCCGCTTCATAATTTTATATATTTAATTCTAAAACTTGAAAATGTATGAACGATACCAGTAATAGAAACTACATAATTTTTTTTAAATTATTCAAGTTGTCACCATATTTTAATTTTGCCATATACTATATGAAACTGACTCATCTTCACGACGTTTGTCAGCTACGTCCAAAATCTGGACAGCGACATTCCCAAGGCTATATCTTTTCATTTGCTACTTCTATTCTAATGATCCAGACCTTTCTGGAAAGCTAACGAGATTATATAACTTTTATATAATTGGACCGACCTTTGAATCCAAGACTAAACACCCTAAATTGCCCCCCGCAAGGTTCTATGTTTAACCTGGATGAACTAGGGCACGCTGAAAACTAACATTCCCCTAATCAAAATGATCTAAGAACTTAATAGCGACTAAACCATGGCAAATCCTAGGGATTAACAAAGTTTACCCTTGACGAACACGCCGGATCACAAAAACTCATGAAGAGCCTCCTCTTTTCTTTCCTTTTCTTCTTCTCCTCCTCCTTGCTCCTTTCCTCCTTGCTTCTCTTCTCCTCTTGCTGGCCTCCTTCTCCTTCAAAGCAGTGTACCACCGACGGCTAGGCTAGTATGGTGGCAGACAGAGGGGGCTGGCGACTAGGGTTTGGGGAGCACAGGGGGCACCCCTAGGGTCATATTTAAAGATCAAGGGGTTGAAGGGTCATGGCTTGGATGTGGTAGGGTTGGAAACAATCGGTATTGAATTTGATTCGAAATACACTTTGAATTCGAGTCGATTTTCCACTTTCTTTCTGTGCAACGAACCTTTTAGACGTCATAACTTTCTCTCCCAAACTCAGAATGGAGTGCTTTTTTTCCCTTTTAACTAACTCATAGTACTTCAACTTTGTATTTGTAGAGATTTTCTGAAAACGTCGTCTTCATTGAGAAATTTGCTTTAGAAGTTGACTCAGTTGCGGACCCTGATTCTCTGTGTGGCCTTCCTTGCGGCCCTCATATCTCACATGTTGGTACTCCAAATTAGGTCAATAGAGACTCTAAATTAGACTATGGAAAGAGATCTACAACTTTGTAGTTATGAGTTTTTCCATTCGAAGCCGTTCCAGTTGCGAAAATCACGTTGCAAGATGATTAGAGATCTTGTCCCATTTCTTGACGAGGCAAATAAGGAATATCTCAATTTCCTTATATTCTCTTTAAATAAATGGATATTACATCATTGTTTTAAAATATTGACTTTACGATATTTAAAACAACATTTAAAAAGAACGAAGGGAGTAATTAATTAGTAGAGTGGCACTGCATAGATATGATTAACCAAGAAGTGAGGGTAAGATGAAAGGCACTAGTAAAGATTAATCTTTTGTCCTCTGCCGTTGAACTATACAAAGGAAATAATGTTTCTGTCACTTCAAAAGTTACACTGTCCCATGAAACATACCACTAGTGTAGCATTCTATCTGATTTCAAATATATGTCGTTTTGGATATTGACACGATCTTCAAGGTGACACTTTAACCATTATTTTCTATAAAAACATGATGTTTTAAATGCAACTAATTATACATTATGAAATTATATTTCATGATGGATCTAGTAATACCAATTTCATACTTTCATGATAGATCTAGTAATACCAATTTCATGTTGTCAAACTTATCTCTACTACTTAAAAGAAGCAATTGGTGGTCATCCGTCCTCCCTCAATGGTGGAGATGCCTCGATGGAGCTCTTGACATCCGTTGGATCGGCGGCGAGTGATGTCTAGGTCCGGCCGAAGGTCACGAACCACTCCCACGCTCCACGCCCCATGCCCACGCCCAAACCGCCGCCCCGCGCCTCCCTCCCATCTGCCTCGTGCCTCCCTCGCCTGTCGCCCTCTCTTCCTCTTTTGCGCGGCCGACGCCACCGTCCTCCCTCTTCCCCTTGCCTGACGTCGCTGGTCTCCATCGCCGACCTCCCTCTTCCCCCACGCCCGACGCCGCCGCCCTCACTCTTCCCCCCGCCCGACGCCACTGTCCTCACTCTTCCCCCTACCTAACGCCACTGTACTCCGTGGATCTCCGTCGGCCGCCATCCTCAGATCCAGACCAAGGCGCCGACAATCGCCTCAGGCCCCTCCTCATCCTTGTTGGTCCCACTATGCCGCTGCAGCCGCAACCATCGTGGGGCGGCAGGGCGACGGCCTAAGAAGCAGCGACGTGGGGACGAGGAGTCCCCGCAGGCGAACGGCGTGGTGGTGGTTGTGGAGGTAGGGGGAGGGGCAGGCCGTGATGGAGAGGAAGAAGAAGAAGCAGAAGTCCTCCACGGCTGGTTCGTCGAGGTCGCCGAGGAGTACAGGCTCGTCTCTAACATGCTCTACCTCACCGTCTCCTACATCAAACGATTCCTCTCTGCCAACGCCATCAACCGCCAGAAGCTCCAGCTGCTCATCGTCTTTGCCATGCTCATTGCCTCATAAGCACCCATTTCATCCCGCATTACATAGCAAAATATTCGATTTGTTCAAGAAATAAGCTTGAGTTTGGATTCGTGGGGTGGATCCAGGAAGTGTGAGGAGATCAACCCCCCAAACGTGGAGGACTTCTGCTACATCACCGACAACACCTACATGAAGCAGGTGGTGGGTGTCGTGCCTGGCTCATTTTGTGTAAGATCTTGCAACCAGTTGATGCTAAAATGCTAATTTGAGTTGTGTTCTTGTTTCTTGTGGGGATGTGCTCTCATCCTTGTTTCTCAGCATGAATCTGTTGCTAAATATTATGTCTTTGTGTTTCCTTCCATGTTTTCAGGATGTTCATCAGATCTAGCCAAGAAGATAAGAAGGTAGTAACACACAATTATGATTTATTACAGTTGAGTTCTGCTGCTGTTTAGATTGCTTGCTACCTGCGTACAACAATAGTTGATTTGTACTTTATTTATGCAATGTCACATCGATTGTTTGGCTAAACTGCAAAAATAGTTGATTTTTGGATTTTGGTTGTTTTATATGTTGCACTGTGATGTCGATGTACTTACATTGTAGTCTGCATGTGTTGTCTATTCAAGGATGATACTTTACCTCTTTCATGACACTGGGGTCTTGATGTAGTAGGTATTTATGATGTACAATGAATGGAAGGCCAAGAAGAAAATCTCTGAGATGAACCAAGAAAGAAATTAATGTAGCCAACTAGCTATAAAGATGTGCGCATCTTTAATTCAATGGAAAGAAGTTTTCCGTTGGTTTTATTTTGTTTTGGTCAAGAAAGATGAGCCTTGTCACATTGCCGTTTCAGGTACAGATGGCACATACATCGCTGGAGATGACGAACATAGAAGGGAACAAGAAGAGTAGTGGCAATCTTTTTGGTAAGAAACTAATGCAACTATTAAATAAATAACTCCTAATACTAATGCAGTAGTGTGTTCCATCCCATGAACCGTTTATGCATCCAGCCAAAATTAAAAATAGTTACTAGAAACGTATTCCTATCTTGTGTGTTTTAAAATTTTGAGCAAAATCATCAAGATTTTTTAGATCCTTATGAGTCGTGGGACTAATATATGGCAGGACAAAATATTGCATCATTCTACATTATTAATGTCTTTGGAACCACGACCAAATCTGAAGTCGAGTAGCGACAAATAATAAAGGCGGTGCATGCATCACACCTATACCAGCATTCAAATGTTTTTGAAAAACATCTGGACTGGAAAGTGGAAACAATGTCATGTGTATTTAGAAAGGAACTTATAGACAAGTAGTTTTGGTAGAAAACATCTCAGGAGTTGTTCTTCATGGAGGCAAGAATAGAAGCACAACTGTTTTGAGGGCTTGAAGCACAACCAGTTGTCTTTTTGCCGTTCAACCACGTTTTCCCCCAATGTTTTGATTTGGTCAAGCTAGATGTACCTCATTATTTTAAGGATCCATGTTGTTCTTTTTAGCCTAATTAGTTTGGATGTACCTCATTCAATTTTCAGTACTAAAGAAGTGAAATTTAAATGAAATTAGAGGCAGATGAGTGTGAATGACCAACAATGAAAGTTACTCAACTTTTTTAGATCTAGGATGGCCTCATCCTACTAAGATCCTAACCTTGCACAATTCACTTGAATCAATATAATCTTATTTCATGTAACATTTTTTATGCTCAGTTGGCACTTGGCATTCATACATTTTCTTTTCTGCTTTCACTCAGGTGGAACTCATGATTTATTTCTGTTGGTACATGGCAGCTTCTTTGGATATACATATCCTTTAGTACTAATATTTGGAAGTTGTTAATGAAATAGGAACTGACTAAAGTTTACTATTATTTCCAAGATATTTATCTTTGGTCCTTTTTTTATTCCAGCTATGCTGTAATTTTATTTTGGCACTGGCAGCAAACACAATTTATTTACAATAGACAGTGCTTGTGGCTGCATGCATCTCAACAATTGGTGTAGCTGTCAATGCGATTGTAGAAATTAATGTAGCCAACTAGCCATAAAGATATGCACATCTTTAATTCAATGGAAAGAAGTTTCCCGTTGGTTTTATTTTGTTTGGTCAAGAAAGATGAGCCTTTTCACATTGCCGTTTCAGGTACAGGTGGCACATACATCGCTGGAGATGACGAACATAGAAGAGAACAAGAAGAGCAGTGGCAATCTTTTTGGTAAGAAACTAATGCACTTATTAAGTAGATAACTCCCAATACAAGGATCAGGTTAATGTGGTGTTCAATATATGTGCACAAATTATTGAATAGGTGTTCCTGCCTCGGATACCTCTTTGCCCATCTGAGGACGATATGTTTCAGTTGTCGAAATTCTCTCCTAATGGTCTCATCGTCCTTTTCTTTTTCTTCGTTTTTTTTACTTGGCGGAGGCAATCAGTTGGAAAACATACAAGCAGCATGAATGAGGCGCATGCTGCCCCAAACAATATATATTTTGATGTTTTTGTGATAATAAACTGTGTAAATAACAAATTTACTTTGTAAACACAATATTTTTAATTATTATATCATGATTCATGCTGATCGAAAGAAGCAATACATCTCCATGTTTTTTATGACTAATTGTCTGTTTTCATCATCTGAAAATGTTTGGCGTACTAAATTTATTTTGCATGATTGTTTAGTCAAACCTACCGCAAGGAAACCTTTTTAACTCTACTGCAAGACATGAAAGTTTTAACTTATGAATAACAATAGAGAGATTGGTGAGCTGTAACAACATATTCTATGCAAAAATTAATTTTCCGTTGTAACGAACGGACACCTGACTAGTAGTTCTTTATATATTGACTGTCAAAACTAAAAAATGTTTGACAGACACGATTCTCAAACAACCTACATTTGAAATCGGAGGTGATATAATATACGCAATGCTACCAGCTATTTCCTCGAGGACATTCCATTGCACCCTAACTTAACCATGTAAGCTAGTCCTTGTCCTATAAGTACTACCGCCCACTCGCAGCAATCGCAACCAAGCAAGCAATCCTGTCTCCTTGCATAGTGAGGCCAAAAGACCAAAGCGCGCGCGCGCGCACACGGACTGGCCAAATCTCTTACCAAGTAACATCGCTCCCTCGCATCATCATCCAATTCCAACCTGCGGCTGATAAAGATGGACGGCGGCCACAGCCCGGACAGGCACTCGGCGGTGGTGGCGGGGGAGCCGGTGCGGTCGCGGTGGACGCCCAAGCCGGAGCAGATACTCATCCTCGAGTCCATCTTCAACAGCGGCATGGTCAACCCGCCCAAGGACGAGACCGTCCGCATCCGCAAGCTCCTCGAGCGCTTCGGCGCCGTCGGCGATGCCAACGTCTTCTACTGGTTCCAGAACCGACGCTCCCGCTCGCGTCGGCGCCAGCGGCAGCTGCAGGCACAGGCGGCCGCCGCCGCCGCCTCGTCCGGCTCGCCCCCCGCGAGCGGTGCCGGCCACGCGCCTGGCCAAGCCGGCTCGGCCTCGTCTCTGGGGCTGTTCGCGCACGGCCCGGCGTACAGCTCGTCCGTGTCCTCGTCGTGGACGTCCTCGCCATCGTCCGCGGGGCTGATGGGGGACGTGGACTGCGGGGGCGGAGACGACCTCTTCGCCATCTCGAGGCAGATGGGGTACATGGACGGCGGCGGCTCCGGCTCGTCGTCCTCGGCGGCCGCCGCGCAGCAGCAGCAGCAGCTCTACTACTCTTGCCAACCTGGTGAGTCTCGCCATGCATGCATGCCCCGCTCCCCTCCATCGACGCATGGTTTTGCCTTTTCGCATTTCTCTAACCATGAACAATTCATCCATTCATCATACATACATATATAAGCTAGCTCACGGAATTCTGGGTCGAACTGTTGGATTCCACTTAAAAATTTGTTGGGTATTCCTTGATGGTGTTAATTCTTGTTCTTTGATTAATTATAGGTTCAGAAAAAAATGGTATTCTTTAGTTCATCACCGCTCTTTCGATCCATGGCCAACACATAAGATCATATTGCATACTTGATCCTTAGCTCTGCAGAACTCATCTTCATCTTTGTTTTCGTCTTGATTTCGATCTTCTGGACTGAGTGTCGAAACTTTTTTACTTGTTCTTTTGGTACAATTGGGAACAATCACTAGTAGTTCATCAATTATTACAACCCAAAAAATAAGAGAAAGGGGGGAACATAAACTCACTATTAACTATATACGCTCCTCTTCCCTCTCACAAAAAAGTAAGCAAGAAGAAGGCAATACTGTGTAACTATGTAAGTAATTTTCCTACTACTACTAATTTAGACATGATTATACTTGTGTAGCTATATTATATGCATTATACAGTACTAGTAGACTAGCAGGTGATGCATGCATGCAATATACTACACAGGCATGCATGCCAACAAATAAACATGTTTCTCTCATGCATAGGGAGAACAAGGGAGCAAAATTAGTACCAATATAGGATATTATGACAGAGAATTTCTAACTACCAAACTGTAATTAAGTACACGACCAAACTGCCGATCGAACTCACATGCATATATATTCGATCTCCAAAAAGAGTACCAATTGGTCAATTGACACTGCTTAATTGATTAATCTGTTTGCTGCAGCGACCATCACGGTGTTCATCAATGGAGTCGCGACGGAGGTGCCGAGGGGCCCGATCGACCTGCGATCCATGTTCGGGCAGGACGTGATGCTCGTCCACTCCACCGGCGGCCTCCTCCCCGTCAACGAGTATGGCATCCTTATGCAGAGCCTGCAGATGGGCGAGAGCTACTTCTTGGTCAGTAGTACGCCTGCATATCGATATCACATTATTTCGTCTTTCAAAAAAAAAAAGAGAGAGAAGAAACTAATGGAATTACATTTTGATGCATGCATGTATAATCCACTCAAAGTAATGGCTTATATATCTTACAACATGCATGCATGTGTTGTCTTCTGTCCTAATCGACAGGTCACGAGGTCGACTTGATCGAGCTGGTTGTCGATTGAGCGGTAGTACCCTCGCTCGCGTTGGAGATGCATGCATGCAGCAGGTGTCAGTTAATCGTGAAGCGAACGGGAGCTAGCTAGCTAGGACATATATTGCTTGCAGCAGCTGGTCTCTGACATTGATACATGTATGATGGAGAAGCTAGCTAGCTAGCAGTGAAGCATGCATGCATGATATACACAAGCATATATATCAGCGATACAGATAATTAATGATGCACCATCCATCCACATATATCCATCCACCTATATAATCAATCAATTAAGCCATACCGTTGTGATGAACTGCATTGCAACCGATTTACGATGATGATGGTGTGTACGTTCTTTGTGGCCATCGGGTTATTCTTTTCCCTAGCTAGTTAATTATATAGCCCACTATATATATGTATTATTTTGTCGAAATGTTTGACTCTCTCTCTCTCTCTCTATATATAGACGCCGACAGGCAAACGCTTGCATGGAGTGTAGTATGTCTTCTTTTATATGCAGCGTAAATTATATTATCTTTTTGGCTAGATTGCCGAGTTATGTATATTCTCTGTCTCTCTTGTTCCTTCTGATTTCTTTCCTTCTTCTACATCCATATGCACGCACATTGCTTAAGTGAAGCAGTATGCAAGGAGAAGTTGGTCAGGATTTGATTGGATGCCATGTATCGCTCGCAAAAATATTATATTGTGCTAGCCGTACGAACCGAACAAGAACAAGAGGAATTGCTACTTGCCGAACCGAGGGTGCAGTGCAGAAGGAGAAGGAGAATGCAGAGCCGACGGATTTCACACGGGCGGACGTGTCAAAAAGCAGCCGCCGCAAGTGGCGAGCTCACCGCCCGTGCCGACCAAAAGGAGAACAACGCGTGTCCTACGTTTCGCAGTTCGCATCGTGTTTTTGACGCGCGGTTTGGAGCTTTGGATCTGGCGACCAATTGGATTAAATTATCCAAAAGAAACAGCTCTAGCTTCCTGGTTAGGATCAGTTAAACTAATACTACCGATAGGCTTTGATGATCTGCATATATGAAGCAGCCTAGGGGATGTCGGTCGAGTGTCTTGTGCAGCTTGTGCTTCTGCCTTCTGCCTGCCAAGCGCCAAAGCATCGCATTATCAGAGAGGAGGAATCTCTCTATCTCCACTTCATATGCTAGTCAAACTAAGACACCACGTAAGAACATATGCTTTCCGGTTTGAAACTTTGAATGCATTACAGTCGTGGCCACGCGCTGCCTCTGTCTCCCCAGTTCTGCTCTCTGCCTAACATTGCTTGGATTACATCAAAACTAGGATGAGGACATATGCATTGTTGCATTGACGGATCAACCACACCATTACTCCTCTCCAGATTTTTAAAAAAAAGGAAAACAAAATCTCAGCCATTACAGGGAGAGTGCTTTGGTGATCAGTCTTTTAAACTCAGGACAAACACTGTCTTTGAACAAGGAAGATGTAATACTGCTAGTATAATGCAGAAGCTGCCATTTTCTATGTGGTGATGTGCTGGTCTAAGCCCAATGCCAAACGATGCATTTCAATGGCAGAGCTAGCAATGGAACTGAAAAATAAAGGTGGTGGAGCGTGATCTAGCATGCATACAAGGCGCACGCAATTCGCTGCACCGAGTCACTTGTCACATCCGCAAAGAGCCTACTGAATCATAAAGGGGAACTTTACGACTTCAGACTTCAGTATTCAGATGTTGATATAAAGACAGCACAATAGAACACAAGATAGGGGCACCTCAACTAATCACAATGCAAGTCTTAAAGGTAGGGAAGCACCAGTTCTACTCTACACCAAAAGCTCATATATACTACTGCTCAGTGCCCATCACTTCATCAATGGGTGAGGGGCAGAGGTGCCACACATAGGTGACAAGAGAGAACCCAAGACACCAAGCAGTAAACATCAAGTACAGAAGAAATGTTACCGATTTCTTCAGCCATGAACCTCTTGTCGGGGATCTTGTTTCCCAAGCTTGTCGAGTAAATAGGCCATGCCGTAGCCATTAACCACAACGCTGAGGGATCAGCAGAATACTAGTATGCTTTAAGCAAAGCTATTAACAATTATTCTTGTACAACCAAACACATGCTGACAACCTGATCATGAGCCCAGTAGACTCGTGCATGCTCTACAAGCAAATAATAGAAATTGTGAGAATACTCTTCCAATAGTACAGTTGCGCTGCCTTGGATATCAGCAGCACCTACATTGCCAACCATTGTTCAGACTATAGCGTTTTCTTAATATAACATCTTTGACAAATATCACACAAGTTCCATATCATGTTGCTTCCTGGAAAGATTGCGAGCGTGATAGAGCCGCTGGGTTCGCTTGCAAGACACGGGCAGCACCAGATATCTGCTCTCTGCCATCAGATTTCGACTGGAATGATCTAAACATGCCACGCTCACCGGGTTCAATCCCAAGGGTGGTCCAGATTGAACTCTTTGCGGCTTCATCAGGATCATCAATCCGAAGTGTTTTGGGAATCCACAAGCATTTTTCTGCCTTTTCATCACCTTGCGGCTTGGAATCCCTCGAGTGTTTTCCAAGGACAGGAGAACCACTATCTGAACATGTACTACTGCTTGTGGGAGATGATGCTGACACGCTACAACTAGGTCCAAGCCATGGCATGCTCCATGCTCCATTAGGCCAGGGAGAAATGAATGGCCAAACAGAATGTGGCATTACTGGGAAAGGAATAGGTGGACCACAAAATCCTGGTACCGGCACCATTGGCGGCACATTCCATTGAATGTTCCCTGCATTGCCATTTTCTGAAGAATTTGCTGGTTCAGCTGGGGCTGGGCATACTGGTGCTGCCATGGGAGGAATACCATTCCACGCTGGACTCCATGGGTACACAAAAGGATGACCAGGGAAGCATGGTATGGGATGCATGGGAGTGACTCCATTGCAATGCCCAGTAATTCCATTTTGATGTCCACTAACTGTTCCTTTGACCGAGTCATTCCGTAGACTATCTGAAGTTGTTGCTGAAGGTGGGCAGGTCTGGTTTTCTCCATTTCTAGGCTGTGCTATTGAGGCTGGGTTGGCATTCTTACTCTGCTCTCCAATTTTCAGCACAGAAGTCATGGAATTACAGAGAGGGGAATCAGGCCCAAATTTAACTGCTGCTTGACTTCCTTTAATAGACAATGGAAAGAGGGAGGCATCGCCACCAGGAGCGGCTAGACTGCTGCCTGGAATCAATATACTGCGGCAGTTTGCACTGGAGCTCTTACTCTTGCGCCTACCAGCACCAACAGGGATGTTCCTCATGCTTCCACCTGCCGTCCAATACCTCTGACAACTCTTGCAAAAATGCCTTGGTTGGTTAATGTTGTGGTTGTTGTAGTAACAGAACTTTGTATCCATGCTGTTGCAACGAGGACATGGCAGAATCTTGTCTGGCCTCTTCAGGACCTTCTCTCCACTCGATCCGTCACCCTCGGTCTTAGTTGCCTCCAATTTGGACTCTGATCCAGTCATCTCATCATTGTTAGATGCCTGATTCTCACACTCACTGGAACTATTAAGGCTATAACTATTCGTTTGACCCAGGTCTAACTCCTGATCTATGCATGGCTGTTCCTCAGTGATCCTCATGTCTCCTGTATCTTCGCATGAATCCTGACAATTACATAAAGATTAAGTAAACCAAATATGCATAAAAAACAAGTCTGTTTTGTCGGAAAATTAGATCAAATAATAACATATAGAAATCTAAACACCACAGGCACTTTACATTGCTTACATCTAAGCCATTCATAAAGATAGTACGTGCTTAAACAGCACATAATTACGTTACCATCTTCACTACAATCAGTGTTTATCTTCAATGCCTTCCTTACACATGTGCATAAATTCCTGGCAACTAGGCATGCCCTCATTGAATGCCATTTTGGCTCTCTGATTCAAATCAATTGCAAAAATAACTCTCATCCCGTTTTATTTGCAAATCTAGACCTCCTCCCTCACCTTCCGCGCTCCCCGACCGCGGAACGTGGGTACTCAACACGAATCTCATGAAATGGGCGGGACCGGAATCAGGCGTTCAGCTTGGCCGCGCGAAACTCGCCTCCTCCGCCACGCACTGCACAAGTGACTGGGCCACCTCTGGTGCCTTTCCGCGCTCGGGGAGCGCGGAAGCGACCTTCCCCACTCCTCGACCGCGGAAGGTGGTGGAGGGGGGTCTAGATTTGCAAAAAAATTGGTACGAGGGTTATTTTTGTAATTGCGTGACGCCAGGGGGTCAAAATGAAAAAAAATTCTCTTTTGTGTATCATCTTATTTCGTAAGAGACGACCAGCGCAAAGGAGCTTGCTAAAATTCAAATGGTGTCAAAGAACTTGTTATTTTGCTTCAAAGGTGAACATGGGTGTATTTCAGCAGCATAACATGTTCATGTTATGAATAGCGCTTGTATTCATTATGAGGCCAATGGACCAATATATATACAAGTACAGGGTAACACATATACAAGGAACCCCTCATACAACGGGAAAAATACATATACATCTAACACCCCCCTCAAACTTATGGTGGATCAACAACATTAAGTTTGGTGAGATAGAAGCTGTGCTAAGCTTTGGTCTGCGCGTTTGTGAAGAAGTCTGCCACTTGAAGTTCTGAAGGCACATACCGAAGAACAACAATCTGGTCCTGTACCTGTGTCCGCATGTAGGAAGCATCAACACCAATATGCTTTGTAAGCTCATGCTTCACCGGATTTGCAGTAATGCTAATAGCCCCTGTACTGTCAGACGAAAGAGGAGTAGGTGCTGAAACTGAAACACCAAAATCCTCAAGTAACCACCGTAGCCAAGTAATCTCCGCAATCAACAAAGCCATAGCTCGCAACTCAGCCACAGCACTCGAACGAGAAACTGCTGTCTGCTTCTTAGTCTTCCAAGCAATGAGAGAACCACCAAGAAAAACACAATAAGCAGAGAGAGACCGGCGATCAGAGTGATAACTAGCCCAGGTGACATCAGAATATGCCTGGAGCTGTAAAGAGCTAGAGCGAGAGAAAAACAGACGACGAGTGATGGTTCCACGAAGATATCGTAGAACACGAAGAAAATGGCTATAGTGGAGTTGAGTGGGAGTAGAAACAAACTGACTCAAGATATGCACAGGATACGAAATATCTGGACGAGTGACACCCGGATAAACAAGACTCCCAACAAGGTGACGGTAGTGAGTAGAATCAACAAGAGGCTCAGCAGGTGGAGCAGGGTGAGGCGGGCAAGGCAACTCGCTGGTAAGAAACTCCCAAAGGCGTTGACCACGCATGTGCTGAAACCAGTCCCGATAATTGAGACCATCGAAGATCACCGGGTAGCGAGGAACGGAAACAATACCCATTGGTAGGCAGCGCTGGACGGTGCGGCGACCAAGACAACGAAGTCTAACAGGCGGCGTTGGATGTCGCGGCGGTTAGAACGACGTTTTATTTTTATTTTTTGTACTTACTTACTTATGGGCCGGTGTAGCAGCACTCGGCCCACAGGAGGGAGCAGTGCATACGGGGTGAACTAGGGTTCCCCCCTGGCGATGGTGGCTGCGGTCTCGGCAGCGACGACCCTGGCGGCGGAGGCGGTGACGACCGAAGGGCACACAGGAGACGGCTGCGGCTTCCTGAAGAAACCACCGCGGCGTTGTCCTTGTCCTCGTCGGGTCCTCTCTACCCAACGCCCTCTCGAAAGCGATCGGTGGAAGCGCGCCAAAATCGAGCGAGCTCTCCATGTGCCGATGTGATTCGGCTGGGCGGCTTCGGCGGCGGCAAGAAGAAAGCTCCGGCAGCGAGCGGCGGCCTCACTTGTCGAGGAGGCGGATCCAATCCCCGAGCGTCGACCACGGCGAGAAAAGCGGTGGTCTGCTCGAGGCGGCGGCGGCTCGGAGAAAGCAACTTGATGGCGGCATGAAGCGCCACGAGGCGACCAGTGGTGGCTTGTCGAGACAAGGCGACAAGCGCAACACGGGTAAAAAAGAGGACACGGGGAGTGTGGCGGTAGCGGCAGCGGCGGCGGCGGCGACTGCAACAGGTAAAACCCTAACCCTAACCTCGCTCTGATACCATGTTATGAATAGCGCTTGTATTCATTATAAGGACAATAGGCTAATATATATACAAGTACAGGATGACATATATGCAAGGAACCCCTTATACAACGGGGAAAATACATATACATCTAACACATCTAACAGTTCCATGATGATGATGATGATACAATTTTTGTTGCAGTTAACTTATCTCTTTTGCATGGCATCATTAAAAAATTTTCTCCTGGGCTACAGTATAGTAGCATGTTTCGTACAGCAGTGTGACAGCTTGTGGTTCCCAGGCATAATTTGCCATTGTGAACTTAAGTTTTTGAAACAAGCATTGTGAACATTGGTAACAGCATTGTGGGTGGAAGTTTCAGGCTTAATTTTGTTTCAACATTTTAGGAAATTTGAGCTTCAGTCAGCATATTGGGAACAAGTGAGTCTGACGCCTCATAAATGATACTACGGTTCTTGCTGTGGAGGTATCAAAGATTCCACAACAATTAAGCTCTATAGGATAAAATTTTCTGCCTTTGAATGTAATAGTGCTTCTATGCAGAAGTAGATGCACAAATCAGGTAGCATCAAGGTAGGAAAGTTCATAAGGGATTTCCATCTACCTAATCCAAGACTGCTTACCAACACCCTACAAGAAAATCTGTCAAAGTACAGACTGGTAACCGAAGAGCGATTTGCGTCGAAACAGGAGGAAACTTTATGAGGGGTTTCCATTTACACAGAATCAAAGTCTACCTAATCCAGAGCTGCTTTACAATACTCTAGTCCAGAAGAACTGTTAGAGAGGGGACTAATAGCCACATCAAAAAAACACTTAACTAAATAGAGATAGAAGTATCCACTATAAACAATTGGACTATCTCTGTATCTTCCCACCAAAAATTCATGTACACGTAGAACTAATTGAGGCATCATACTGCTATTAGTAGCCACAAAATTGACTTATGTAATTGCACCAACTAGCTTAATCCAAAAGCTTGACATGTTGCCTATCTAACCTAACCTAATCAATCATCACTGAAGATGCAAAATTAGTAGAGGATTGGACTACAAAGTACCTAGATAAGACCCACCGCATGAACATATCACAATTAGCAGCTATGGCGAGAACTGATGCAGCAACACGCAGATGCCGTTCCTAACAACTTTACGAATTACAACAGTTGCACATAGGGGAGAAGAAAACAGTGCAAATCTGCTTGGATTATAAAAACAGCACCGTTTCCTCGAATCAAATCGCAAGAAAAAAAAAAGAACTTTTCAAGAACTGATGAAAGGGGAAAAACAGAGGAGATTTTGAAATAAAAATAAGAGGATGGCTAGGAATCCGTGCGACTTCACCTTCTCCGGCGGCTGTGGAGGCGGGTGGGGCGGCGCCACGAGGGATTCGGGCAGCTGAGGGGGCGCGGCTCCGGCGAGCTCCATACCATATGGGCAAGATCCGACAAGTAGAGTTGGCGACGCAGCCAGAAAGGGAAAAAAGTTTTGCCCCCATTTGGCCTCGCGTTCATGCAGGCACAACCCTATACTATTCCTGGAATTTCATAGGTGTCCTTGTTCCTAAACGCGTCGGATCCAGAGCCTGTCTCATCGTCATCGTGTGTCCAAGCTTGTTTCAAGTCACAAAACCCACCGCTTCTTTTGTTTAGATGCTAACAGGAGATGTTAGATTGGACTATTGATTTGTTATTTGGTTTATAAATGTTTAATTGTACGTTAATACTATATAGTTATATGGGAAATAATATGGACCTGACGTCCGATACAAATATAAAAAACTCGGCCGCTTCTCTCACTTTCCCCACGCTCTCACAACCACACATTTCTCCTCTCTCCCCAGTCCCCACTGCTTCCTCTTTCGTTCCTCTTCTTCCACTTGCACGCATAGTGCTGCTCCATGGCGCCAACCGATGGGTCGGGGCAACCACGGCGTCGTCGATGGCTTGCTGGAGGCGCTGCTCTTTGGCTTCGACGGCGACGAGCACATTGCGGCGTGGGCGCGGCGCATGGTGTCGACGGTGGCTTTGATTTGTGATGTTGCAACTATTGTCCGGTGACGTTGCAACCATTGTCCAGTGATGTTGCAACGGTTGTTCGGCGATATTGCAACTGCTATACGAAGATGTTGCATTTTTTGGTTCGCACGGGTGGAAGTCTCTACCCGTACGTCCGATTTCTAGTCGCTCCCTAGTCATATACGTTTATAACAAATGTATGTCACTGGAAACAAACGCGTGTAAGCTAAACAAATGTTCACGTAGAAATTAAGTAGCACGTTCTCATTTCGTGATGATAATATGCATATAGAACTTTTTTTTCTTTTGTAAGAGTCAGAGAAAACATGCACTGCAGTTTCAGCATATAAAATGGTTCAATCCATCGGAACTCGGACAGTTTTAGCAATCAATTACTCCGAATCACATGGAGAGTTATATGAATTTTCCCACGGGAGTAGGTTGAATTGGATGAATATTAGTACCGGTTGCTATAGATTTGCAATGTAAATTTGTAATGGTGATGCATGCATACTGTAAGGGTTTGTTTGGATATACAGTGATACGATTTAATCCTCTTTCGAGTTGACAGAGAATTTGAACTAAAATTTCTTTCAATTCAAAGAAATTATGTCTAATCTGTCTCTATCCAAATAAGTTTTAAAATGGTTTCTGTAGTTATGCGATTGTGAAGGGGTGCTTTTAACAAAGAGGTATACTTTACCGGGAGAGGCCAGTGCGCGGCGATTGGCGTGGCCGGTCAGGTCCTAGTCAGCGCGCGGGGGGCGATGCTGAGCCACGAATTTCCCCAGCCCCACCATCTCGCGGGGTCCACGCCGCCAAATCACCCGGTAGTTGGCGTGGGCCGCCGTCACGTCCCACCCTTGACCCTCCACACACACACACACACAAATCGCATGTCACTGTCGCGTGGGTGGATTTGTGGGGTGGTAAGGTTTGGGGAAGGAAAGTAACGGAGGCTGGCAAAAGGAGCTTTCGGCTTTCATCGGTGCTTTTGGTTATCTATGGGAATTTTTTTTTTATTAATTAACTATTTTTTAAATTTTATTTTAAAGTTAACCCTCGACGAATTTTATTTTTAATTCTGACCTCTTTAGTCACGCCGCCATCTATAGCGTGTTAAAACAACATTGTCACGCCAACCCACATCCGAGGGAGCTCTTGTCACGCCACCACCCATAGCGTGACAATGTGGTTTAGTCACGTCACGGGTGGTGGCGTGACTAAAAGTGCTATTTTGAGGACTTATCCTATGGTGTGACAATGTTGTTTTGTCAAGCCAAGAGTGATGGCGTGACCAAAGGGGTCAGAATTGGAAATAAAGTTCGTCGGGAGTTAACTTTAAAATAAAAATTAATAAAAGTTAATTAATAAAAAAAGTTCTATCTATAGAGCTCCGCATGGGCCATGCTTGCCTTCTCTCTCTCTCTCTCGGGCCATGCTTGCCTTCTCTCTCTCTCTCTCTCTCTCTCTCATCTTTTAGTTATGCAAACGTTGCCGGTTAAGAAATTTTATTTTTAGAGATTACAAGTCAGACAAACACAATCGACGCTGTGAGAGCCCCGGAGATATTTAGCTTGTGATGCTTAACTTCCCTATTAGTCCTAGCATCACAAATTAAATCTCCCCGCTCTCGGTGTGATATGTACCTTCTAAAACGGCGGTACATATGCACCCTTACAAAAAAAGACATCAATTCTATACACAATTTATTATAATAACGAGTCTTTAAAATTTACAACGCAAAAGGCATACAAGTTTAGATTACATCCAAAAGGGTTGGCCGGCTAAATAACAAGATAAAGTACTAACATCGCAGCGGAAATAACAAGCCATAAGATGACAATAAACAAAAGCCAACCGGTTGCCCTTACACACAAGGCAACCGACCGGAAATATCGAGCTAGTCATCGAAGTTGAAGTCGGTCTCATAATAGTTGATCCCTTGGGGATCAACCTCCTCTGAACAAGTGGACAATCCGGTTAAGTACAAATGTACTCACAAGTCTTACAAACAACAGAATAGATAGATGCATTCATGTATGAAAGAGAGGCTACTACACTAAGCAGATTTCAGCATAAAACAATTTTCTTTGCAATAGAGTAGTAGATTGTAAAGCAATTTGTCAAATCACATTTATAAACATAATTAACATCCTAGATGTGACTTCCCAACAGCCACCACAACATAGCACGAATTACCCATTCGTACCACCGGATTCAAGTTTTATAAAAAAATATTGAATCTAACTCTTGTTGAGACCTAACCAAGCGTGTCCATAACCAAGAACGTGACTATTTGAATAGATTAAACCTTGCATGGGTGTACAACTTTACCCACATGCTAGTCCACTCCTTTGCAAAGCTATCGAGCACACTTCCATATGTATGCCAACAGAGCTAAGCCCTACGAGACGCTTTCCAATGGTAAGTATTAACTAAGAGCCGTACATATGGGGGTATTTAACCCTCCGTGAACCGCCCGTCCTGGGCTCCCACAGAGAACCCATACGTTGTGTTGGAGTCATCAGCAAAGCCTCAGCAACTATCGATGCTCCTCAGGCGAGGGAACCTTCCCGGAACCCACCCCGCACATTCCCAACAACATCAGAACAACATAATATTTTTCTCCTAATATCTACCACTTGCGACTCAGAGCTAACACCCTCCTAAAGTACTAAGTCAAGAGGGTTCCTATATGCCCTCATGTGGATACACGCAATAGTTCTTGGGTCAGTGTCTAAGATGTTCGATCCTTGTTGACTTAGGCATAAAACCACACACCCGATAACCACACCACCAACCATATGCCCAAGTCCAAATCATTTATTTTCAGTTTTAGTTTTTCTAATTACAATACATACATGAGTATCCCGACCCAAGTAGTTCAAAGTGATGATATGGGGACCATCGCCGAAGCGATGATCCCTATGCTACTGTTCTAAACATTTCTAAGCGACACGACTCGTATATGATATATAAATGACCAGAGCCCATCCATCGAGCTCTAAATCACTAGCAATAATATTAACCTAGGCTCAGTGGCAATGTAAACATTTACCAACATTTACCTATAGCTCATGCATCTATTTGGATTAACTACCTCAACCGAGAAATTAAACATCAAAATAGCACATGCATACATATAGGTGCAAAACAAGATAATTGTATAAAAACATAGTAGGATCAACATGATCAAGTGGGGGGATTGCTTGCCTTACTGGAGGTAGTCCACTTGCTGCTTAGGATCACTTTCGTAGATAATTGAATCGTCGAAACCTATCGAATGAACGAGAAGATGCAATAAGAACGAATACCACCGAAATCAACAAAAAAAATCCAAAATCATCCAAAATGCATGAAATTTGCATAGTAGGTAGAGTATGATTTTAGATGAATTTATAAATAAAAATCATTTCATTTGGAGTTTGCATGTGAAAGTTATATCCTAATCAATTTCTGCGGGAAGAGAAAATACAGAAAAATAATGTTTCGGTTACTGTAGCCAAAATTAAATGTTTTGGCAAAAATTTCCAGAAAGGTGGTGGAGATGAAAATTTCATGGCAGAAAGAGCATAACATGTTATGAACAACAAAAATTATTTCACTTCATTTGGTGTTAACATGAATTTTCTCTGCATTTTCAAAGTCATGCTATTAGTGTACAAATAATTTGCATACCAAGATTTTCAGTGACAGTAACATGTTTGAAACATATTCCATGTTAAAGTATAATAAAAATAGAAGCTAACAAAATTGATTTCACTAAATATGTAGTTATAATGAAATACTTATGGATTTTTAAAGTTAAATGAATTTTTAGTGCAGAAATAACTCAAATCAGCAATTAATTTGAACTTTGAAATTTTCTGGGACAATAACATGTTTCAAACCCATTTCAAGTTAACTTACATTAAAAATGGAAACCAACAAAATTGATTTCACCCAATTTGAAGTTAAAATGAAATACTTATGAAATTTTGAAGTTAACATCATTTCTAATGCAACAATAATCCATTTCAGAAAATCTAAAAGCATTAAATACTTTTTCTACTCAGGCTGACCTAGTCAGAGTCACTGACCAGTGGGACCACGATCGCTGTTGACCTAGTCAGTGCCAACCCGGTCAAACGGCCACGGGCCCACGTGTCAATGACTTGGTCCACTGCATAGTGCATAGACTAATGGTTCACCGCACAGTGTATTGGTCCATGGACCACGGTGCGGTTTATTGTGCAGACCGGACCCACATGTTGGTGACTCAACACAAACTCAGGTTGTAATTGAACTCCATTAACTCTCGTCGGGCCCACGCGTCAGTGAAGCATTAGAGCATTTAAACCCAAATCAATATTGAAAAACGCGCTTAAGACAACGATTAGATCCTAATGATTTAGCTGCAGTGCATGCCCAATTCCGACAACGTAGATGCTCTCTCCGGCTAATCACCGGCGAAGGAGGCCATGGCAGCGTTGGCCAATGGCCAAAACAGAATCTACTCACTAATGCGCATATGATGGTGCCGGCGGCGGTGACCGGGACAGCGGGAAGTGGCGGCACGCCGGAGAAGAGCGAAGAAGAAGGTATGGCAAAAATGACAACGACGATATGGCAATGCATTGTGCCATCTAACGCGCGCACTAGCACCAGAGGTGTTCAGGGAACATACCGGAGCTGAGAGGGAGGACGGAGCTGAACGGAGTTGAGCCGGTGGCGAGTGTCCGAGGCGGTGATGGAGCTTCACCGCGGGGAGGTCACCCTGGCCAATGAGGAAAAGAAAGGGAGGTAGGGGAAGTATCAGTGAGGTTAAGATATAGTGCTCAAGCGAGGAATTTCGTTATGGACTTACCGTGCCAGAGCTAGAGACGAAGATAAAGCTTTCGGCTGATTCTAAAGAAAACCAAATTCCGGCGATCCCTGGGGAGGAACAATGAAATTAGGTTAGGGGAAAAACTACTAGGATCCTGGGGCATGAAATGATGCGAAGAGAATTGAAATGGAACCACTGTGTCGGTTGGATCACTGTGGCAACGTCTCGTTCATGCGCTAGAACTTGAGCTCCAATTGTGCTCAGCTCGATGGAGGAGAATTGGAGGCAGGGAATGGTGGGAGGTGTGGAGACGAATCTTAGGGTTGCAAAAAGAGAAGAAGGAGAGGCTCTAGTGGCTTTTATAGCCGAAATGACGGAGAAACCCGAGAGGAGCTCAGTGACATGGCGCTGACGGGAGCTCGAGCGACTAAGGGGATGGTGAGGCGACCGAAAGCATGGACAGCTTGGGAGTTCTGAGCTTAAGCTCGAAAGCGATGGCGGGGTTAAGAACCAGGGGTGAGGTGGTTGGTGGCTCGTGAAGCTTGTCTCGGCGATGCTTTCAAAGTGGTAGCGACGAGGAAGTCTTGGCGATGTGGAGACAAAGGGTTGAAGCCGGGGCCCACCAGTCAGCGGCAGGAGGTAAGCGGCTCGGGTCAGTTGGCTAGGCAGTCGGGCCGGACCGAGTCAAACCGGCTTAGTTTGATTGAGCTGAAAATCAGGCTGAGACTTAGGGAATTTTTAGATAGAGTTAAATAACTCTAAAATTTATGAAATTTTTATGGTAGGTGCCTGACACTATATATATATTTCTATAATTTTTCCAGAGTTTTTCATATAATTTATTTTTCTCTAGAAATTCTTTTAGGCTCCTGTTTTGATGTTTGACTTTTGCTTTACTACTTTGACTGGCTGTTTTAAATTAGCAAATAATTTCTACAAATTATGAAAATTTTAGGGTGAGTTTCTAAGGTACTCCAGAACCTAGAAAAATTATCCCCCGAGGTTGTTTACATGATTTGTTTGGTATCTCTTTTAGGGTTATGATTTCTAGGAATTAATGCATTATGTTTTTAAAATGCACAACACCTTTGAATGAAAATCCAGAGAATGTAAAAGACAAAAGATGCAACAAAAGTTTTTAAAGGTTCATATTTTTATACATTTGAAACACAAACCCTTACTTGAGATGTTACAGATACATACCACATTCACACCACTCATACATACGCACGTACATGTCCTCTACACATGTTAGGAATTTATCGGAGGCATCCCTGGTCTTATAGAGCCCAGTCATATGCTTTTCCACTGAACTTGCACGTGTGTATATACTCCTAAAATCGGTGAACATCAGCACTAAGTCTAGGACTTGAACCCTAGTGGGCTAGGGTGCACACCCACACGCCTAACCATCTAGCCATATACCAGTTTTCAAGAAATTTTGTTTTATAAGAAACAAGTGTATTAAGTTATTCTATTTACACATGCAGTATATGTTCTCTCGATGATAACCCTAATTCACGCATTATGTGCGCATATATGCCAACACAAAACCCCAATTTTGGCACACAGAAGAAAATTAAAACGGTCAAGAATTTCATGGAGACACGCCCTAGCCTTATGTAATCTTAAGACGGTGTTGTACAAAACACCAAACCTTGTGTAGTTATATTGCATCTGTTGTTAAGCAGTATTCACGCGTAACATGTTTCTAGTTACTGTATCAATTCAGTTGGTTAAAAGCAGCAGAGGTCGCCGTAATAGATCTGAACCGCTTAATATAACCAACAAAACCGTTTCTTATAAATTGCATTACAAAAATTCTAAAGCCATAATGCGCTATATCCTTTTCTCTATGTGTTGGAACCGGCAACAGCCCTTTACATAAGAGAACATTCACGGCAAGCACACAAAAGACACGATAATTTGTTTACGAGGTTCGGCGAAGTCTACATCTCCAGGAGCCGAATCACGACGGTTCTGTCCGTATGAAGAGTTTTTTTTTTCTTTTCTTCTGATTAGAATTACAAGAGATCCGCGGTATATATTTATACCTCAATTATCTCCCGCTCTCCGGACAGCCTTTTTTTTTCTTCACTTGCTATATATAAGCCATACACACTATGTTACCGTATAAATGACTCTAAAATAGATCGACGTATAATATGTTCTGGGATGTTGCGGCAAAATTGCTCCGTGTTAGGCAAACCATGGACAGATCAGACAGGCCCCTCTCGTGGATAACGCTATGGCTGAAAAGGCAGCATATTTTCGGCTTGACCCAACACCAGGCCGACATGCGCACGCTAGTCTCTCAGTACTCGAGGACCTTTCTTGCTCCATGCAGAATCTATTTTAGACCTTTTTGGCACAATGTAGTGTGTTGCATCTATCCACACATCCATCCTGGCTTCTCTGCAGCCACATAATAAAGATCTTGTGCTGTGCTGCAATTACTTAGGCAATTATAATAATTAAAGATCATACAGATTGCATCTTGCAACTTGCACGGTAGTGGTATGGACCAAGATGGTCCCTCTCCATCCTTTGGCTAAAACCACACTGATGCAATGGCAGGCCACTTGAAGACAAGGATATCTCCCATTGCACAACAAAATTCAGATAACCGGCCACCATGTTGTTTTGCTTAATGGTAATGTCTTACCCGTTAGATCAACTATCCATTGCTCTGGATTGATCACGACAGTAACAGTGCTATAGTGTCAAGCGGTATGCTGTCAAGATTTTGATGGTTGCTAGCTTATGTTTGATAACTGCAGTCTGCATGAGAAATGGCGAAATATGCGGCACCACAAAGCATGAATATTGGTGAATCACATGTATGATCAAACCGTTGGTATAGTCCAATTGGTAACGCACATAGGAATGTAGGATGTTGTGGTCATGATGAAATACAGTTAAAATCCCTAGCTGTGATTTATGGGTTTTTGTTGTTGAATATATAAGCCAACTTTCACTTAAGAAGAACTTTGGGATTACCCATTACCCAACCATGTACTGAAGGAACCGCGTATTTTATTACGGAGTAGCTCGAATGGTCTAGTGGAGGGGAATGTGACCAAGAAGAAAACAATGCCACCACAAACAAAAAGAAGAAGCAACAGTGTCAGTGTTGGATATTTTTATCTGGCCGAGGAAGGAACCAGCCACTCAAAATTCATCATAGCAACCTGAAATTAAGGGTGCGTTTGGTTGGTGGGATGAGGTTGAATGGGATGGGATGGTACAGGTAGGATGTGATCGTCCTGGATGAGATGATACAAGTATGGTGTTTGACTGGTGGGATAGGATGATACATGATTTTGTTTGGTTGGTGGGATATGATGGTTCTGGTTGATTCAAGATGGTGTTTGGTTTGATGAATAAGGTTGTGTTTGGATTGCATATGTGGGGCCCACATGATATTTTTTGCACTAAAATATGCCAAAAGTGGTCTTGTTTTGTTGATTAAATGACAAGGAACACAACGGTTCAATCGGATCGTAAATCGGATACTCGGTTTAGGAAATATAATCATTTGAAGCTCGTAAATCAAACTATTTTTTCCGTGCGCGTCTTGGAATTCGAGTGAACGGCGTGGTTTGCGTTTTTTTCCCGAACGGGATGATACAACATAAACAGATAATATTATCTTTTCTTGAACCATCTCATCCCGAATGGTTTGGTTCCATTCAACCAACCAAACACCTGAACGAGCTCATTTCCCGTACCGGATGGTTCAGGACCAAATGATTCGAGAAACCAAACGCACCCTAAAGCCTCACCTGCTACCCCGTTGTTCCTAAAATCAGCCAACTGTCCTTGAAGAAATGATAGATTATTGCTTTCCCCATGTACACGTTCGGCCGCAGCCAGAACTTCTTGGGGATCCTGCCAATCATTAATCTCTGCATTTCCTTTTTTATTGTTTCAAATAAAAAATAAAATAAAATAAGTTCCTATTTTATTTTATTTTTTTATTTCTTTGGGAAATAGCACACTCACCAACAAGAAACTTTACAATATACTACATCTCTTCCAAATATAAGTCCTTTTAGAATATGTAGAATCTGTACTAAGAATTATCAGGATTGACAACATTAAATTGGTATCACTAGATACATCATAAAATCTACTTTCATAATCTATAATTACTTTTATTTGAAACAATATATTTTAGTAGAAAATGATGGTCAAAGTGTTACCTTGGAGACTCTGTCAATATCTAGCGGCAAAAAATATATTCGTGTGCATCCTCTCTGCGGTTGTCATTTCCAGAAAAAAAATCTAGACCGTTCCAAAGAAAGAAAAAGAGTGGTCGCGTACAGTGTACTTTCAATTTCCATGTGTTGTAAAGGGCTCCATGATTCATGCAGCGACTCAAGAGTCAACCTTGTGGAACTAATACTCATCTCTATGTAATCATATGATGGTCCAATGGTCAAGATAATTCATCCTTGTATGAGAAATTGCAAGTTTGATGTTTTGTTGTCTTAGATTGAGTTTACGGAACTATGAAAAAGAATAGCCTCTATTTTGTAAGCACTCTGAATTCTCAAAAGCACAATTAGGTGCAACTTAGTCAGCTGTGTCCATCTCAATAGAAGCTGAATTTAGTGACATTGGTAGATGCCAATAAGCAATCACTATATACAAAGATGTGCTTCAGCTGGTTGCGAATCTGAACAAAGTGCTACTGACGAGTATGGTGTGTAGTATACCTCTGCGACGAGAAATGTCATGTGGGCATGTCACAGGCAGCCCAATGCGTGCACAGTGCACTACAAACGTGCTGGGCCAGTTAGCATTTGTAGTTTGCACAGTAGTTTTTCTTTTTCTGATAGAAGTTTGTACAGTAGTTCGTGAACCATGTAGACAGAGAGACACCGTCCGTCGTTAAGAAAAACCAGTTGTGGAGGTAGAAGACGCCAGATTCTACAATTTTTTGTTGGAGGCAAGACATCCTTCAATTCTTGCCACCCAGTTGCAAGTGCTGCAAACAACAATCAATATCTGCCTTATCAAACGTCATACTGAAGTCAGGGAAGAAGTGATACAGTACTTCCACACTGGGACCATGGTTTGCGAAGAATCAGGTCAGGCGATTGGAAAAAGATATTTAAAGCAAATATATAGCATTAGTACTATACATACAAGAGCCAGTGTGACAAAAATAGCCGTAGTTACATATATCAGACACAGCTACAGACTTGCAGTAAATCACATCGATCTGGGTTCGCAAAATACTGCCTCTGAATCTCCTCTACATGCACTATATATTCAGGTGCCCCCGTCGAGAAAGCACCTTATTGCCAATTCCATCACTTATTTGGTGAACCATGATGGCCGGCAACGCAGGTAGCCCAACAGATTTTAATTACAATGGTGGACACGCCATGATGATGACCACTGCACCTTCTTCGGCAGTGATCATGCTCGTAACAAGAACTGCCCCTATTTCGATCACTTGCCCTCCCTTGCTGCTGCGAGGAAGATGAGACCCTGCCTGCCGCTTCTTGATCAGTTCCGGCCTGATCCATTCAGGTCAATCTTTTCGCGGTTGCGAGGCCTGCAGTTTCCATCGTTGATGTTCAGGTCCAGCTCTGCTGTTGTTTGGAGCGTCATATTGCTGAAGCCATCGTCCCTTCTGATCTCGCGCCGTTCTTGGTGCTCATCTGAAGAAGCTCCCCTGCTCGGCTTTCCAGGAAACAAGTAGTACTCCTCGCAGCTTGTGCTTATTGTGCCTCTATCTTTTCCCGATCTTGCCGTCTCAAATGGCGTGCCACTCTGATTAGCAGCAGAGAGGCCGATGGAGAGGATGCCATGATCTCCTCTCTGCGAGCCCTCGCACGAGGTTAAGCAGCAGTCAATCGATCCGTCGCCGCGCTGCTGATAGATAATACTACGCTCGTTTTGGAGGCGTTTCGCTGAGGCTTTCGAGACGAGCTCTGACAGTTGCGTCTTTGCAGCTTCTAGGTCGACGGTGGTGCCAGCGACGTTCTGCTTTTCGAGCGCCTCCTGCGCCTTCTCCAGCATTGACTGCAGATACTTGCCTTGCGCTTCAATCCGGAGTTGCAGGTGCCTTTGCACCTGTTCAGAATCCATCATGAGACAAAAATATCACCTAGGATAAAGATTGATGATCCATCAATCAGGAAAGGAAAAGTAAAACCAATGCTCAACAACACATGCTCGCTTATAGCCTAATTCTTCGGCGACGGCGAAGATGTACGGCCTCAACTCGCTCAACAGTGACGGGGATCGAGCTCTTCTTCCCTAACATGACTACCCCTCCCCGCAGCCGCGGCCCGCTCGCTCGCTCGCATACTAGGGCGCGGCACGGTCAGCTGTGCCTTCTTCAACCTCCAGCCGCCAGCCGAGGCTAGCTCACCGCCTGCTCCCTCGATTTCACTCGGCGCAGGGGTCGCGGCGGGACCTGGTGTGGATCGTAAGGTAATTATAAGGGTTACTTCTGCAAATATCCCTCGCCTCCCACATTTTATGCGGCCTTTATCTGGCCGTTTACTTTCGATCTAAGGGACTAAATTGGATCAAAAAGAACCACGGCAATCCAGCTCTTCTGTCAAAATAACTATTGTATAATTGAAGGGGTTATATATAAGTATCCAGAGGTCCTTGTTTCGCTTGATCCGAACCATGCGTCGGTTTAATCGAACGGCACAGAAGCCCAAATTGGATCGCACGTATTCAGCGCGATCCGATCTGGACCACACAAACTTAATCCAACGGCACCCGGAACCCCGGCTGTGGTTCCCGGACGGCGAAGCCGGCAGGAGGGCATTCCTCCGCGCCGCCTCTCCCCGGAGCTACACCACCTTCCGCTCGCCCCTATCACTCTCTTTCTTCTCCTGGAAGCCTCGCGGCATCCATCCAATCGGCCTTGGCATGGAGACATGCTCTTCCTTTACTTCGATTCTTTCTTTGGTTTCCTCAAGGTGAGATTTCTGGCCGTCGTCGTGTGACAATTTTGGGGTTGCAATTTCAGGATTTTGGCATGTTTAAGATGGAGTTTAAAGATTACAACAAGAGTGAATTAAGTAGGTCAAAGTGTTCTCTTCTTTCTTTACACTTCAAATTTGCTTGATCCAGGTGTCATGGATGGGCAAAATTAATCATGTTGAACAAACATAGTAAATTACTTCTTACTGAATTACTGACAGTAACCAAACGTACTTAAGTTGTTATTAGTGCTCCTGATACTCTATTGTAGTGTCTCCTTCCATGAGTGTGGTGGCTAGGGTGAGAGGCGGCAGCTGGGACATTCTCTTTAGAAGAAATTTTGGGGTAGAAGAATACCAACAATGGGAGGACATTAAGATGGATATTAAAGAGGTTGAGCCTGATGGTAACAGGGACAAACCAGTGTAGTGTTTAAAGAAATCTGGGGTTTTTTTCAGTCTAATCCTTGTATAAGAATATGTTATTTGGGGGGGGGGGGTTAATAGTAGAAAGATGCTTAAGCTTTGGAAAAACAAATTTCCTTTGAAAGTCAAAATCTTTGTTTGGCTTTGTTATCAGAATAGAGTCCAAACTTTGGACCAGCTCAAGAAGAGGGGTTGGAAAGGAAACACAAATTGCCTTCTGTGTGGGTTGGAAGAGAACATTGACCATGTCTTGTTTTCTTGCAGTTTACCGAATTTTTTTTCTGGATTTGTATTAAAGAGATTCTTAGCTGGGAGTATCACCCTACTTCTTTAGATGATTTTCAACTGAATTGGCTGGAAAAGAAGGGGGGCTAATAATTACAATGTTGCTTTGTTTAGTTTTGCAGCTATGGCCTGGACTCTTTGGAGAATTAGGAATAAAATGGTGTTTGAGATGATTTATATTAAGAATTCAGTAGATGTGATCTTCAAAATTTTATCTTGTTTGCAGCACTGACAAGTTCTTTTAAAAGAGGATGATGATGACAAGCTGGAAAGTATCTTGGCGACAACTGAAGCTTAGGTGAAATTTTTTTGTAATAGAAGATATGTCTCTTATGATAGTTTGTGTATTGACTAGCTGGTAGTGAGGTTGATGCTGGTTTGCTGGATTTGTAGTTTGTATTAGCTCTGTCGGCAGTTGAGCTGCTCTTTTGTTGTGCGTGTTTTGCAAACTGGAGTACCCAGTCTTACTTTCTGTTTTGGGTTTCCCTTTTGTAAGAACGTTTATATGTTTTCAATTAAAAGCAGGGTTTTCCCCTCTTCAAAAAAAAAACTCTATTGTAGTGTTGTTACTGTTATAGTTCTTTTCATGTTTATCTGAAACCAAATTGAAACCAAGCATTTAGTCAGGACTCAGGAGTTTACCTTTCCCTGTACGTACACCGGCTAATATGCTGTTAATAAAGTAGATTTAGATTATGCTGTTTGGGTACCTCTAGTTGCTCATGCAGTCGTCTCTGCACCTCAATTTGCATTTGGAGGGCTTCGCTTATGTGCATAGACCTGGTAAAAAGTGCCAAACTATATCACTTTTTGCAAAATCGAAGTGGAATGCTAGGTAGCAAACCTTATTTACTTCTTACTTGCTTGTCTGGGTCTCTCGGTTCAAGTGACCAGCTGGTGAGCCATTACCTTCACATGGTTTATCTATCGCTGTCGTGCAGCCTAAAACTGAAAAAGAATGCAAGGTTAATATCTCACTTATTGGACGGTTAGTAATTAGGTTACCACGGAACCATACGCTCACCATTTTTTGCATGAACAACATTAGCTTGAGCTTGGAGATTCTTGCTAAGCCTGTATTTCTATGATAAAGCAAACAACTTAGTTTCTGGCTGCAAGACATGCATCATTCTAGATATCAATAGTGAACTCCATATGTACCTGAAGATGACTCTTAAGCTGGTACAGAGTTAATCCCGGGATCCCCATGAGCCTCATGATTGTTTTTGGCGTAGCTTCTGCGATAGTTTCGGATAATGTAGCCATTAGAAGGTAATTTACCATTGCCTTTCTGCTATACATGGCAGATAAATTTTTCGATGGTATACTTACTGTCAGGCCCTCCTAGCTGGTTTACTGCCTCCACAAAACGCTCATGCTGCTCGTTTGTCCATTTTAACCGAGGTTTAGCATCAGTTGAGAGGGCGAGCCCTGAATCTCCTCCTCCTCCTTGCAGGAGAAAGTGCTTCTCTGGAGGTAAGCTAGACCTTGAAGACAGGTGTTGGCTATGACTCTGGAGCTGTTGCTGTTGCTGATGATACATCTGCCATCAAAGAACTCATGTCATGGTAGTATATATCATAGTAGGTGAATAAAATGTTTCTCTTCCTTCGTTCAAAGAAACCAAACAGTACTTTCTCACCTGTTTAGTTCCTGTTATGTACTGAAATATCTGCTTGTAGGCTGCACATTCCTGACCGATAAGATCCTTTGCAGCTTTACCAGTACCTCTATTTCTAGTAACCAAAGACTTGGATTATGGTCTTCCGGGAGTGAGACAACCTTGGTTTCTCAAACCGAGTACCTACCTCTCTTCATGTCGAGATCTTACGCAGTCTCGTCTTATAAGGCAGAGGGAGAATGTGGAATCATTGGAACAAACTCTCAAGATTGACCCAATCTTTGCGTAAACTGAAAAGAGATATTATCCTTATTCCCTCTGGGTACCCGTGGACCCTATCCTCGCCGATCTTTTTCTTTGTCAATTCCAATAACACCCTCCCCTTCTGATTGTACACTTGTACCAACTTTAGGTTGAAATTACTTGGCACATAAGAAGGTCGAAAGCGAAGCACAATCTTTTCTTTTCTTTTCTTTTCTTTTGAGAAACTAGGAAAGCACCTTATTCTCATGTCAACTTTTGGGCTGTGGTCTGCAATCTACTGTCTTAGAACTTGCCGGCCTCTTCTCTTGTTTGATTCCTGAATGATATCTTTTAGTTGTTGAGAACCAATTCCGGTCTCCCCACTGCATTTCTGGGCCTCTCTTCTGTGTGCTGAAATGAAAGGGCAACATTTGTGGTCAATCAGTATTGGTTAGGATTCCCAGTGATCTGTAATCAGACGAATTGTTTCTTGCTGCACAGGTGCAGTGTATATATATTCGGAAGCGTGTCCGTTTCAAAAATAAAATAAAAATATCCAGAAGCATGAGGCGCACTTGGGCAAGGAATATCAGTTGAGAGGGCAGAGCTTGAAAACTTCCTTCTTTTGACTGCAGGCATCCAGAAGAAGAATTGGGCAAAGTTTTGCATAGAGCTAAAGTGAAGGTGCCCATTCTTTAACTCTTTGATGCCTTCTGGGGACTGCACAAAGCCCAGGAATGGAATAAGCATAGAATTCTCTTTTATCCCCTTTGGTAAGTTTGCCACCTGTTCAGAGCTGCCAGGCCAAAGGAAAGTTGGCTGGGTAAGGTAATCTAATAGGCTGTATCCATGTGAGCTTTGAAGCCAACGCTGTAACATCACTGTTGTTCTACATATGGCATAGAAAGCTAGCTTAAAATGAAGGTAGTTATAGTGTGAGTGTTGTATGTTGCTTTTGCTTTATGCCTGCACTTGTAGAACTGACACTTTGTAACAGCCCAATTTTGGTCTAATTTAAAAATAGCATGAATTTAAAAAACTTTGGTTGCATTTCAAAAAATTCCAAAAGCCTTGCCTTGCACCTAAAAAATTTAAAAGAAAATTCTTGTGTCAAGAATTCGGTTTGGCAAAAATCTAAAAGATTAATCATGTGCAAAACCACCTCAGTATTTGAATTCAAATTCAAATCATTTACTGAAATTTCAAACCTTTCTTTCCCTCTCTCTACCCCTCGGGCCGTTTTCCGGCTGTTGGCCCAGCCCCTTCCCTCTTCTGTGACGACCCGGCCAGGGGCTAACCCGAGAGGTCCTCTAAAACCTCCCTAGGAGTCCACCAGGACCTCCCAGGAGGTCCAAAGGATCTCTCGGGCAGTCCTTCCAGGAGGTCCAGTCGGACCTCCTGGGGGTCCAGGGAACTAATCCGAGGAGGTCTTGAGACTTAGGACCTCCCCAAGACATTGCTAATTAATTAGCCAGTTTCATCCCATACAGGACATGTGGTTGTACGATAAGGCCCAGATCAATGGCGCACAAGATTCAGTCCTTAGTGATTACTCAAGCGAGACTACCTCATCCAAAACAATGTGTCTCACGCACCCCCTTTACTACACGATCACTCGCTTGAGCATAAATCATTTTGTTCACCCAAACCAATAACAATATCTTCCATGGCACACTATTTTATAGCAGCAGCATCGCATCACAATCGACACAACCGTGACATCACACCACAGTTGCATGACAATGGCATCACACCACAATTTTATATATCATTAAGTTAAATTTAACATTATTGAATATGTGATCATGAGCCCATCGTAACTAAGTATGGCTAAGCATCTCTACAATACCCATGTTGATGATACAAATATGTCCAACTAATATTGACCATCCTATAGTGGCAAATGATTCATGGTATTCAAATAATCAATGGAGGCGTAGTGACAAATGGGTGATTAACTATTCCCAAAACAGTTGATATAAAGATAGCATGTAGTTTAATATAAAAAATATATAATTTTGAAATCATAGGTTCAATATGATCAAAAGTCTATGACTTACCTTCGTCGAAGTTTTGAGTTACTCTTGCAGATTGGTCCAAGCTGGATTCGGCAATGTCGGAGTCTATACGTGCAAAACGAGACAAATAAATAACGATGAAACCAAATAAAACCCAAAAATTATAAAATAGTTACTGATAGAGAGATATTGAACTTAGATAAATTTAGGAAAAAAAATCGACGGAATCAGAGTTCGTATGAAGGAGAACGAACACCCGAAAGTTTATCGAAAAATGAAATTGCTGAAAAATGGGAATGAGGGGAATATTTTGAGAATATTCCTTTTGGATTATAACAGGTGGGGTCCACTGTCATTGAGTGAGAGATAGAGGGAGAAAGGATTAGAATGACATGTGGGGTCTATGTGTAAGAGAGAGGGAGTGAGATAAAGAGAAAAGAACAGAGGAGGAAGAAACAAAGCAGAGCTCTGGCGGCAGTGGTGCATGGCGCCGGCAGCGAGTGGCGGCGAGGGGTGGCCGACTGAGGGGAAAAATGGAACCCGGCAGGTGAGGTCCCCAGTGGCGGTGTGGTCGGAGCGCCACGGCAGTGGCGGCAATGGCGCACGGGCGTGCGACGGCGGCGGTGGTGTGGCGACGCCCTGGCGGAAATGGTGCATGCATGAGCGGCGCGAGGGAACGGGGAAGGCGTTGGGTAGGTCGGAGTGGCCAGAGGGCGGCCGAGTAGGCGGGGTAATGGCAGCCAACGGAAGAAAGAAGGTGGCCGCGGTGGTGGCACTCCACAGTGACGGAAAGGCCGAATTGAGGTGGGGGATGGATTAAGGGAGGCTGGGAACACATGATGATGCGGTCCACTCGGTTCAGAACTCACCAGAGAAGGAGATTGGGCGACGAATGAGTTTCGGCCGGGAGGAGGAAGACGACGAAATTCTAGCAATGAGCTGCAACAAACGCAAAATTGAAGCTGGGAACACATGATGATGCGGTCCACTCGGCTCAGAACTCACCAGAGAAGGAGATTGGGCGACGAATGAGTTTCGGCCGGGAGGAGGAAGACGACGAAATTCTGGCAATGAGCTGCAACAAACGCAAAATTGAATGAGAGGAAATGTTGCTAGAGCTCGGGAACACGATGTGACGTGGTTAGGGATTCAAAATTCTCACCGAAGCGACGGGAGCACGAAGCGAGGTGGTGTGGCCAGCGACGGGGAAGAAGCTCTCTTGGCGGCGACGATGCTCCATGGATGCTGGGAGTTGGAGGGGGTGTGAAGGGGGTGGAAGAGGTGCCGTGACTTCAATTTATAGGCTCGGACGAAGTTTGAATCGACACGGCCGCGAGCGTGATCGACGACGTCGTTACTGCCCGGTTTTGGAAACGACCGGAATTGACAACACATTGATGGATTGCGATAACAGAGGAATTGAATGTTCGTGATGGTGGTGGTGGTGGTGTGATGACGCACCCGACGTGGGCGAAACGCACGCAGGCGACGCGGGCTGGAACGCATGCGACGCGGTGAAGAATCTAGACCTACCATTATGTGTTAATGGGGTTTTGGTGATTAATGACAAATCTAATTGTGAGACTAACACTTTCATTGATATACATATTGTGTAGTCTTATTTGGATATAAAGGTAATAATCATGAAGGCATGCATGTGATTAATGACAAATCCAATTCATTGGATAAACAAAAGGAAAATCCAAACAGGTATGCATTCATAATGATGAATCTATTTGTGAGACTAACATTTCTATTTGTTATATCATGTTTAGTCTCGTTTGGATATAAAGATCAAAAGAGGTATGCATTCTACTTTGTATTCATATATCTTGTTGCATTCCTCGGATCCAAAATATATGTTGAACTCCACCAAAAGTCTAACTTGAATATGTGCATATGTTTCCATTACACATTTGTGTATGCACACATTTAGGGGGAGCTCAATCTATGTTTTGTGGTTTCATTAGTATTGATCCATATTTCCTTGTCCATATACAATTAGGATCTTTACTTTGAAACATGTCCTTTGAATATATTTAACTTGCATAGTTAATTTATTCATATGAGTATATATATAACTTGTGTAGTTCAGTATATACTCATATCCTTGAATATATTTAACTTGTGTAGTTAATATATTCATGTGAGTATATATAACTTATGTAGTTTATATATGCTCATATTCTTGAATATATATAACTTATGTAGTTAGTATATTCAAGTGTGTATATATGACTTGTGTAGTCTATATACACTTATATGTGAGTATAACATAACTTGTGTAGTTTATGTGTGCTCACATATTCTTGAATATGTTTAACTTATGTAGTTAATCTATTCATAAGAGTGTATAAGACTTGTGTAGTCTATATATACTTATATGTGAGTAGAACATAACTTGTGTAGTTCATGTGTACTCACATATCTTTGAATATGTTTAACTTGTGTAGTTAATATATTCATATGAATATATGAGACTTATGTAGTTTATATATGCTCATGTATTCTTGAGTTAATCGACTTGTGTAGTTCAGTATACACTCATGTTGAGTATATATAACTTATATAGTGCTTATATACTCATACCAAACTCTATTCAATTATTTGCTATTGAAGTGGTTATCATCAATTACCAATGAGGGAAAGATTGTGGTATCTTGTCCCGCCATTATGAGTTAATGGTATGTTGTGGTAATCAATGATAATCATATTGTGGAACTAACATTTTTCATGAGTTGGATGAATAGGTTATGTTCCAGGTGGTTGATGACTTAGGATGACATCATGTGTTGATAGTCATCAAGTCAAGAAGAGATGATCATGTGTTGAACATCAAGTCAAGTGAAGACCCATCATGAGTTGATGGATGTCAAGTGAAGAGTGCATCATGTGTTGATGCATATCAAGACTCGGGATGGAAGATGTCATCATGTGTTGATGAGCATCAAGTCAAGATCCCGAAGTAAAGCTTCATCATGTGTTGATGAAGGTCAAGTAAGGATGCATCATGAGTTGATGCATATCAAGTCAATGACCCGGACTTGAAGCAAGGATGTGCGTCATCAAGCTTCAAGTGTTTGCGCAAGGCAAAGGTATGACTAGCTAGGGCTAAGGATTTGTTCCTAGTCTTTTACCGGTCTTGGTGTTTGGTTGGATGACCGGATTGCTAGTATAGGTTTGCCGTACTATTAAGAGGGGTCTTTGACTAGTAGCTTGAGTTTGTTATGTGTTGATAGCTCATTGTGTTTGCTCTAGCTCACTTTAACATGTTGCCAATATTTGTGAATGTGTTTTACAAATAGTTGTGGCTCATGGTTAATCCTTGTAGCATGTGACTTAAGTTTGCGAATGCGTTTTGCAAATGGTGTAAGTCCATGTACCTTATTCCTTGTGGTGTGATTCTAAAAGTGTGCAAATGTGTTTTGCAACTTGTTGAGAATCTCACTTAAGCCCTTGTGTACATTGCGCATCAAATTAGCAAATGTGTTTTGCAATTTGAGTTGAAGTGAATGCAATATGTGTTTTCTCAGGAAGATCGGATGAACCGACATGTAAAGAGCGGTACGACCACGCTGCGGTATGACCGGCTCTTGTACAGCAGTACGACCGCACCTATTGAGCATGTGTTGCTCTGTTTGTGGAGCGGTAGTACCGGCGTGTCTTGGCGGTACGACCGAGGCCGGTTGTTCCGATTATTTGTTGGCGGTTCAAGTTTTCCAGAGAAGATGCATTTGTTGCACATCTTCGGTTTTGAGAAACCCTTGGAGCGGTAGTACCGACGCGTGTGTTGGCGATGCGACCGCGGCGCGGTTCGACCGCTTTCTTGGCTTGATACGACCGCACATCGGTCGTTCCGTTTTCTGCGTGGCGGTTGTAAAATTCCGAACAGCGTTCGTGGGTCTTAGCCGCATTTGCGCTCCTTTGTGGAGCTGCACGACCGCAGTGTTTGTGCGGTTGTACCGATTAGTCTTGATACGACCGGACCTTGGTTGGCGGTCGTTCGATTTGGTGACCAACGGCTAGTTTTATAGCCGTTGGAGGAAAGCGATACGACCGCCCCATAACGGCGATCGTTCCGATTTCCTAACTTTTTCAATGAGACTTTGTCCCAACGGCTAGTTTTGTGTGTGGGCTATAAATACCCACCTTGGCCGTGTGAGGGTGAGTTTTTGGTGCCCCTTGAGTTCTATTGAGCTAGTGCAAGCCTCTCATACTCTTTTGTGCATGTGTTGCACTTAGTGAGGTTAGAGAGCAAACCCTAAGTGCATGTGTTGCCTTAGGTTGTGGATTTCGTATCCATAGAGTTTTGACACTTGATTGGTTCAAGTGAGAGTTAGAGTCTTGTTACTCTTGGTGTTTGCCGACACCCAGGCGGCGTGGGCGTCGTCTTGGCCGTGAGCTTCTCAAAGAAGATTGTGAGAAGACCAGGCGGTTTGTGAGTGGCGTGGTGCTCGCCATCTCGGAGTGGAGGAAAGAGCAACCCAAGTGGAGCGAGGTGTTTGATCCTCGGAGGAAGGCTTAATTCGTGGAGCCGCCCAATTAGTTTGGGTTTCTCAACGTGGATTAGGGAGACAAGCAAGTCTCCGATTCACCACGGTAAAACATAACCGTGTCCATTGTGGTTTGCATCCTTGTGCCTTACTATTGCATTTACATTCATTGTGTATGAATGCTTGCTTTACATTGTGCAATTTATATACCTTGTATTAAATTGCTTATTCATTGTGTATGATTGCAAATTGTTCATTGTGCTATTCACCTTGCTTGAATTGATTAGCTTACAAGTCATATGCTTAATTGTTATTTATCAATAGACTTGTATTGTTGGTGCACTTAGGGGAACCTAGTTGATTTAGGTTTTAATTGTGCAAAACCGTATTTGTATTAGCTTCCGCATTAGAAATCGGTTTTTTAGCCTAAGAAGTTTTTAAAACGCCTATTCACCCCCCCTCTAGTCGGCCACCTCGATCTTACACGCGGCTCGGCGTGGCTCGGGCGCATGGCGCGGCAAGTCTGAAGGGCGGCCAGTGCAGCGGGCTAAGGGCAAAGCGTGCTGCAGCGTGGTCGGGAGCTGAGGGACGACGTAGCTTTGTGTTGGTGGCCAGAGAAGCAGCCGGTTCTAGAACAAAACAAAGCAAGACAAGAGAAAAAGAAAGGAAGGAGAAAGAAGGAAAAAGGAAAAACATGGCCAAGTGGTTTTGCGGGAAAATTCAGATTACAAAATTTGAATTTGGAATTTGACGTCGAGTTTTGAATTGAGACGATGGCAATAGGATTTGAATTACGGACTAGGATTAAATAATTGCAGAAACTCAAAAAGAAACCCAACACTTTTAAAATAATTAATTTAAATTATTTTTTAAACAAAGAAAAGAATTTTTTTTGAAAAAATAGAAAAGAAATAAATTAAACTGAACTGAACTCTAAGAAATAACAAAAGAACTTGGAAAAACCAGAAAATCTAGAAAATCAAATAAAGCAGTTTTGAATTTAATTGAAGTTTGATTTATTCATATTAAATTATTTTATTTTTTGAAATTTTAAATTAAGCTTTAATTAACTCAATAAAAATCAACTGATTCCTTTTATTTTAATTTTTGTAATAAAACCCGGAAATTGAGATGTTACAACCACACATGTTGTTTCTCTAAGGGTCTTGGAATTTTGTATTGGACCTGGTGTGATAACCCAACCTGCCATCGCTGTCATTTTGTCAACAACAGTTAGTGTTGTTGGAGGCTAAGTTGCTGGTTAAGAATGTAACAGGTGTCACAAGATCGATGAATCACATCAAATAAATCAGTTGCAGCCAGATGCTGTAGGGCTTCCCGAAAAAGCTTGACGAGCTTGCACATACAAAAGAAGAGGTATGGCAGAGGGCAGTATTTTCGCTGTTCTTTCAAAAGCCTACACTTTTTTTGGATTATGCCTGTTGCTGTTACGTGGATCGACTAAATCTGCTCTAAGTTGGTAAGGGAATCTACGAATCGTTGTCACTAACCAGGTACGGGTTATCACTTATACTACTAAGATAAGCAAAGGGGGCCTTGTGATATGGTAGCACATATACTTGTACTTCCCTGCTGAAGTGACGCGTACGTGTGTGCATATGTTCTGTTCCAAACAGCTGCCTGATTCCTTGAGCATTGGTTGTGAGTCGTCAACAAAGACGACCGATCGATGATCATAAGAAGAAACTAAAACCATTTATATATTCCTTCGGCATTGGTTCGCGAGCAAAATATATTCATAATATGGTGCCTTAGAATATGGAATACTCCTCCTGGCCGTAGCTTTCCCCTTCTTATATTTGGGCAAAGATTACCTGAATACATTCGGTTGTTACTTGTTAAGTGTTTGTTATCATATGCCTTTGTTTATCTCTTTCTCCATCTCTGTGACTCTGTAAGCTCTTGACAGTTTCATCTTGCGCAGGCAGGCACGCGACCCATTCAAGTGAGAAGGAACATTGAGGGGAAGTGAAATTGACAAAGTTGGAGGAATCGTGCGCTTTTTTTTCTTTGGCAGAAAAACAAAGATCAGATGGAATATATAGCCTACGCCTGCTTCTTCTTCTCTCTGTTTTTTTTTTGTTTGTTGGGTTTCTTGCATTTGTTTAGACTTGTTTTGTTTCCTGGAGCAAATGAGCCTGAGAGACATAGACCTGAATAATTATACCCTGGAAATCTGGGATGTAAGACCAAACAGATGTCAGTGCACGGCCACGGGGGAAAGCAGAAGGCCGCTGCTCTCTTTTGGTGATGTAGTTTCGTTTTGGTATGCAGCATGTACTAGTACAGAGAATCTGAACCACAAAGTACGGTAGAAAATAGAAAAATGAATGAATGAAATACTACACTATCATCTTTCTCTACGCTCGACACCTAGTGAAGAACTCGAGATCTGATTCTCGTTTTTGAAGCATGGTTTGGCGGTCTGCCGCAGTCGGCCTGAGCACCGATCCCGATCACCCCACCTGTGCTGCAGCCCATGCACTGAATTGCTGAAAGGCACCAAACAGGCGGTGCAGTGCATTCCGAAATCGATCACGCCCGCACGCCGAAGCGTGCAGCACGAGTGGAACACTCCACTCCACGCCGAAAAATGCAGCAGCAGCAGCGATCGGGCGTACGTGTAAAGGTAAGCCCTCTTTGTTTAGGTTTGTTTCTTTGACTTAAAACCAAAAAAGTCTAAACCTAAATAAGGAGGTTGTTTTTTTTTATTCAGCTTATAAAAAACGTAAGTTATTTTAAACCTAAAAACCATAAACCATGAGAGATGTGCTTTTTTTTGGCTTTTGTAGAATGAAATAACTTTTTGCCACCCAACTTCATTGAAATTACCATCAAAATGTCATTCGTATATAAAGTCAAATCCTTTCATTTTTTTCACCCCCTTCCTCCTCCCCACTCGATATTTCCCCCTTCAGTTCCTGCTCCCTAGGTTGCCGCCTTCCTCCCTCAACCTTGTGCCTGGAGCCGCTTCCTCACCTCGCCCACCGCCGTCGCCTCCCCTCCGCCCGACGTTGTTGTGCTCCCTCGACCTCTCTCCTCCTCTCTCGCCGCCTCCCTCCTCCTCCCTCGCCCTCGACGCCGACCTCTTCCCTCAACCCGGCGCCGCCCACCTCCTCCCTCCTCCCCGGCTCCCCCCCCCCCCTCCTATCGCTGCCGCCAAACTCCTTTCCCGAAGTGGCGGCCCAAACCCTAAAAAGATGAAATATATGATAGCAATGCTTTCCATGTGGATGGATTTTGGGGTTCTTTGATTGAATTCATGGTTAGGGAAACAGAAAAGCTACATGCACAGGTGGAGAATGCTTGCAATTATCAAGATAATTGATCATGGCATGCCAGAAATTATAATATGCTGATGTTTTTTATGTAGGTTGGGAGATACAAGAGCCCAGATGAGCACCCATTCTTTCTAGAAGATCTGCCTAAGTCACTGTTGCCGCCTATCCAGTATCCAATAGTAATGCACATCTCAAGTTTTTTGGATGTCAAATGCTTGTCTTGTAGGCTTGTAGAGTTTCTTTTGTCAATATAGGAAAACATGGTCCTGCATTGGCCGTCCAACTAACATTGCAAGTTCTTCGTGGGGTCCATGAACATATTGTGCTTTTGTTTGCCATTGTTTCGTGACTGGCATTATAAAGTCCGTATGGCTTATATACTAGTCAACACATGCAGGAGTTTGTAAGTGCTGCATACACCAATACATCGCAAACCTTAGATACAAGTGACCTCAAAATTTCCTGGATTTACTAAGATACTCTAGTTTATCCAATATGTTGGTTTATTGTTGGATATTCTCACAGTATATTATGTCATATATAAGCTATACGTGGGTTATTTTTCTGTAATACTCTTGATTCTATTCCATGTTCATCTGTTTTAATTCTTCTCGAATTGGTTCATCCTTATTGGTGACTTTGTATTTTTTTTTTACTAAAACACTATGCATTCTATTTTGTGTTAGTTGGATGCTCTGCGCAATTGTTATCTGAGGTATTATTTGGAGCTTGAGCTAGATGTGTGTTGTGCTATTGTTTACCATTGTCATCATCGCCACACTCTATGTAAAACAGTCTGTTCAATAAATCCAGAGGCAACAACCAGATGCCTATCTTGAAGCATTTCAACTTTCAAGTCGACTTGTCATCCTACAAGTCAATAAAGAAGTTTCAAACTTTCAAGTCGACTTATTATTTTGAATGTTTTTGTAATAGTTGTAGAAGCTGAATTGGGCGAGCTGTCCTTGGATGTTTTTTTTCTTTTCATTTCGTTGTTGTCGTTTGATGCAGTGGATTTCAGACCTGGAACAGTAGCTTTGATTTATAAAGATTAGGGTTATTGTGAACATCTCCCGCCTCCTTGCCACTCTTGTGGACTTTTGTTATGATACTCATTAATTTTTTAGAAGATACTCGTTGAATTAGAATCTTTGTTATGAACTTTGTATGTTGTATTTAATTTTTTTCAAGTAAAACTTTGTATGTTAGGCCTTGGTACACATGCATGTACGTACGAGCGATATCTATTTTGTTTCATATGTACACTTGCATGTATCGCTATATTTTCAATTCCCATACAAAAATAAGTTCAAATACATGCATAGGCAAGTCCTCTAAACCCTTAAGGGCAATTCGGACTTCTTATCCTTCACACACAACTCAAGAAGCCAACGGCCCATAAAAAATCAAATTACCAAACATCTTAGCTTGGCTTAAAAGCTAAGGGGCTTATAAGCTGATTAAGCCAAAAAACTGACTTTAAGCTATAAACCAAAAAGCCTAAACCTAAACAAACAGGGCCTTAGTGGCACACGCGGACACCGGTATAGCCGGACAGGCCTAGGCGCGTGTGCATTCACTCTGCCCACAGGAAAGTGACTGGGGCCCCGGCCTAAGTTTCGTCATCTTCATCACCATCTGGTTCAGCCTCCGAGTAGTACCGGTAGGGGTCTTGGTCGGGTGGGTTTGAAAAAGATTATAATGGCAGAGCCTGAGTACACAACCGTACTCGCGAGCCAACACACAATGCAGTTGTATAGATGCAGGGCTAGTCAAGGAAAGCTTTAGAGTTCTTTTATTTGTACAAAGCCAAGTTTGAAATAAATGAGTAGTAGAAAATCCCGAGACTTAGCATTTTGAACAAATCTGTTTTCATAAATGAGTTTTCATTTGTAAAGTACTAGTGGAGGTCCCACCTCCTATACCATTGAGTGGCTCCATCCACCCAATGCTCGGGCTATCCCGAATTTACCACTGGTCCCCGACTAGGCTTTCTCAAATCCCTAGGGTCCCACCCCATCTTTCCTTTCCATCCACAAATTGTTTTATAAAACCGAAAGCTATATCCAGCAAGTTCTTAGCATCGCTCTTGACCGTGAGCACGGCTATTTAGATAGTTTTCTTACTCTGCAGATTTTGCACACTTTACCCACAAGAGGTAATCATCTTGATATACACACACGTTTCCTTAGACATGTGAATCAAGGGGAGATTACCACAAGGCCTTTACAATGTTCAACCTCATCGCACTCCATCTGCTCACTAAGGTTTCCACCGCCCGGAGCCACTCCCATTGGCTCTCGGGAGGCCCCCTCTTATGCCAATGCGGTTTCCGTGGCTTCGTTCTCCCCCGGCTATCCACCCGCATTCCACCCAACGGCGGAGCCACACTGAGGCGAGCAAATTAGTTGGCCATGTCGTACCCATTATAGACTTGTGGTTGTGCTGTTTTTACATAAGAGGTCATCACCAGATTCGGTCCTTGACTGACTTGGGCGGTACAACCACATACCAATCATCTCTCGTGCCCCCGGCACCAGTCACTCTTTCCAGATGCCTAAGTCGAAAACAGTTTTCAAGTTTTATTTGTTTAGGAAAATAACCATTTACTTCAGCATACCAGCCAGGCTCCCAGCCTTATTGCCCAAATCATTTTCTAAAGTTTTTAAGGATTGTGGTCAAGCAACTTAATGCCCACATGACATTGTATCTAAGCAAGGCTAAGCATGACACTTAGATACAGACTTATTAACTAGTATGTAATCCATTAAGTCTAGGGTGACAAAGGATAGTGTCCAGGTTTCAAGGATTAGAAGTTTATACACAATTATTGTTAAGGCATTAACTATGAGCTAGACCAATTTAACTTGATAAAATATAGCAATGTAGTTTCATAATTTAAAGCAACATAATTTGCAAAAAGTAGGTGCAATATGATCAAAGTGTTGACTCGCCTTGGTCGAGGTTCTGATAGAGCTCTACATCCTGATATTCGCTCTTCTCGATATCCTGGTAATAATCTCGTTCAACGTGCTGATAATCATCCTGTTCAATATCCTGGCAATCATGTCCTTGCTGGAGTTGCTGTTCCATTATATCTTCCGGTGCTAATTACGCATAATACGATTGAACTCCCGAGCGACTGAAAATAACCAAAAGAACAATAAATCCAAATGCATTCAAACAAACGAAAACACTTTGAATGAGAGCAAACATATCTAACAACAACTCAACGGGATGACCAGACCATATCTTTAAATATGGCGTGGGAGACTCTCTGATCGCCTAGGCCTACACGTCTGTAAGCCCCATCGACTAGAGACTAGTCGTAGAAGAGATTACGACCAGAAGATGTCAGTAGAAAGGCTTACGACTAAGTACTGGTTGTTAGGAATCTTACGACCAGGTGGTGGTGGTAGTAGAACTTATGACCACAAACTGATCGTAAGAGGTCTTACGATTCAGGAGATAGCCGTGAAAAAGCTTATGACTAGGAACTGGTCGTGAGGAGACTTACGACCAGGAAATGGTTGAAGAAAAGCCGCAGTGGTCGTAGCAGTGGATGTAGAAGCTGTACTGCAGTGGTAGTAGTGGTGGTAACGCCCGAATGAGGCGATAGCCTAAGTCAATAGGTGGGCCGAGTCCTTTGGATCGTGGAGTGATTCCAGGAGGTCGTGGCATGAGAATAGGTCCTGGTGGTGCTAGTGGGTGCATGGAGTACCGGTCGTGCGACCCTATGTGTAGGTAGGTTATTTAAGCCGAGTATTTCCTGTTAAAGGAAGCGAAGCACAAATAGAGATTGAGTGATTCAATCCCAGCAGGGAATACTTCGGATCAAAACGGGCAACTCTATCAAAGAGAGTGAATGTCCATAGGAACATTCCTCAATGATTACCTAGGTGGGAGGGATCACTTGGTGAGGTAATGCTCCCAGATATGCTTTCGGTTTACGAATGGCACTTGAAGTCAGCTTTTACTGTTGGTACCTTGCATGTATATAACTTTACACATACGGGCAAGGTCTTAGACCAGAAGCCTTAGACCTATTGTGGTCGATGTCTTAGACCATGATGGTCGAACTCTATGGTCGAACTGGTAGAGACTTAGTGGTTGAAGACAAGCGATAGAACTGTGTGGTCGAGACACAGTGGTCAAACTGTGTGGTCGAAAACACAGTGGTCGTAGGAGCCATAGTGGTCGTAGAAGGATACGACTAAGAGGTCGTGGAAGTACTGTGACCAGGGGTGGTCGCGGAAGTAGTGTGACCAAGGGAGGTCATGGAAGTACTGTGATCAGGGGAGGTCGTGGAAATACTGTGACCAGGGGAGGTCGTGGAAGTACTGTGACCAGGGAAGGTCGTGGGTGTACCGTGACTTGGGGAGGTCGTGGAAATATTGTGACCAAGGAGGTCCTGAGACTCAGAGGGCTACGACCAAGGGAGATCGTGACCATGAGGGTGGTCTTTTGCAAAAAGGGAGGTTGCGACCAAATGGGTGGTCTTGACCAAGAGGGTGGTCTTTGTAAAATGAGAGATTGCGACCACGGGGGTGGCCTTTGTAAAATGAGAGATTGCGACCACGGGGGTGGTCTTTGCAAAATGAGAGGTCGCGGGAGTGTTAACCGTGTGTAGTCGATCGAGAGAAGTGATCGATTACACAACGGTGGTCAAAAGAAACGAAGATTCGACTGCATTGTCGCAATCGAATGAATCAGTGGAACAGCCAAAGAACCAGAGAAAGAACAAGGTGGCTCAAACTAGAAAGAGTATTTCGCCACTAAGAACTTGTTAGTACGGAACTGGGGAATGGGCTAGCCGGAATTGAGCCGTCGACGGTGGACCGCGACAGCGAGAGGACTCCACACTGTAGTGGTGGGTTGAGAAAAGGGAGTAGTCTTCAATCTTCAAGGTTGCTCCATGGAAGCAGGCAGATGGTTCTTCTGAGAGGTCTTGAAGTGTCCTGGTCGAACGAAAAAAAAAGCTATATCCAAGGCAGTTCCTACGGATCAGGGAATAGAGTTAACTTTGAGGAAACACCACTTTGGGCATGGGTGTGAGCGGATGCCCACAACGCCGAAGTAGCCTTACCGATAGTTGTCAACGGCGAAGGCAGGGATGATACGATGGCGCTCGGCCGAGGTAAGCGCTTGGGCCTGAATGGAGCTCAAGCTTTCTTGGAGGAGGAAGAAAGTGAGGCTAGCACTGGAATGGCCAGGAAACGCAATATGGGACTTGAAGCGAATATATACATGCACCTTGGCACAACCGACAAGGCGGAGTGGTTTGTGCAGTTGACGGCATGGGCAACATAGGGTAGCTAAATGACATCTTGGGTGACTGCTATTAATGGTCAATAGACCACACCATGCTGGAGCTCTCCCTCTTGGCGCACGCAGCACACAAGTGGAAAGGGCACTACCGCCTGATCCCGATTAGGAGGTCTAGTTGCACCATTTGGACTCTTCACGGGTCGAGGGACAGAAAGAGATGCAGGCGGGGTGAGTCGGACCAGGTCTAGACCGATCAGCATTTAGCCCAAGGAGAAATAGGAAGAAATAATGAAGCTAGGAGGATTTGGGAAGAGACAAAATGACATGATTTTAGATTAGCTAAAATCCTGATTTCCATTTAAAGGAAATCCCTAGTCTTGGTGTCACTTATGCTGGCAAGAGAAATATGATGCAGCCAAAATGAAAGCTCGAAAAACGCATTCAAGAAGCACAACAATTGTTAACACACAAAAAGTTTTTTAAAATCCCACCTTTTTGCCTTTATGGATTTTTGGGCTGTTACACAAGCAGCATAGTATGACAATATTTATAAGTTATTTTTGTGTAAACCATGGATCTGGCAAGTCTTATATAAATTACAGGTATGTTGATGTGACTAAATCTCGCAACAACCATGATAATACTGACACTCATCATCATTATAAAATGGATGTCCTCAATATGGCAATAGATCAACAGTTGCACGAGTCGAATGAAAGATTTGGTGTACAATCGATGCAGCTTTTGGCACTAAGTGTATCGTTGGATCCAAGAGTTCCCTCTTTCAACATATCAGAGATACGTATTCCAGTGGAAAAGTCCTATCATGCAGATTTTTCTAGCTAAGAGAGAGCTCAACTAGAGTGTCAACTACTGCATTATCAGCTTGATGCATGTAGTCATCTTGATCTTAAGAGTCCGTCCTCGCTTGCCGATTTGACAAATGGATTAGTTAAGACTGGCAAACCCTATGTTTATCCAATGGTTGATAGATTGCTAAGGTTAGTGCTAACTCTTCCTGTGTCGACTAGACCCACTGAACGAGTATTTTCAGCTATGAAACTCATCAAGACATGTCTTCGAAATAAGATGGGAGATGGCTTCCTTCGAGATTCCATGGTGGACTATATCGAGAAAGAAATTGCACAGAAGTTCAGTTCTGATGAAATTATTAATATATATGATCTTCTCGGTAGTCGCAGGGCCAAATTTAAGTTAATAGAGATACAATTTCTTTTGTATTTGGCAAACAAGAAAACACAGTATTATGTTTGTTAGTCACAATAGTTATGTTGAAGTCTAAAGATATTGTTATGTGAACTTTATTTTTCTAATTACTTGGCCCTCCCCATTTGCGACTCCTAGTTCCACCCCTGAGTACCTCTCTTGTTAAATTGCTTCAAGTCTCGGTGCATCTTGGCTCAAAGTAAAACTATCTCGATGTTTTTTTTTCTAAAGTCAATTCCCAGGTCTCTCGCTGATATTGTTGTGTGCCTAGGTTAAGTTTTAATTCTGACTTAAACAGTGTATTACATGTGATGTGCTTTTGAACTTTTTTTTTTTGACATTTGCACTCTATGCCCAGCTTCTTGTTATTAAGAGCGAAATGGCTTTAGAGCTGAGTGTTGGGCTTTCTAGCTCCTTTACTTGCTATTATTTGAGCTAGTCTGTGGCCTGATAAGTCCAGTTAGATGTATGTGGCTTATAGATTGGTTAGATAGGCTTTTGCTTTATATGCTTACTATAAGATCCATGATTAGTTCCTCAATGCAATTTCTTTTTCAAAGCTCTCCCAATGCAAACCTAAAAACCAAGATTAAGGTCCAAACTGGGCCAACTTAGCATTTTTCTTCCCTGCCCATTTTTATTAGTTCTATTAGGTCAGTGAGCCCATTATTTGGTCTTGATTACTCTCCTCTTAGGATAAATTCAATAAATTTATTCCGCTAAACACTTGATATTTTACTCAAGGTTGCACTTTTTGTGTGCACTTCTGAATTGAGTTAATGGCGTGTACCAGCATTTGCATTTGCATTGCTCTAAAGCACTATTTGTTTTATCGTTAGTCAAATATTTTGTCTTTACCACCCTTCTTCTGGGTTTAATTCACATAAAATTATTCAGCTAAACACTTGATATTTTACATGAGGTTGCACTTTTGTGTGCACTTCTGAATCGAGTTAATGGGGTGCACTAGCTTTTGCATTGCTCTAAAGCACTGTTTGTTCGATGCTTAGTCAAATAATGACCTGTGCTTTTTTTCCTTGCAGTACCGCTTAAGTCATTTTGCCTTGCTACTGTGGCTGAGAACTTCACCTGGATCAAAGATATGGACCCTTTGATAAAAGGCTTAACTCATGTATTTTAGAATTCTGTTTAGAATACTGTTCTAGTAAACCTGTTGACGTTTTGATGGGATCCATGTTTTACTGCGACAGCAGATGCTCAATTGTCGGACGTGATGTACTTCATGTGTATTGTGTAATTGTGGTGTGGTTTCTAAATTCTTAGATTTTTTTTTCTGAATTTTATGTATGACCGGGATTTTTAACCATACCCTTCCCAAATGGCAGCAGAGATTTTTTCCCCCCACTGGTTGAGGGGGATTCCATATGCCCTCAAAATCCCCCACTGGGTTTCTCCCCTTGGATTCCAAACAAGCCCTAGTTTTCCACACCTCCACACTGCTTTCGGAGCTGACAAGTTATGGTCTGTTGGCTAGCAGCTAGCCCTATGACTGCTGACAAAACTCTTCAGGGATACACGGGCGGGCCTCACTGGAACTGAATACGGCAACAGGTGAATAGTATAACATAATTTTCGAAAATCCTAGTTGAAATCAGCATCGGAGCTCCATCTTAGCCGCAGCTAATGCATGAACGTTATCATCCAGCATACAAAAAAAGGAAGTTTTGATTTCATTCGAACCATTCTGCTGCACACGTGGAACTTGGCGGTACCTGGAAGCAACTGCACTACTTTCTCATCTGTGTCAAAAAATCCGCTGGGGGTCTTCCAGGCCCAGCAGAGCCAGTCGCACCAAATGCCGAGAAACTAGTCCCTTGATTACCGCCAAAAGCTCCGAATCCACCTTCCAATTCAACCAAATTGAGTTATTTGTCACAAAAATATGCAGATGGGACAATAAGGATCTATGCAAAACAGAGAAATGTCGGCGGAAGAACTTTAAAGCCTTAGTAGCTGCAGAGCAAATTGAAATATAATCAAGCTATAAGATAAAACTGGCCATATAAAATAGCATTCTATTATTAACTAAAATGATTATCTTAATGCCAGGCATTTTGCCAGTCAAGATTGATTATACATACTCTTGTGGAACACCAAGCCTACTTTTGGAGTTACAAATGACAACATTAATATTTCAGTTATAACTGATTGGAAAGATTGGTTATGCAGAATGATCAATGATTAGTCGGTACGAAGAACAGATTGAAATGGATTAGTTGAGTAATCATGGCTACGCAGCACATACTGAATTACTGATTGAAACTAGCCAAGAAAGATCTTAAATCAGCAAAGTACACCTAAAGCTAAGACCAAACAATTTTCTATGAGAATACAAATAATGCACTTGTTCTTATATTTCTAAACACAGCCCCAACTGAGCAACCTTATCAAAAACTGGTTGTTGATGTTCCTGGAATGGAATCTAAGGTCCACATTTGGTTGTAGGCCGAAAGGAGTAAATTCTAGCGTTTTCTTTCCAGAAGAAACAGGCATTACATGCTAGCAGTTCAAGTTCAAAGAATAGTTGGTACATGTCAGATTTCCTCAATTTCACAACCTTATGGAAACATCTACTTAATTGCTATCAATTAACAAGCTCAAATTGATTATCACCGGTTGGATAATAAGTTACCGTCTTAGTAACATGTCTTGACACAAAAATGTGTCCACAACACATCTAATCATAAACAAATGTGCATTAGTATCTATCCAAAACAGAGCAAAAATCCAGAGATCTCACCACCGCCGAAGCCACCTCCCTGGTTTGCACCTCCAAAACCACCACCAGATGAAACTGCAGCAGCAAAACCACCACTTTTGGAGGCGAGAGCAGCAAACCCTCCACCAGTAGCAGCGGCAGCAAATCCTCCGCCAGCAGTAGTAGCAGCTGCAGAAAAACCGCCACCTGCTGCAGCACCAGCAAATCCAGTATTACTGGAAGATAGAGAAGCAAAGCCCCCAGAAGTGGAAGCACTAGCAAATCCACCAAATCCTCCAGCACCAAAGCTTCCCAACTGGCGTGATTGTCCAAAAGAACCCAGAACAGATCCAAGTGCCTGCTGAGCACCAAACTGTGCAGGCTGCCCAAATCCTGACTGCTGCCCACCCCCAATTTGTGCAGGCTGCCCAAATCCTGACTGTTGCGCAACTCCAACTTGTGCTGGCTGACCAAATCCTGACTGAATTTGGGCTGGCTGCCCAAATCCTGCCTGCTGACTAGCTCCACTCTGTGCAGGCTGCACAAATCCCGACTGATGCCCTGCACCAATCTGTGCAGGCTGTCCAAATCCACTCAACCCACCTGAGAACGTACTAGAAAATGTATTTGAGCTAGTTGATTGAGATGGCTGTGCTGGCTGAGCTGAAGGAATGCTCAGTGATGCTGGACGGAAAAGCTGTCCTGGACTGTTAGTCAGAGTAAATGGCGAACCTGAACTTTTATTGTCAGATGTACTAAAGGAGCTCCCAAAAGGATTGGATTTTTGAGGACTTGAAGAAGGCACAGACCCAAGACCAAACCCACCAAGGGCTCCCAAGTTGAGATCCGCACTTGCAGAAGGGGACTCCTCTTCCATATCATCTTCATCTGATGAGAGATCACTTGGTCCTACATCTTTTCCTGTGGAAGTGACAACAGCAGACTCTGCTGCCGTTGGTACAATTTTAGGCACAGAGACAGGAACAGAAGGTAAGCTGCCAGTGGTCACTGGAAGCAATGAAGGTTTGCTTTCAGCGGTTGATAGGCTTGAAGAAATACTTGCAGAAACTGTGGTTCCAGTTGCCTCTGATGTAACCACTTCAGGTTTAGATACATTTTTATTCAAGCCAGATGATGACACCTTAACAGGTGTTGGGATAGATGGTAGGGAGCTAGACACAGTAACCTCAGGTACTGATGGAGAGGTTTTTGGCATTGATTTCTGTGATGGAAGAATGGCAGAAACTGTTGGAGACAAAACATCTGAAGTCTTTGCAGCTGATGCTTGCATAGTTGATGAGGGTGATGTAGCTGAAGACGAAACACCTGACTTGGAGTACAAAGAGGATTTTGCAACAGGCGTTGGCGAAAATGCAGGAGGTTGGGGAGCCACCTCAGTTGTAGCTTTCACTGGGCTCTGCACAGTATCACTAACTCCACTAAGTTGAGCAGTCTTACCATGTAACACGGCAGGCTTGGAAGGTTCAGAAGATAAAGATGGTTTGTTAAGATCTCTAAATATGCCACCCATATTCTGTGGAGAAACACCAAATCCTTTCATGCTTCCTGAAGATGGTATTGCCTGATCATCCTGTCTGTTCTTTGTAGTCAAGGTAGACCCACCTCCAGATTCCCCAGGCAAAGTTTTCACAGGCAGTGGACTCTTCATGGAAGGTGACATATCTAGCTGCGTATTGGCAATACTTTTAGGAGCTATAGTAGTTTTGAAGGTCAAAGTATTTGACTTAGGCACAGTATGAGTTGTTCCGAAGGATGCAACATTGGATGAGCTGATACTATCCCGCACATCCTTCTGCGTGTAACTGAATGATAACGGTGAAGATGGCGCCAACTTTGAAGGCTGATCAGCACTTTTCATTTGCCCTGGTAACTCAAGATGCTTTTGCTCCAAGCCTTGAGATGGCCCAGCTGATTCCTTTACCCATTTGAACAAAGAGTTGTGGTATCCTGATGGTTTTATTTTCTCATCCAGTACTGTCAAAAGAAATTCAAGCAGAAAGTTTTAACCAAGTCTATAATCAGGATCTCCTTTATCTTAAATACCAAAATATCTATTGAAGCATAAGGCTAATAGAAACTTACCTTCACTTGGAGAATGCCGCCTGCTTGTATATGATTCTACTATGGAGGAAGTGGGGCTACCACTAGACTTTTCCTGGTAGATAGCTGCCATTTGAGAATCAAATATTTTCTTGTTTGACCTGAATGGCAGATCACTGCTGATCTTGAGGCGTTGTTGTTGCGCTATTCTTTTAACAGTAGTTTTTTGAGGCTCCAAACTAGCCAGATTCTATTAAAAATTGACAAGTATTTTGCGGTTAGATTTTCTGTCAGCCCACCAGAGAGCAGCCGCAAAAAAAAAGGAATAAGCGTATGTCAAAAAAAGGGGGAAATAAAGATCCACATCTTTGCAATCATGTGCATATTACATATAAATGCAAAATTTCGGTTTGGGTTCAATAATTTACCCTATCCAGTGACTCTCTCCTCCTTCGTGCAGTCTCAGGCTCAGCACTCTTGGAAGGCCCTAGGATGCCTTTTGTGTGTTCTTTCACTGATGGAAACCTCTTAATTGAATTGGAAGGAGTACTGCCTGAAAAATTGGTTGCATCTGTCATGTGGGCTAGACCGATTGATTCAAACAACTCTTTGGTCACTGCTCCTCGCTTCATAGAAGGAGAACTTATATTCAGCGCAGATATTTGCTTTGAGAGGCATTCAGATAGTTGCTCAGCTGCTGCTAATTGCGAATTCAGTGCATTGTACACGCTGGATAATTGTGTCTGACTGTAAAATGAATACTCGAAATCAGGTAAGAAGCTCACATACATGGATTCAAATTTGAAAGACTGGAAAAAACGTGAAACAAAAGACAAGTACGATTAGAAGACAAGAAATGGTACAAATTGACAAAAATGATTTTCTGAATAAACTACAGTTAGATATTATTAGGAAAAGGTCCACTAAAAATAGTAGTACAATTTATAATTTTATCACTATGGAACACTACAACTAACAGAGAGATTGAGGTATGTTAAAATGAGAAGAGTACAAAGTCAAAGCATTTTCAACAAGCTAATGTAATAACAACAAACCTGCAAACAAAATGTTCCATGCATTTTATGCCAAGAGAGATTTATGTATCACTCAGATCACAGAATAAACAGGGCAGCAAAGTGATTGATTTCACTTTGAACAAAATTCATAAAAATAGTAGCTGTCGATATTGATCCGTTTTTGTTTTGTCATCCATTTGATGATATAGATTAAATGCATAGGAAATTTCTATCAGATGGTCTAGTAGTTGAATACCTAGACCGTGACTTATTAGAATAAACAGCTCTACGACTGGAAGCAACTCGTCCTGTTTCACTGAATTTGTTCATCTCCAGATTATTGAAGTGCCTCTCCAGCTCTACCAGCTGATTTGTCAAATTCTACATGATAAGAGAGTGCAATATTAGTTCATTGATATTTCAAAAAGAAAAAGGGAAAAATGAGTCAGAAATTAGTACCTGGTTAGCTTTGAGAATATTTTGCCTCTTCACTTCAAATTCTGGACTCAATTTCTGACGGTTCCATATATCCCAGTACTGAGTATCTGAAGATTGACTGAGAATTCCTTTCATGTAAGCTTGCCTAGCAGAAACTGAAGAGAAACAGAAAATAAGGTTATTTAGAGCTAGCCAAATGTTAGAATTTTCCAAAGAAAAAGGCTTGGAGGCAAAGGTTTTTTTTTCAGTCTGCTGACAAAGGGCCAGTTCCATTTTTTTTCCTAGAACCTTTTGAAGGTCCATTTTAAGCCCTCAATTTCCGACATAGGTACAAAACAAGCCGTCAGTTAAAAAGAAGAAGAAAAAACTGCCAAATCCAATAATTCTCTAAGTCATTATAGGTAGGCCCCATCTGTCAGGTTACAACAGCCTATCAATCACTTGGAAGGCTTGTTTTAGACCCACATCCAAAGTTGAGGACTTAAAATTGTACCTTTGAAAAGAGGTCTAAAATAGACCTAGCCAAAGTTAAGGACCAACAATGGACCTTTCTGCCTTCAAGGCTTTTCCCAAGCTTTACACAACGGAACACACAAAAGGCATTGCCAAAGCAATATATTTGAATTGGATGCAAATATGAAATCTCCAGACTACCAGAAAAACAATAGGATTGACTGTTTATCTCTCCTGTCTCTATACTTCCATGTTGACATATAGTTGAAAATACCAGCAGCAACATTAAAAATCTTTTCATCACATACCGTCTAGTAAACTTAAGCGTATTGTCTCTGAATTTTAAAATAATTGGTGATTCCATAAACTTGATAAACAGCACAGCAGAATCAATAAATTCAATTTAATACAACACTAAAAGAATCTTGTTAAAGCCCAAACAGGACCCACAGCAATAAAACATACTTGGAAATTGTTTTTTCTGAATGAGAAAGCCTTTGGCAAACTCCTTGCAGATCTATTTTCCCAGACACACTAGATGTACCACATATGAGCTCAGGCGCAACATTAGGAACCCCCAATCCTCAAAAGCCCACCCCTGGCCTGACAGCTTTAGTTGAATTATATGATGTGAAATATTTCTGTCTAAAAAAATGTTTTTTGATTTTTGAATCTCTAAATGTGCAGTAGGTATGTATAAGGAACTGTGAAATAACCAAAGTTATGGCTGTCATCAATTGATGAAAAGATCCAGAGATACAATCTATCAAGTATTCTTCCAAAAGCAAAAGTTAGCATGTTACACTTGTTTAATCAACAACATTCGCTGATCATTCTGCAAAATTGATGTCCAAACAATGGCACCAAACCAAGTGTGAGCGGATTTCAGCTAATTATCTATTACAAACAAGCACAGTGATGATCTAAATAGTCTATCCAACAAAAAATTGAATTATGATCAAATTATTTCTTCTAAGTATAAATATGTAATGAAACTATGAAAGTACTACGCAAAGTATGTCTATTGTTCTACTTCATCACTGGAAAATAGAAATAAAATAACAGCAAGCAGATGGCATACCTTGAAACATCTTATCCCGCAGGTCTTCAACTTTTGAACATTGTTCCTCTACTTTGTTCTGGAGATCGAAATAAGCACATATTCGTTTAGTAACAGATTTAGAAAAGACAACTGCAAAATAGACATGTAAAACAGATCCCAAAAAAGGTCCGGGTGAAAATAATTATATTACCTTGAAGACCCGCAACAATTCCAAAAAATTTTGCAAATCACCCTCAAGCATAGAAAGAGGACGCTGCTGGAAGGTTATGCAAGCATCTCTGAAACCACCATCCTTTTCTATGTATGCTAGGAGGGTGTCTAACTCCTTGGTCATATCTTTTATCTGTTTAATGAAAGGGCAAGAACGTTACTGGTCAAAACAGAGAAGATGCCGAAAGGTATGTCAGCAGTAAACAGTAAAGTAGCTCCAAATTTCAATATTTAAAATATTCATTACATTGGAGGATAACATGTTTCATACAGTTATCACCTAGCAGTTACGAGATGAATAAGGTCCTAGCATGAAACAATCAAAGAGTATAATCAAGAAATAAAACAGGTGTCTACAATGCATTGGTGCAAAAGAACATAAAATGCTCTAGGTTTATATTCTAAGGGGACAAAATATGTTGAAACAATCAGAAAAGTTGTAAGCAGCATTTTCAGAAACAACATTTAGGAAACTCAATCATATTGGATACTTATGATAGATACGTAGAACACGATAAATCAGAAAAGACAAAAGACATTACAATCAGGCCACAGCAAAGTATAATAGTAAAACATTATAATTAAAACATTTTCCGTTGATCTTACACTGTAGAACTTTTTAGACAGATCTTGCTCAGTATCGAACAATGTGCCTAACTTGAAATTTCTAGAATAGTCCACTGCTGTATGTGTCCTGTTGTTATGTGATTTGCCAATGGTTTGCTGTGGCACATGTGATCCACAGGAGGTAGGAAGTGCTTCAAGATTTCCTGTCTGAAATCCAGTGGACAAAGATTCAACTGGGGGAAGTTTAGCTGGAGAAATCGAAGGTGATGGTGCAGAACTTAAGCCAGCTGAGGAACCAAGAACTTTCCTCTCGGTAGTGTAACTGGCTTGTGGCAAGTTACTTCCAAAACTAGCCTCATTTTTTCCTCCAGTCTTAACCGGAACCGATCCACCAGAGGTGAACACTGAAGATTTAAAACTAAGGCTACCACCATCTTTCTTAGAGTTCTCAGATCCCCCAAGTGCTCCCACTGGTTGGGCTGAACCCAGGACTCCTTTGCCAATTTGGCTGTTTACAAAACTGCTGCTGCTGTTTGGTTGCCAGGAAGAAACTAATTCACTAGATCCTTTGCTTCCTGTTGAGTTCACACCTATATTACTAACAGTAGAAAAACTGACAGATATTCCAGGTTTCATGTTGCCTGTTGGTGCTAAGCTAGAGGCGGGTGCCAGTGGGGAAGCTGCATTCACTTGCTTTGTACTCAATAACTTCTGATCAGAAGAGGTAAACAACGAACTGCCAGCTATTTCCTTGTTTGTTGAAACTGAGGAACTGCTTTTTGCATCCGTTGATCCATGCTGGTCTCTATCTGCAAGGATACAAAAGAAAGAAGAGTTCTTAAGTTTCCAAAGCACTTAGAAATGTAGAAAAGTAGCCATCAAAGGTGCAAGAGAGTAGCTCCTGCATAGCAGTGTTTTACCTGCTTGTGCACTAGATGGCTCAGCCCCAGGTTCTGCAAGAAGACTCTTGGCCATTGAGCTTGTAACACTTGGAGTCAACTCCTTTCCAGATACAGTTGCAGGTGAAATTTGTTTTTTCACATCACTATCCTCAATGGTAGACATATTTTTGTGAGGTAAATCGGAAGGGTCAGAAATCCTAAATAAGAGACCAGTGTCAATACATCGGAATTTTCTCCAAACAAAATGTCAGCATATAAACTGGCCAGATTTAAAAAAAAAAAAACTTTGGCACTTCCAAGTTTCAACATAGGATACCTACCTGGCAAGATAATATATAATTAGTTTCCCTTCACCAGTCAAATAAAGTAGAATATGTTGAGGGGCAACCTCCTTTTGTTCAGCTCCAACAGTTACAGTGATCTTCTGAAATAAGGAAACATTCTCCACACCGAAACCCAATATGACATTGTCATCACCGTTCTCTGAAATGCCAAAATTCGAGTAGAGCAAGCCCAAAAGAGTTTACTACATTTTAAAAGAGAAGCATAGTGTGTTCTAAATTGCAGTTTTGTGAGTTATGTCGTACCTTGTAGATCAATCCTAGGACTATATTTATCCTCCAACATTTCGAGATATACCACAGTTTTTTTGTCATCAGTTGCGAACGACCATTTCAAAAGCGAAATGTGTTCATCAATGCTCTTTTTATTGGAAGCTACCATGAGATCCCTGGGAAATAATAAAAATTATTGCATACAGATTTCAGTAGGACAATAAAAATGCTAATAGAACCTAACAAGAGATACAATAATGCCATGCATAGCTGCCAGAAGGCAAAATTTGAGTGGACCCTACCCTACAACGGTACCCCCTTCTTGTTCAGGAGAACTGTCAAAGTGATACTGATATCAAAATCCAAGGGCAGAAACAACAACAGCAGAAGAAAAATGAAGTGTGGATTAAATAATTATCCAATTAGAAGAAGTGCATTGCACAAGTTTTGTTCATATGAACAACCTAATCTTTATCACAACAAATCATTAACTTTGCCCACAAAACTCTCATAAAGTGGCCAAGAAACAGATCTTTTCAGCTAAATAAATGATAAATCAAGGGATTCCTTCCTGGCACCATGACCCTTTGTGCTAGAGTCTTACAAGTGTAACAAGATATATGGTGTAAATTTTGTAGAATGGCAGAATCCATCCACAAATACTATTTTATATTTTATCTATCAGTATGGTTCAACCCAGTTCAAGTGATTGCTCCCCACCACCACCATACATGCCAAGAACACAAGAGAAATATTTTACAAATTCTAAAGAACTTTTACTCAAAAGTGTTTCAAGACCTAGGTTTTGCGTACCAGCGACGCAGATAGCCTAATAGCAGATTTGGCCCAACTCCAGATGGTAAAACATCATCCATGATGCCTTGGAAAAAATCCACATAGGTAAAAACAACGGGCTTGCTTGAGCTCTGTGAGGGCATTAAGAAAGCAACAACATTCACTTCACTCAATTAGTACTGAAAAAATAAAAGTTAAGAGGGCACAAATTACAATAATTAAAGTTTTCAACCTCGCCAATGCATGAGCTGAGAATAAATCATGTCTTAGGAAATAACATTTGTTATCCAACACAGAAAAATCATCACTTATAGCTGAGTGTTCCTTCCAAGTTAAATATAATAATTACTGCACATGCTCTTATCCATTACCAGAACCTAATATATCTTTGCATACATGTGGTGTTCTTACATCCTTTCATAATAATTTGCTGCAAAGCCAAATATCAATTACTAATTTTGGATAAACATAGATATATAGTGCAAGTAGTTTACTAATTGACTTTTCAGATAATGGCGATGAATTATTCCTCTTCTCTTTGAAAACATAATTTCCATTTACTGAAATATACACAAATATTGCTCACTCTTAGTCTTGTACATGAATATGATTAAAAACAAATCATTGACTGTTTGAGGTAGCTTTATGCAAGCATGTTCCCAAAAATAACATTTACAAATGACACTTTTTGCCTAAGAAACATCATGCAATATGAATTTAAAGAGGAGAGGCAACCAGTTAGAAGAACAATTAACCTCAAAAAATGAATTTCCTCCGCTTCTTATAACTTGGACCAGATAACCCTCTTCATTGTCTTCTTCATTCAATTGAACACAACCGACAACAATACTATCATCGCGCACCCAACCAATGGAATCCACTGATGAAAAATAGAAAAATGCAACATCAACAAAAAATCATAACAATACCTACGTAACACAATTCGATGTGTTCGGTCATGTACCTGCATGGACAACAATAACATAATGAATTGATGAATCTAATGTCCTAAGGAGGAAGGTGAGCACCACAAGGGCATGGAAGAAATGTTGAAACCCAACTTCACTACATTGTTTTCAAATATCATCTCAAAGTTTCATAAGGAACTCAAATCTGTCATTGCTCATTGATGTATAATTTTACAAGATGACTATGGTACAAGTTTTATTTTTTTGTGCACTACATAAACACTTTTTCCACTAAACACTGCTCATCCTGCAATACAATCATATCTGTGGACTGTGTGCTGCTCACAAATTTTGGTGAATATGAAGTTGGCATATTTTGGTTCGGGTGTTGTATCAACAACCTGTGGTGCAAGTAGTATTAATGAAATGTGTGCTGCTCACAAATTTTGGGCCTGATGCAAAACAAGCTTGGCTTCATCTACTAGATATCAAAAATCAATTTTACAAGGTAGAGAACACACACATTGTGAGTCAGCGACCAAACAAGTTGACTCTAAATCTCTAATGGTGATAAACCTTCGTTCTATTATTGCTGCAATCAATCATGAGACCATCAGACACTACTGTAGTACTGTATAGCCTTACACAACTGGGAGGAAATTGTGTGTAAATAATAATAATAGCAAGAAAATCCGAGCGATTCAACAATTCATTTTGTATCTAGAACATAGACCCAGGGATAGAAAACCCAGCCGGTTACCGGTTAACAGCTGGGGTCCGGGAAGTTAAAACCCGGCCGGTTTTTCCCGGTTTGACCAGTTCAAATTCCAATTTTTGATTTTTGGCTGGTTTTTAATCAAATTCAAACGAAATTCATCCGAAAAAAATCCGGTTTGAATGGTAACCGGCCGGTTACCGTTCCCGCCCCCTGCCCGGAAGTCCCTCTGGCACCGGTTAATCGGTTATGTGAACCTTGCATAGACCGCAAATGAAAGTGCAAGGTCCTTACCTTTGATGCCGGTGCCCTCTGAATCACTCTCATCAGACCACAACTGGAACAAGAGGGACATGCAACATGTTTCCTTGAAATCTGATGATAATATACTTAGTGTACTCTTTCTTGCAACAACAATATGATTTCCGTCCTTGCTACAGTCAACTGTATACATTTCAAAGAGATGGCCGACTTCAGTTCAACAACCAAGACAATGATGATTAACTTCAATTACAACACTGAATCAGTGATGATTAACAAAGAAATATATTAGTAAAGTTGCAAAAGCTTCAGAGAACACATAATGGCCCCAGAAGTGAGGTGGTGACTGAAGGTGGCCAATGCGCCCAAGCTAAATACTACATTTTGCATCGCTATTGCTATACAGCCATCTAACAAAATTAATCTGGATTTTTTTTTCTAAAGAAGCCTAAGCATTAGAGAAAATAGACCATAGAAAAAAAATCTAGTGATTGCAGTTCCCAAACAAGAGCAATATATGTTATAGCACAAAGTACATGATGTTTTTGTTTATTTTGATCCTCAATAATGTAGCATTAAGAAAGTAATGGGCATTTTTAATTCATTCTCATCCTCTGTAATATAAGTCTATAACATACAGAAATTCATGCATGATTAACAACTAATCGTTTGCTTTCCTAAAGAAAATTACTAGCAAGTGATCTTAGAACATGCTCTCCAGTCCAAACAGTAACATGATGAATTTGAGCTATTAAACTTCACAGAAGTAAATAAAATCATTTTCTACAAGGCGAGTACTAATTACTAAAGTATATCCGTTTGTGCCATATTTCACATCCAGCTTTAAGGAGCTTCCATTAGAACTCCTAATAGTCATTCACAGTATGCACCTCAAATGAAACATACTAGGAGGAATAGAATAAGACACAAACCAGCATCAACATTCTCCATTACATCCTTCGGACCTTCCCCCAAACTCCCATGAGATAGCAATCCACTGTTCGAGAGTACAATATAGGCTGTAGAGGCATGATTTAGCCACTTCAAATCTTTAACAGTGCCATATCCTCCCAGGCTACATGATGAGGACGGCTCAACATCCTATGTCGCACAAGTATTAACAAAACATGAGAATCTTGACAAAAGCAATTTCCACATATGTAACGAAAAAGTGGAAACAAGTGATACTGAAACATAACGGATCAATAAACATAATGGATCTCCTGCTGACGCACACTACCATTTATTATACAGCAACACAGACCATGTCCAGCAATGCAAAATCAGAAAACAGTAAAACCGGTATTACTAGGAACCACCAGTCTTAAAAAAACTCAGTAAGAAGCACAGATGCCATTTGCTCATTACTAACCAGCTCGTTCTTACATAAACATCACTCATAACATTGTTGTGGAAATGCAATTAATCAGTTGCAACAAAACCAGTCCTCCCATTCATTATACTGTTGCGCTGGCCTAGACTGAAGTCTAACATCCTCACGGTATTGTCACAAACTGAAGAAGATGAGATGACCTTATTAGTGAGCAGGGAAGCAGACGAGAAGAACTGGATCTCACTGCCCGCGCAGGCAGCTAGCACCGACTCGTCGCGGGAGAGCTCTAGGAGAGAGACGCCGGGGAGGGGCACGTCCGCGACGCAGCAGTCCTGCGCGCAGCGGGTGCTCGCCTTGCCCTTCTCCCGTGCCTCCTTACTGGCCTCGATCAACGCCTTGGTCCTCACGGCCATAAACCCTGAAAATAGAGTGAGAAACCCTAGGTGGTGAGATCGAGATGGGAATACCGAGCGGGCGGTTGGTTGGTGATTCGCTGCTAGTTACCGTTGGGGTGGGCGAGGAAGACGGCGGCGTGGCGGTTGGAGACGGCGAGCGGGCGGGCGGGAGGGGACTGGAGGTCGAAGAGGGGGAGTGGAGAGGAGGTGGTCGGGAGGATGGGGATGGGGTCGCCGGCGAGGCGGAAGACGAAGTCGGTGGTGCCGTCCTGCTCGCCCTCGACCTCGTCGGAGAGGTCCAGCTCGTGCGGCGGCGCCATGGCCGGCCCGCGGTGAGGCGGTGGTGGTCGGAGGTTAGGGTTTTGGGCGGGAAATGGGAAGGAGAGGCGGAGACTTCTGCGGCACGGCGAGGTAGCAATGGGGGGGTTTCGATCGAATTACTCGAAGATTTAACAAGCTGATGGCTCTGCAACGTCGGCGTGGTGTGTAAGCGGTGTCACCGGCGCGGCGGAGGCAGAGGTTTCCCGGCGCTGACGGTCGTGGGCTGGCAGTGGCATGGTTGTGGGCCACTAAACAATGGGCCTTTGTGAGCAGAGGTCCAGCACAGGAATTTCACAGAAGCTACTCGAACCAGAGAATTCCCAAGAGGAAGAAAAGCACGGATGCGAGACAGTGACACGATACCCAAGTAAGCCGCCGACACGAGCAACCCACGAACGCGGGGGGAAGGAATCGCGCGCTAACCTCCTCTCCTCCGGGCGCGCCAGCGACGTGGAGCAACGGCCTACACATGCGCCACGCCCTTCCAGCCTTACGACTCGCATCCTCTCCTCTACTTCCCCTTGCCTTGCCAGTTGCCACTAACGTCTCTCCCCTCCCTCCTGGCCTTCTCCATGCTTCGCGCCACTAACCGTCTAACCCGACGGACGATGGCCGTGCTTACGCTCGCAAACCTCTCGTGCTCCACATGGACGAGAACGGCTGCCGGCGCCGCCTCCACGGCTCTCGCCGCCGTCGTCTTCGGGTTCTTTGACGTCGTCGACGTGCTCCTCTGCTTCGTGTACGGTGTCCTCGACTGCTTCTTGGAGGAGAGCCCCGTGAGCTGCTACTGCCACAGGAGTTACAGCGCGGCAATGGAGGACGAGGAGATATCGGACACATTGTACGTCCGGAGGAGCGCTTGCAGAGATGCGCTGATGGGGCTTCTCGGGATGGTCATGATGACGAGGAGGAGAGGGTCGACGGAGAAGGAGCGGTGCAAGGGGCGGGGCCCGAGGTGGTCGGACTGCAGCTGCGAGTCGTGCCGCGCCTGGCTGAGGAGAGGCAACGGCGACGGCCGGCTGCACCTCGTCGTGAAAGAGCCGGCGCCAAAAGGTTTGTGCTTGCGCACGCAGAATTTTTTGTTATTGGTTGGAATTTTTCCTCCCCGATGTGACCCGCCTGGCTCGTAGCAGCGTCTTTGCCGTCGTCTTGTCTTCTCTGATGATGCAGCCTCCTTGAAGCAAATACACAAAAAAAAACAGACCTTTCTTCCGGTGCAACTGCTCCCTTTTCCCTTTTTTATTGCTATGCTCAACTCTTGCTTACATTGATTGCTTACAATCTATTGCTTATTTGCTTGCACCCGCTGCTGCTTATAAAGGCTGTGAATACCGGAGTTCACGCCGGACTTGGTAGCTACAGTAATCGGACTCGCTACAGTACTCAGCCTCCTTATACGAAACGGACTAGAAAAAACAGAAACTCTAACAGGGAAAAATCAAAACCTACCAAAAAAATAAGATTAAAATCCAACCATCATCCCTTTAATCTTGTTTCTTCATTTTTATCACGCTGATCTTCTCTCTCATCTGAACTTCCAAGTATTTCTTTTTTACCTGCACTCTTGTGCGTCGTTTCTTTTTAGACCGATACCGCCCTACCACCTGTTTTTTACTTCATCCTATGTATACAGGGTTTTAATAAAGTAAAATAAAATCGAACATGGTATCATGTGCACCCAAGTGATCAGTCCATGACTCCCGCGTGCGTACGAATGTCGCCATCAAAGACAACAGGATTTTGATTTGCCGTGTCAACAAAACTTACAGTTGCAAGTATATATATGCAGATGCAGAAGGAATACAAAGTGAGAATGACCACGAGACCAGTACTGAAGATGCCATCTTCATACACGGGTTCACGTCGTCGTCTTCCGTCTGGACCGAGACCGTGTTCCCTGAATCAGCCATCCTGAACTGCAGATTGTTCGCCGTTGATCTCCTCGGCTTCGGCGATAGTCCCAAGCCGGCAAACTGCATGTACAGACTGAAAGACCACGTTGAGATGATCGAGCGGAGCCTTGTCGAGCCACTGAACTTGAGTTCCTTCCATCTGGTCAGCCACTCGATGGGCTGCATCATCGCCCTTGCACTGGCTGCGAAGTACCCACGACGAGTCAAATCGATCACACTGGTTGCACCAGTAAGTAGTTTGCAGATGAATCGTAGCTCTGAAGTCTGGAATAATTCATACTTTGTTGCTCAATCGATCTTGTTGTTTGCACTTTGCAGCCGTATTTCCTACCATGCGAACAGAAGGCCAGCCAAGTTGCGCTGGCTACGCTGGCCGAGAAGAAGCTTTGGCCGCCTTTGCTGTTTGGTTCAGCAGTGATGTCATGGTATGAGCACATTGGGAGGACAGTTTGCTTCTTCGTCTGCAAAAATCACCTGCTATGGGAATGGCTCTTCAAGCTCCTAACAAGAAAGAGGTAATCATGGTTCAGAGTTCAGACATCAACATATTTGGAGTCATGCTGTTCATATACTAAACTAAAGAGTTGCACAAAGATTCATCATAAGCGCAACTCATATGCATCCCTAAAGATGTTCCTAGACTGAATTACTTCTCTCCGGTGCCATGCTCATGCATGCAGTGATGTAGATTTCCTGATCAGAGACCTGACGAAGCACACTCACCACTCGGCCTGGCACACGATGCACAACGTGATCTGCGGAGGCGCAAAGCTGCAGGACAGGAACCTGGAGGCCATCGAGGCGGCCGGCATCCCGGTGAAGGTAATCCACGGCGGCAAAGATCAGGTGGTTCCAGTCGAATGCAGCCATCAATTGAAAGTAAAACTTCCGCGTGCAGAGCTCCATCTCATGGGTGGATGCGACCACAGGACGGTGGTTCTAGGCAGGGAGAAGGGCTTTGCAGACGAGCTCAGAGCGTTTTGGTCAGGTTCTCAGAAGGCAACTCTGCATCAAGGTGTGCAGGTTAATGGATGCTGATATGTAGCCACAGCAAGATTCATTCCATACGTGTTCCTCAAAACTTATACCATGTATAGATTCTGGCAAAACGGAAGAAGGAAAAAAATCAAAATGAAGTGTGGAAAATTACAAGAAGATATTGGAACATCAATTTGAAAGAGATGATAGAAGCAGAAATTCATTTTGGTCATTGTATTAAGGAATGGAATCCTAAAATGGTCTCTTACATCTGGGTAAAGAGCAAAGGTACACATATTACAAATCTCGCTAGAACGGCTCATTTTTTATCAAAAGCTTGTGGTTTAGTTTTCTATGCAGCGAGTCAGCGAAAAAGCTTTCTTAATTGTTGGTACCAAAAAAAGAGCAGCGGATTTAGTAGCATCAGCAGCCATAAGAGCTCGTTGTCATTATGTTAATATCTTGAAATACTAGGATTCTTGATGGTACACTGTGTACAATTGAATTTGTAAAAATACAAACAGTTAAATTTCATATTGTCTTGTCAGTCATAAGAACTACGGCTATAGTAATATTCCCTTTTATTTTTTCTTTTTCTTTTTATTTTTATTTTTCTTTTTAAAGAATTCCACCCTTTTCTTCAACTGCAACTGTTTTGTTAGTTAGTCCAATTTTTTGGTAGAATTTGGCGATGAGGAAAAGTAAATGCTGCAAATCCTTGATCTGAGATTGACATATTACCTAATATATATTCCTGAGAGGAAGTGCGCTTCCTTGCCCCCTCTACGTCGCCCTCAAAACGTCCACCGTCTGATCTCGCCGCGATCACCTTTGGGCCATCCGATCTGATCCGGCGCGCGTCGTGGGAAGGAGAGGTCGCGCACAGGCCACGTTGCCCCAAAAAACGGCTACGTAGCGAGCCCTCACCCCTCATCCCGCTCCTCTCTCTCTACTCCCGTCTCTTCTCTCGCTCCACCCCGCATTGTCGATCCTCCCCTCGTTGGTCCCCTTCCGCCTCGTGTCCCCTCCTCTTCCTCCTACATATGGCGAAGCGCCTCCTCTCCCGCGCCCTCCACCGCCCCATCCTGTCGCCCGCGCTTTCCCGCTTCCTCTCCGGCGAGCCCACCCCCACCAAGAGCGAACCAGAGGAGGACAAGGGCAAGAAGGTGGCGGTGGCGTCCATGGTCATGAAGGCGAGCACCAAGATCCCGAGGGAGGACACCGAGGCCAGCGCGAGGGAGGGGTCAGAGGACGACGATGAGGACATCGGCCTCCCCTAGAGGGGCTGGAGCCCCGACATAGCCTGGCTCTCCAAGGCCCTCGAGCCCGCCTTGCAGCTCTACAACAAACAAGCGCCTCCTCTCCCGTGCCCTCCACCGCCCCATCTTGCTGCCTGCGCTCTCCTACTTCCTCTCCACCGAGCCCACCCCCACCAGGAGCGAGCTGGAGGAGGACAAGGGCAAGAAGACGACGGCGGCCATGGTCGTGGAGGCGAGCGCTAAGAGCCCGAGGGAGGACGCCAAGGCCAGCGCTCCATCCCGTGCCGCCGATCCTCCCCTCGCTGCTCCCCTTCCGCCTCGTGTCCCCTCCGTCTTCCTCCTACGCATGGCAAAGCGCCTCCTCTCCTGTGCCCTCCGATGCCCCATCCTGCCGCCCGCACTCTCCTGCTTACTCTCCGTCGGGCCCACCCCCACTAGGAGCAGACCGGAGGAGGACAAGGGCAAGAAGGCGGCGGCGGCCGTGGTCGTGGAGGCAAGCGCCAAGAGCCCGAGGGAGGACGCCGAGACCAGTGTGAGGGAGGGGTCGAAGGATGACGATGAGGACTTTGGCCTCCCCTGGAGGGGCTAGAGCCCTGACATCGCCTAGCTCTCCAAGGCCCTCGAGCCTGCCTTGCAGCTCTACCACAAACAACTACTATATCGCACAAGAATCAGCAAATTGGTAACATGGCTTACATTCTTGGGAAGTAATCACTCATCTATGTAGGATGATTAGTTGTAAAATAGCTAGGCTAGAACAAAAAAAATGTTTTGATAGTTACAGTCATAGCTGAGAAATTAGTGTGCTTTTCAATAGAGCTTTGCTCCAATCAGCAGAGGACTTATACATAGTTGTGTCATCCGTATCACACCATTATCTTATTTCTTTCACCTACCTATGCATTAGGATGGCTAAAATTGTACTATCTGAATGCAGCCACTGGTGGAGGGGAGAACATCCCCGCAAGTACCCAAAAATTTAGCGAGATCCTAAGTGATCTCCAGCGGAGTAAGGTAAGCATAAAGGACTGGAGCCTCACCATCTTACTGCTGGTATCTACCTCATTTACCTCACCAAGCTTCAGAAGAATAATCAAGCCTTCAAGGGTGTTCAGATATCCTTCAATAAGAAGGTACGCCCCGCAAACTTCTCCTCATAATGTAGTTTTCAAAATGTCTAGGTATTACTAGGCAAGAATCGATGTGATTATCTTAATGCTTATTTTCGCATGGGAGCTTGAGTTTGATTCAGATAATGAGTTTAGCGAAGCGGTTTCAAGATCGGAGCTCTTCTTGCAAGTATCAACAGTCGAATGTCAATAAGAGTTTCGTGGTGGTCGAAATTGTCGGGACCTTGATCTCCGGATCCAAGACCCTTCAGGTATATCTCGCACTATTCCTGGATCAAGAGCTAGTGCACACAGCTTGCAACATTGGTGTAATCAAAACCGCATACAACAAACTATAGATGAAGGCATAAATTAAAATTTAATAGCAAAAGGACCTTATGGTCAAGTCTTACAAAGGATGCCACACAGGGCTAAAGATAACAGAGTAAACTTGCAGCGGAAAATAAACAAACTCGTGGAAGCCATCCGACATGCCCACAGGCTATCGAGTGGAGAACGCATCCTAGTTCGCAAAGTCTTCGTAGAACTCCCCTTTATAGAGCTCGAAGCTCCCTGGGTCCTCTTCAGCGACTGATCAACCAGAAGACATAAAGACGTGAGTACTTTGAATGTACTCAGCAAGTCATAGGGAAATGTATGGAAATAGTATTTATGCAGGGCTTGACAAGGATAACTTTATGGCTATTTTGCAGAAAGCAGTATTGACAGTAAATATAGTAATTAGATTGAAAAGCATAATTTAAAAGATTAATACATAAGTGTAACGTCCCGTTTTCTTTAAAGTTTCTTGCCTGGTTTTCAAATAAAAGTAACCATTTGGCTTTATGGAGAATCCAAAGCTTAACTTGACGTCTTGAAATCTAGAGAGTTCAATTGGAATTAATTAAGCCTTAATTAAGTTCTTTGTTGGTGTTCCTTGCTGTTTGAGCCTCTCTGTGTGTCTCTGGGTTTGTCTCTTCTCTCTTAACTTCCTTTGTTGGGTTGAATCTCTTTGAGATCCGGACTCTCTCTTATCTCCCCTCTGCTGAACCTCTCCTTGCTTGGGGTTTTCTGTCAAGGACCCGACTCGGGTTTGTGTTTCAAAACCTCTTTGTCCCCCAAGCCACGCTTGGTTTTGCTTCTTTTGGACCTCCCGTGGACCTCTCCACGCCTCTTGAACCCCGAGTTCTCTTGGGCGCCCAGAGTCTCTCTCGACCTCCTAGCGCCTTTGGGACCCTCCTAGACCTCCTCGTGGCTATTTGGACCTCCCCTGTGTCCAAATAGACCTCCTCCGTCCTCGCGAACTTTTTCTGTGTCCTTGGACCTCCTCCGCGCCCTTAAGACCTCCCTTGTTGAGATCTAGCCGCTTAGACCTCCCTTGTTGAGATCTAGCCACTCAGACCTCCCTTGTTGAGATCTAGCCGCGAGACCTCCCTTGTTGAGATCTCGCCGCTCAGACCTCCCTTGTTGAGATCTGCCGCTCAGACCTCCCTTGTTGAGATCTAGCCCAGACCTCCCTTGTTGAGCTCTAGCCGCTAGACCTCCCTTGTTGAGATCTAGCCGCTTAGACCTCCCTTGTTGAGATCTAGCCGCTCGAGACCTCTCCTTGTTGAGATCTAGCCGCTCGAGACCTCCCTTGTTGAGATCCGCCGCTCGGACCTCCCTAGTTGAGATCTAGCCGCCGGACCTCCCTTGTTAGGATCTCGCCATTAGGACCTCCTCTCGGGAGATCTTAGCCGTCTGTGTCCTCCCTTAGTTGGATCCAAAGGTTCCGACCTCCTTAGGTCCAAGACTTCCTTAGCGCTTGGACCCATCTTTGACTCTCGTGGTCAGACGCTTGAGGCCTTGCCTTCTTAACCTTATGACCATCCGATGTGGTTTGGATGGCCCGATCCTAAGGGCACGTTAGTTTGGTCCAACGTTCGTCCTTTTGGGCCGCCTGATTTCAATCGAACGGCTCTGCCTTTGCGCTTTTTCCTTGTTTCGTGACCTCCTCTCGGTTGTTTTGCAAAGACCACCTCCTCGGTCCTTGCTTTGGTCTTTTGTAAGGACCACCTCCTAAATCAGATATCCCTCGGTTGGTCAGACCTCCTCGCACCTTTGATCTGGACCGCTGAGGTCCTCCCTTGAAATCTTGACCCTTAGACCTCCCTTGTGCAGTGTCTCGGCGCCAGACCTCCTCGTGGTGAGCTTTACGGACCTCTTGTCCGAACCTCCTCTTGAGTCCTTGGACCTCCTGCCCAGACCTCCTCCGAAAGTGTCTTGGACCTCTTGCCCAGACCTCACAAAGGATCTTTTTGGGGATGACCCTTGCGGTGGGGCCACCTCTTTGACTTGTGGTGCACCCTTTGATCGGCCCCACTTGCCACCCCTCTTCACCTTATAATTATTGCTCTTGCCTCAGAACTCAGGCGCATTTAATAGGTGTCGGGTCACATTAAATGCACCACATCCGAGGTACTTTATTTCAATTCTTTTAGGGCAAGCCTTGTCCTAGTTGTCCCGATTGCCTACACGCCATCGAAGTTTTCCTTGTGGTGCACACTACCAACTCCGGCTATATAAAGCACAGGCGGGCAAGCCTTTGTAACTGTTGCTCATTTCTTCCTTCCTCGCCTCATCCGCTTTCAGCTTCTTCCTTGTGCAAGACCTTTCCCAGAGCTCTTTGAGGTCGTGTTAAGCCTCTTGGTTTCCTTTTTGGCCGAGTTGGTTTGAGTTCCTTTTTGGTTCTTTTGAAGTTCTCTCGCTTATGTGGTTTTGCTTATTTGGTTTTCTTGCTAACGTGTAGATCACGAGTTCGAGGAGATCTTGGACCCAGCTTTCGCAGAAGGCTCTCCATCGCTTGACCAAGGCAAGCCACAGATCCCTTTTGATCATCTTGAACCAAGTTTCGTAAATGTATTTCGGTTTTACTTTATCATGCATGGCTATGTTTATATGAAAATGGTTTGGACTGTAGTTACTTGCCCACTTGCTATTATGCCTCCTTTATACCTTGTCTCCATCATGTTGTCATGTTCACCTTGTGAGCCTTAGGGTGGATAATTTAGTTGGTGTTCTTTGTTATTTGCCAACATGGGGGCCGAGGTCTTATCTGACCTTGCTTAGAAAACGTGGTTCTAACGTATCATGCTTCATCTCTAATAATCTTGACTAATAAATTATGAATTGTGTGGTCGGTGCCATTGTTGAGCGACTATGGCGGGATGCCTAAGTCTGTGTGTTGACCATGGTGTGAGACCACTTGGTTAAAATTTGTGTGCCAGACTGGGTGGTCTTTTGGCATGGGCTTATACAAATTGTTTTGCCGAGGCAAGAAGGCAGGAGTGAGTAGTGGGTGCTTTGCACACTTGGTTGTGGAAGTCTTGCCTTAGCACAACTAAGGACTTCACTTTGTGTCTGTTGAACTGGCCAAACAAAGGCAACCACAAGATCATTTTATGGGAATGGTCTGGGTGAATAATTAGCAATGAGATGGTTTGGGGTCTGTTGTGGTTGAGCGTGTGATTCGTTGGCGCAAGAGGGGCACCCCATAACCCCTGTGGATTTTAGACCACTTTGGAGGGATTATAAACCTTAGCGGGCAACCCTAGTCGGTTCAAAGCTTTGTAAAGGCCTTGCTGCTGCTTTCTAGATTGCTCACCTTAGGAAGTGAGCAAGGGTGACGGAACCCGCCCCGCTAGAGAGACCGTGGATTGTGGGTAAAGTTGTACACCTCTGCAGAGTGAAAGATCTATTGAATAGCCAAGTCCTTGGTCATGGACATGCTCAAGTGAAAATGGTGCAAGGGGTAGTTGTTTTGAAAATTTGGTGTCATTTGGGCACTACAATGAGATGCCTTGGCTTTGCCTCAAGAGACCCTGGCCGGCTCTAGAGGGGTCGGGGTTGGCTCTGTAGTGGTCCGTGGACCTGCCTGACCTCTTGAGTGGGTGCTCTTGAGTGGTTGTTGGGTGAGGACCTGGCCACTGGTGTGACCAGACCTCCCCCATGTATGGTTGTGGACGTGAGCTGGTGCTCCCTCCACTTTTCCAACTTCAATCTATTATGTATTATGGTTTTACCTTGCTGCTTTTCAAGCTATTACTATTTTTATTGTTCAAATCTGGCTTTGCGCAAACTAACCATACAGCTCTCCATTGGTAAGTCCTTGCATGAATATTATTGCATCTTTGCTCTCTGTGACTTGCTGAGTACATTCCAAGTACTCATGGCTTAAGCCCTGTGTCAAAGCAGATTATGAGGATGATCAAGTGCAGGGCGGTGCAGACCTCTTCGAGGAGGAGTTCTTCGACGACTAAGCTGCCTAGGACGTCCTCCACCCGACAAACTGTGGTGCTTGTTGGATGGCTTTTATGTGTTCTCGTGTTTGAGCCCTAGAAGCTCCTTGTTGCCGCTTGTAAGTCCTCGTTGGTGTTGTAAGCCCTCGATGGCGAGACCTCTTGTTAACAAGCTTGGCCATAAGGTCCTATTATATAAAGTTTAATTTGTCTGCTTCATCTTTGTTTGACCTCGTGGTTGTGGTATTGGCTTGTGTTCTTGTGCGGGTTAGCTTTGTTGTCCTGGGACTAGCTCAGATGCATGCAGGCGGGACCACCTGGGAGGTCCTTCGATTTAGCCCGGGAGGTTCTGCGGACCTCTCTTAGTGATGTGCCTGGAGGTGCTACTGAGCGGGTGGCGGCCACGACCTCCGTGGAGGTCCTCAAGACCTCTGGGAGGTCCCGCACACCTCTAGAAGCTCCACGCGGTGCTACCACATCTTTCCGTGGTGACTTGCAGCATAAAAAAATAGTCCTCCCGGACCTCTTATGATACATCGCGAGGTGGGTCGCCACAGTTGGTATCGAGCTCTGGTCGGTCAGAGGCGTGACCCTAGGTAGAAAGGTCGGTTTAGTTTTGATTCAAAAGGTTATTTTCTAAAGCAAAACAACTTAAAATCGGTTTGGAGGTTCTTACCTTGTTCGGTTCTATGTCAGACTTAACTTGTCTAAATCATTCCTTACCCCGTTCTACTTCAATCTTAACTCCTCTTTAGTTCTCATATCTTACCCTTGCCGAACCTCAATTTTTAAGTCTAATTTGACCTCCTTGCCTTTATAATTTCTATAGGACCGATCGTGGTAAGGTTAGGGTTAGTGGTCCTATTCGAGTCTTGCCTAGCTTGTGTCTTTAAGACCTCTGTTTTGAAGCTTTGTTGCCTATTTTGGCCTCCCTGCCTTTTGGTTCTCTCTTGGGTTTAACCAAGTTACCCCCTTTTTGATGCTCTATCTTTCTCTCTGATCCCTCTTGCCTTAGTGCTTTAACCCTCTTATCCTCTAAGCTTTCTGTCTTACCTATTAAGCCTTTAGAGTTTTGTCCAGATGGTGCAGACTCGGCAGTCCACAAGTCGAGGTGAGCCCCTGGCAGCTTGCCTCCACCTCCACCTCCTCCAGTCGCGGCAACAGACCCGGGTTTTGGGCAGTTTATGGCGGCACAAGCCCAAATGATGAGCTCCATGATGCAGAATATGAACCAGATTATGGCTCAACAAAGCGAGCACCACCAATGCTTTACTTGCCATGATGAGTCGAGAATAGTCAAGCGGCAAGTAGCCACCCCTCCCCCCTGACTCACCATCAATCAAGGTCGTCGAGTTCATGAAGACACGCCCGACTACATTTTCGAGCTCCCCGAGCCCTTAGATGCCGTGATTGGCCGAGATCAACAGAGAAGAAGTTGGATATTGCTCATTTGTGAAGACAGGAGAAGGTTTTGTTTGCCTCACATCAACTGGAAGGACTCATGGTGAGTGGTGGGACACATTTTGTGCCTCACATGCCGATCCCCAGAGGATCACTTGGGCGAATCGCACTGCCAGTCACTCGCATGTCCCCGATGGGAAAGTAGAGATGAAAAAGGAAGAGTTTAGAGAGCTCAAGCAAGGCAAAGATGTCGATGAGCGAGTATCTCACAAAGTTCACTCAATTGTCACGTTATGCTCGCGAAGATGTGGCTACGGATGATGCACTGCGAAGCGCTTTAAGCGAGGCCTTCATCCCGCTTTAAAAGTTCAAGTTGTGGGCAACGATTATCCCGATTTCCAAAGATATGGTGAACAAGGCAATGCTCATTGAGGAGTCCCAAGAGAACTTTTCGAGTCTTTCAAGAGGAAGGTGCCACCTTCCAGTGCTCAACAAAGACCTCCCCAGCGCCACAAAGCTTTTGTGCAAGACCAACCCAAGCGCCAAGGACCTCCTGACCTCCCAGACCTCTGTCAAGACCTCCCGCCCATCCGTCACCTTTCGCCGCAGATCACTGGCAAGACTAAGTCAACCCCAACGACCTCCACAAAGAAGGGATCACTGTTTCAAGTGTCATCAAGTGGGGCATTTTGCCAATCAATGCCCATCAAGATCGAGCCACCAAGAAGGACCTCTACTTCAGACCTCCTCGCCAAGACCTCTCAGTCAGAGGACCTCCTCAAGCCAGACCTCCTGCACTTTTGGAAGGGTCGTGTGAACCATGTGGCAAAGGAAGAAGCTCAGACCTCCTCGGATGTGGTACTAGGTATGTTCCTAGTAAATTCAAAGGTCGATCGCAGCTTTTGTTTGACTCGAGCTTCCCATTCATTTATTTCTGAGTTTTGCCGCAAAGCACCGCCGAAGTTGTTGCTCTTAAGACTACCTTGTTGGTTCAATCCCTACTCGTAACTAAGTACGAACTAGGGTTGTCCACAAGTGAAAATGGTCATAGAAGAAGTAGAATTTCTAGCCAACCTTATCCTTTTGGACACTGTGTCCCTAGATGTGATCTTGGGCATGGATGGCTAGCTAACCACCATGCCATGTTGGATTGTAATGGCAAAAGTATCTCTTTGACCAGCCCTAGTGGTGCCTTTGTGAAGTTTTCGCCACCTCGAGAAGCTCCAAGGAGCCCTTTCTTGTAGTGCTCAAGTTCAAGTTTTGGGGATGTCCCTGTTGTTAAAGAATTTGTGGATGTGTTCCTGATGAGCTCCAGTGAATGCCCCTGACAGAGACCTTGAGTTTGTCATTAACCTTGTCCTGTGGACCTCCCCATCTCCAAAAGGCCCTACAGATTGCATGTTGATGATCATGTGGAGTTGAAGAAGCGGTTGGAAGACTTGCGAGCAAGGGTTTTATTAGACCTAGCTCCTCACCTTGGGGAGCCCCTGTGATTTTTGTGCCTAAAAAGGATGGAACTCAAAGGATGTGTGTGGACTATAGAGCTCTCAATGATGTCACCATTAAGAACAAGTATCCTTTGCCAAGAATCGATGATTTGTTTGATCAATTGAAGGAGTCATTGTGTTTTCCAAGATAGATTTGAGAACAGGATATCACCAACTCAAGATTCGCAAGGAAGACATCCCTAAGACAGCTTTTTCAACTAGGTATGGGTTATTTGAATTCACTGTCATGTCTTTTGGGCTGACCAATGCCCCTGCCTATTTCATGAATTTGATGAACCGAGTGTTCATGGAGTACCTAGACAAGTTTGTCATTGTCTTAATTGATGACATTCTTGTATATTCCAAGAGTGAAGAGGAGCATGCAAGCCATCTCTTTTCGATTTTGGGGAAGCTGAGAGCTCATCAGCTCTTTGCCAAGTTTAGTAAGTGTGAATTTTGGCTAAAGGAAGTGGTCTTTTTAGGGCATGTTTTGTCAAAAGATGGAGTGTCTGTCAATCCCACCAAAGTGCAAGATGTGCTCAATTGGGAACCCCCTAGGACAGTGCCTCAAGTCAGGAGTTTTCTTGGCATGGCTGGCTACTACAGAAGGTTTATTGAAGGCTTTTCCCAGATTGCAAGACCTCTCACTCATTTGTTAAAGAAAGAAAAGAAGTTCCTCTCGACCTCGAATGTGAACAAAGCTTCCAAGAGCTCAAGAAGAAGTTGACCTCTCGCCCCAGTTTTGGTTCTTCCAGATGTCAAGAAAGATTTTGAGGTCTATTGTGATGCATCAAAGCAAGGACTTGGCTGTGTTCTTATGCAAGATGTAAAAGTGATAGCTTATGCTTCAAGACAGCTTGAAGCCCCATGAAGCAAACTACCCTACTCATGACCTAGAGTTAGTCATTGTGGTTCATGCCTTAAAGATTTGGTGCCATTACCTCATAGGTAATAGGTGTGAAATCTATACTGACCACAAAAGCCTAAAGTATATCTTTACTCAAGCAGATCTGAATTTGAGGCAGAGAAGGTGGCTAGAGCTTATTAAGGACTACAATGTGGGAATTCATTACCACCTGTGCAAGGCCAACGTGTAGGCGAGATGCCTTGAGCAGAAAGTTTATGCTAATACTTTGATGATCAAGGAGAGCCACTTACTTTGTATGAAGAATTCTTGAAGCTTAGACTTGAATTAGTTGAAGAGGATTCTTAGCAAAGACTTGAAGTGCAACCCACATTGCAAAAACAGATCAAGGCGTTTCAAGAGGAGATGCTAACATCCAAGAAATCAAGGCCAACATAAGAGAAGGGAGGTCGCAAGGTTTTCTATAGATGATCTAGGTGCGGTTTGGTTTGATAAAAGGCTCTGTGTGCCCAATAACGCAGAGCTCAAAGAGGTAATACTTAAAGAAGCACATGAGACATTGTATTCTATACACCCAGGTGCTACAAAAATGTACCAAGATATCAAGGAATTGTACTTGGTGGCCGAAAATGAAGAGAGAAATAGCAGATTTTGTGGCCAAATGTGACACTTGCCAAAAGTTAAGGCAAAGGCACCAAAGACACTGGGGACTTTTAGTGCCTTTACCCATACCCGAGTGGAAATGGGAAGAGGTCGGGATGGACTTCATAACTGGTTTACCTCGCACCCAAGCCGGTTTTGATTCCATTTGGGTCATTGTGGATAGGTTAACAAAAATGGCTCACTTTATTCTCGTGAAGACCACCTATTCGGAGACAAACTGCCGAGATCTACATGGCAAAGGTTGTGTGCCTTCATGGTGTTCCAAAGAAGATAGTCTCGCATGAGGATTCCAATTCACCTCCAAATTTTGGCAAAGCTACATGATGCCTTGGGCACAGACCTTAATTTCAGTACAGCGTACCACCCACAAATAGATGGCCAAACTGAGAGAGTTAATCAAGTCCTTGAGGACATGCTGAGAGCTTGTGCCCTAGAAAGGCAATCTAGTTGGGACAAGATGTTGCCATATGCGAATTTTCCTACAATAACAACTACCAGCGAGCCTTCAAATGTCCCTTTGAAGCTATTTATGGAGGAAATGTAGGACTCCTTGTAATCGACAAAATCGGGTGAAGGTCAAGTTCTTGGCCCTGACCTACTAAAAGAAGCCGAAGATCAAGTAAGGTCAATAAGGGAGAAGCTAAGGGCTGCTCAAACTCGGCAAAAGAGCTACGCAGATGTTAGACGTCGAGACCTAGCTTTTGTTCCAGGAGACCAAGTCTACCTCAAAGTGTCACCTCTCAAGGGTATGCAGCGGTTCAGAGTTAGTGGGAAACTTGCTCCAAGATTTATTGGACCCTTTCCAGTCCTTGCCCGAAGGGGTGAAGTAGCCTACAAGTTGACCTCCTCCTCACTCACTGAGTCCACAATGTGTTCCATGTCTCACAGCTTGAAGAAATGCTTATGAAAGTGCCAGAGGACCAGATGCCTTTAGAAGCTGTGGACCTCCAAGAAGACCTCACTTACAGAGAGCACCCCATCAAGATTTTGGACGTGTTAGAGAGAGTTACAAGGAACAAGACCACCAAGATGTGCAAGGTGCAATGGAGCAACCACTCTGAAGCCGAGGCAACTTGGGAACGTGAAGAGGACCTCAAGGAGGAGTTCCCCCACTTGTTCCCTAGCTCAGCTTGAATCTCGGGGTCGAGATTCCCTTAAGGGGTGAAGGTTTGTAACGTCCCGTTTTCTTTAAAGTTTCTTGCCTGGTTTTCAAATAAAAGTAACCATTTGGCTTAATGGAGAATCCAAAGCTTAACCTGACGTCTTCAAATCTGGAGAGTTCAATTGGAATTAATTAAGCCTTAATTAAGTTCTTTGTTGGTGTTCCTTGCTGTTTGAGCCTCTCTGTGTGTCCCTGGGTTTGTCTCTTCTCTCTTAACTTCCTTTGTTGGGTTGAATCTCTTTGAGATCCAGACCTCTCTCTTATCTCCCCTTTGTTCGAACCTCTCCCTTGCTTGGGGTTTTCCTATCAAGGACCCGGCTCGGGTTTGTGTTTCAAAACCTCTTTGGTCCCCTCAAGTCACGCTTGGTTTTGCTTCTTTTGGACCTCCCCGTGGACCTCTCCACGCTCTCTTGGAACCCCTGAGTTCTCTTGGGCGCTCCAGAGTCTCTCTGGACCTCCTAGCACCCCTTTTGGGACCCTCCGAGACCTCCTCGGGGCTATTTGGACCTCCCCTGTGTCCAAATAGACCTCCCTCTATCCCTGCGGACTTTTCTGTGTCCTTCGGACCTCCTCCGCATCCTTTAAGACCTCCCCTTGTTGAGATCTAGCCGCTCAGACCTCCCTTGTTGAGATCTCGCCGCCAGACCTCCCCTTGTTGAGATCTAGCTCGAGACCTCCCTTGTTGAGATCTGGCCGCTCAGACCTCCCTTGTTGAGATCTGGCCGCCAGACCTCCCTTGTTGAGATCTAGCCGCCGAGACCTCCCTTGTTGAGATCTAGCCGCCGACCTCCCTTGTTAGGATCTCGCCATTAGGACCTCCTCTCGGGAGATCTTAGCCGTCTGTGTCCTCCCTTAGTTGGATCCAAAGGTTCCGACCTCCTTAGGTCCAAGACCTCCTTAGCGCTTGGACCCATCTTTGACTCTCGTGGTCAGACGCTGAGGCCTTGCCTTTCTAACCTTAGGACCATCCGATGTGGTTTGGATGGTCCGATCCTAAGGGCACGTTAGTTTGGTCCGAACATTCCTATTATTTTGGGCCGCCTGATTTCAATCGAACGGCTCGCTTTTGTGCGTGTTTTCCTTGTTTCCGTGATCTCCTCTGGTTGTTTTGCAAAGACCACCTCCTCGGTCCTTCTTTGGTCTTTTGTAAGGACCACCCTCCTAAATCAGATATCCTGTTGGTCGACCTCCCTCGCACCCTTTGATCTGGACCGCTGAGGTCCTCCCTTTAAATCTTGACCCTTAGACCTCCCTTGTGCAGTGTCAGGCGGCCAGACCTCCTCGTGGTGAGCTTTACGGACCTCTTGTCCAGAACCTCCTCTTGAGTCCTTGGACCTCCTGCCCAGACCTCCCCCTCCGAGTGTCTTGGACCTCTTGCCCAGACCTCACAGTGGTCTTTGGCGGGGATGACCCTTGCGGTGGGGCCACCTCTTTGACTTGTGGTGTACCCTTTGATCGCCCCACTTGCGGCCCTCTTTACCTTGTAATTATTGCTTTTGCCTCGTAACTCATGCGATTTAATAGGTGTCGGGTCACATTAAATGCAAACACATCCGAGGTACTTTATTTCAATTCTTTTAGGGCAAGCCTTGCCCTAGTTGTCCCGATTGCCTACACGCCACCGAAGTTTTCCTTGTGGTGCACACTACCAACTCTCGCTATATAAAGCACAGGCGGGCAAGCCTTTGTAACTGTTGCTCATTTCTTCCTTCCTCGCTCATCTGCTTTCTTCTTCCTTGTGCAAGACCTTTCCTCAGAGCTCTTTGAGGCTGTGTTAAGCCTCTTGGTTTCCTTTTAGGTGTGTTGGTTTGAGTTCCTTTTGATTCTTTTGAAGTTCTCTAGCTTAGTGTGGTTTTGCTTATTTGGTTTTCTTGCGAACGTGTAGATCACGAGTTCGAAGAGATCTTGGACCCAGCTCTTGCTGCAGAAGGCTCTCCACTGCTTGACCAAGGCAAGCCACAGATCCCCTTTTGATAATCTTGAATCAAGTTTCGTAAATGTATTTCGGTTTTACTTTATCATGCATGGCTATGTTTATATGAAAATGGTTTGGACTGTAGTTACTTGCCCACTTGCTGTTATGCCTCCTTTATACCTTGTCTCCATCATGTTGTCATGTTCACCTTGTGAGCCTTAGGGTGGATAATTTAGTTGGTGTTCTTTGTTATTTGCCAACATGGGGGCCGAGGTCTTATCTGAGCCTTGCTTAGAAAAACGTGATTCAACGTATCATGCTTCATCTCTAATAATCTTGACTAATAAATTATGAATTGTGTGGTGGTGCCATTGTTGAGCGACTATGGCGGGATGCCTAAGTCTGTGTTGACCATGGTGTGAGACCACTTGGTTAAAAATTTGTGTGCCAGATGGGTGGTCTTTTGACATGGGCTTATACAAATTGTTTTGCCGAGGCAAGAAGGTGGAGTGAGTAGTGGGTGCTTTGCACACTTGGTTGTGGAAGTCTTGCCTTAGCACAACTAAGGACTTCACTTTGTGTCTCATGAACTGGCCAAACAAAGGCAACCACAAGATCATTTTATGGGAATGGTCTGGGCTGAATAATTAGCAATGAGATGGCTTGGGGCTGTTGTGGTTGAGCGTGTGATTCGTTGGCGCAAGAGGGGGCACCCCATAACCCTGTGGATTTCTAGACCACTGGAGGGGATTGCGAAACCTTAGCGGGCAGCCCTAGTCAGTTCAAAGCTTTGTAAAGGCCTTGCCGCGCTCTCTAGATTGCTCACCTTAGGAAGTGAGCAAGGGTGACCGGAACCCGTCCCGCTAGAGAGACCGTGGATTGTGGGTAAAGTTGTACACCTCTGCAGAGTGAAAGATCTATTCGAATAGCCAAGTCCTTGGTCATGGACATGCTCAGTGAAAATGGTGCAAGGGGTAGTTGTTTTGAAAATTTGGTGTCATTTGGGCACTACAATGAGATGCCTTGGCTTTGCCTCAAGAGACCTGGCCGGCTCTAGAGGGGTCGGGGTTGGCTTCTGTAGTGGTCCAGTGGACTAGCTCTTGACCTCTTGAGTGGGTGCTCTTGAGTGGTTGTTGGGTGAGGACACAGCCTTGGTGTGACCAGACCTCCCCATGTATGGTTGTGGACGTGAGTGGTGCTCCTCCACTTTTCCAACTTCAATCTATTATGTATTATGGTTTTACCTTGTCGCTTTTCAATCTATTACTATTTTTATTGTTCAATCGGCTTTGCATAAACTAACCATACTGACTCTCCATTGGTAAGTCCTTGCATGAATATTATTGCATCTTTGCTCTCTGTGACTTCTCGAGTACATTCCAAGTACTCATGGCTTAAGCCCCTGTGTCAAAGCAGATTATGAGGATGATCAAGTGCAGGCGGTGCAGACCTCTTCGAGGAGGAGTTCTTGACGACTAAGTTGCCTAGGACGCCCTCCACCCGACGACTGTGGTGCTTGTTGGATGGCTTTTGCGTGTTTCGTGTTTGAGCCCTAGAAGCTCCTTGTTGCAGTTGTAAGTCCTCGTTGGTGTTGTAAGCCCTCAATGGCGGACCTCTTGTTAACAAGCTTGGCCATAAGGTCCTATTATATAAAGTTTAATTTTATGCTTCATCTTTGTTTGACCTCGTGGTTGTGGTATTGGCTTGTGTTCTTGTCTTGGGCTAGCTCTGTTGTCCCGGGACTAGCTCGGATGCACAGGGGCAGACCACCAGGAGGTCCTTCAGATTTAGTTCGGGAGGTCTGCGGACCTCTCTTAGTGATGTGCTCAAGGTGCTACTGAGGCGGGTGGCGCCACGACCTCCGGGAGGTCCTCAAGGCCTCTGGGAGGTCATGGCGGACCAAGACCTCCAGGAGGTCCATAAGACCTCTGGGAGGTCTGGCGCACCTCGCAGAAGCTCCATGCGGTGCTACCACATCTTTCCGTGGTGACTTCGCAGCAAAAAAAAATGGTCCTCCCGGACCTCTTACGGTACATCACGGGGTGGGTCGCCACAATAAGTATTCAATTTTCTTTTAAACAACTAGTGAAACACCCTGTTCGCTTCCCAACCATCAACCAAGACCAACTACTCAGATCCATCCAACCCATTCCAACATTTTATGAAAATCTACCCCTTGCGTGAAATCACCAGGCATGTCCATAACCGGGGACACGGCTATTCGAATAGTTTTACACTTTACAGAGGTTGTACAACTTTACCCACAAGACACGATTTCTCTAGTTGGTTTGGCATCCGTCGATACCACTGCTCACTACCGTAGGTAAGCAGTCTAGAGCACGTGATAAGGCTTTTACAAAGTTCTTTTTTGACTCGGTTCTGCCCACTAAGGTTTCACCTTACTAGCCCCCTCTTGCGCCGTGTGATTCCATCCGGTTACGTGGAGATCACGCCACCAAAATAGAAGCGAATCAAAACATTACTAATTAGTTGGCCAAGTCTATCCCAGTCTAGACATATGGTTGTACGATATGGCCCAGATCAATGGTTCAAGGTTAAGTCCTTAGTTGGCTACTCAGACGAGACTTTCCGCATTCCAAATGTGCTTTTCGCACCCACTTTTACCACCACCCACTCGTCTGAGCATAAATCATTTTCGTTTAACCCGGCCAAATGACAACCCTTGCCATGGCACAACAAATTTTTATCAATAGTGGCTCTACCACAGTTCCATATTTCTTTTAGTTAAATTCAATCATTCTTTGAGCAAGTGATCATGAATCCATCGTATAACTAAAGCATTGGCTAAGCATAGTACGGTACCCATGTTGGTATTACAATAATGACCAACTAATAATTAACCATCCTATGGTGTTCAAAGATTTATGTCATTCAAGGATATATGTCATTCACAATTTATCAAATGGAAAATAGGTAATTAACTAATTCCTGAAACCATTTATTATAAAATTAGCAATGTATGTTTATATCAAACAATGTACTTTTATAAATTGGGTTCAACAAGATCAAAGGTCTATGACTTGCGTTCGTTGAAGAGAAGAGATGCTTCAGTCGTCGGGACCAAGAATTCTTTCGACACGCCGGAATCTATACGTGCAAACAAAGCTAAATAAATAAAAACAACTCCAAATAAAATCCCAAAAATTACCAAATAAATACTAATAGAAAGATAAGGAATTTAGAGGAATTTAGAAATTTGAATCACTCGAATCGGAGTTCGAATGAGGAAGTTATGGCCTTCGGAAGTTGGAAATTGCATAAAATGATGAAATCGGGATTTTCTTGATCTTTTCGATTATTTTTCCGAAGAAAAACCGAGAAAAGCCACGTGGGCTTGCTGACGGGGCAACCACGTCAGCAAAGGGTTGAGGTGGCCGCTGACGGGGCGCCATAGTGGCAGTGCCACGTCAGCCCGAGGCGACGGTGCTCACGGCCCGATGGCTCGCCGGCGAACGGCGACGAGGGTACCGGCGGCTAGAGGGGCTCACGGTGATGCTGGTGCACGGGGTTTTGAGGACACGACGGCATGGAAGAGTCGGTGGTGAGGACGAAGAAGTGCGTCGGCGGCGACCGGATGCGATGGAGACGGTCCGAGGGGCTTCCGGGGCCGGGGAGGCGCGCACGGGAGAGGCGGCGGCCTAGCGAACTCGTACGTGGAGGCAGTGGCGCCGGAGGGGGCTCGACGGGCAGCGGTGGATGCGACTGAGTGAAGCTCGGCGGCGGCGGTTGGAGCTCAAAATCCGGCGGAGGCGAGAGAGGGAGAGTGAGTGGGGGAAGAGCAAGAGGAGGCTGAGGGGTGCTCGGTGCTCCCCTTAAATAGGCGCGGGGGAGGCCAGAGGGCGAGATGGGCGGTGGCGTGCTCGCGGCGGCTAGGACCGATGCTGACGGGGGCAGGTGAGCAGAGGTGACAGGGCAAGGGTGGGGGAGCGGGTGGTGGCAGCTAGGGGTGGAAAAAAAGCTCGAAACTCGCGAGCCAGCTTGGCTCGAACTTGGTCCCTTAACGAGCCGAGCCGAGCCGGCAAAAAAGCTCGTTTTGTTAACGAGCCAAGCCGAGCTGGCTCGTGAGCAACTCGTTAACTCGTTTGGCTCGTCACAATCGCAGGCCTAGCCCAATGCCGCAGACCCGCAGTGCGCAGCGAAGTGAAGTCTCAACCCTAAGTCCCTAACCTTGATTCCTTCTTCCCTGTGTTGTCCCTCATTCTTCACCTACTCCCCGCCGCCTCCTCCCGGTTCGGCTGTGGCACCACACCCCACCTCCCACTTCGGCCGCGGCACCGCACCCCACCTCCGCCGCCTCCTCTTCCACCACCCCCCTTTTCCGCCGCGGCTCACGGGCAGGGCTGCACCCCACCTCCGCCACCCCTCGCTTCCGCCGCGGCACCGCCTCCTCTTCCGCCACCCCCCTCTTCCACCGCCTCCTACCGGCCATGGCGCCTCCTCTCTTCCGCCCCCCTCTTCCCTGCAGCACCACCTCCTCTTCCGCCACCCTCCTCTCTTCCGCCACCTCCCGCTTCCGCCACCCTCCTCTTCCACCACCTCCCTACTCCGGTCTGGTCCTGGCCTCGGGCCTCCCTCTTCCACCGCCTACCAGCTCTTTCATTGTCGCCCGCCCCCGGGTCACTGCTCTCGCCTCGGCCATGCTCCGATGTCCGTGCGGCCGATGGATCAACAACCGAGCTTGGAGTCCAAGAACCACGGAGGGAGGAAGTCATCCGCCTCTGACTCTGCTTCATCCCCTACATCAAGCCAAAGGTGTTTCATTGTTTGTTACTTTATTTCCATTAGCATCTCAGTACAATTAATTTGTCAGTTCATAATTTTGCTGATGTTTTGTCAAGCTTCATGTACACTAAGTTTGCTGATGTACACTAATTTTGCTGATGTATGAGAGTATCGCCATTTCATTGGCTGATATATGTTGTGAATTGTGATATGCCTGTATAGAAATATTGTGAACCTGTTAGCTTGAGCTAGATGTGTTGAGATCGTTGATCCATGACATTGTGTGAGTTTCGCTTCGCTGGGAGACCAAATCTATATTAACATGTCACCTCTGATGATTGATCACCTCTGCATGGATGTTTTTTTTTAATTAATTTGCATGGTTGTTTTATTAATTTTGGATGTCAATTCATTAACGAGCCTAACGAGCCGAGTTCGAGTTTTTTACCGAGCCGAGCTGAGCCTGGTTTTCTACTCGTTATCTTAACGAGCCGAGCCGAGCTCATTTTCTTAACGAGCCTTAACGAGTCGAGCCGAGCCGAGTCGAGCCAGCTTGTTATCCACCCCTAGTGGCAGCGGGAGCGGCGGAGCACACCGCCTTCAATGCGCGTGGATGGCGAGTCGGCGGCTGCTAAAACGCTACAGAGACGCGGCAAGGCCGATGGCGTGCGGAGGAAGATGACTAGGGGCGAGGGCATTGACGGGGTGGCGGAGGTTGACGCCGCATTGAATGTGCGTGACGGGCGACAGCGATGGGAGCTGGTGCGGTTTCGCGCCTAGCGTTGATGCCGCGCGGCATGTGTAACGACCCGGCCCAAGGCACACCCGAGAGGTCCCTCAGGACCTCCTGGGAGGTCCAGAGAGGAGGTCCGCAAAGGATTTCCCAGGACATCCCGATAGGACCGCACAGACCTCCCGAGAGGTCCTAGAGGACCACTCAGAGGTTTGGGAGGTCCTGACCCACAGAGGTCGCTGGACCTCAGACCTCCCCAAAACTCCACGTCTCCGCTCGAGGGAGGTCCGAAGGGAACCACCCCGAGGAGGTCGTGGGGCTTAGGGCAAGCCTAAAGTCCTTTGTGATCCAAACCAGCCCCCAGAGATCATAGTCTTTAATGAGCTCCAACCATCGCCTCTGTCTAAGGTTGAGGTCGGCTTGGGTGAAGATATACTTCAAGCTCTTATGGTCTGTGAAGACCTCGCAGCGATTACCAATAAGTTAATGGCGCCAAATTTTTAGAGCATGTACCATAGCTGCTAGCTCCAAATCATGAGTGGGGTAGTTGGCTTCATGAGGCTTTAATTGCCGAGAGGCATAAGCTACTATCCGACCCTCTTGCATTAGCACACAACCAAGACCTTGTCTTGAGGCATCACAAAAGACTTCAAAATCCTTCCAGACATCTGGTAAAATCAGCACCGGAGCAGAGGTCAATCTTTTCTTCAACTCTTGAAAACTAAGCTCACATGCTGGGGTCCATTCATACTTGGTTTCCTTTTTGAGCAGTTGGGTAAGAGGTCTTGCTATACTTGAGAAACCTTCAATAAACCTACGGTAATATCCTGCCATTCCAAGGAAGCTTCTTATCTGTGGCACTGACTTGGGTGGTTTCCAATCTAGGACGTCTTGGACCTTGCTAGGGTTAACTGCCACTCCAGCAGCCGACATAATATGGCCCAAAAAGGTAACTTCACTCAACCAGAAGTCACACTTCTCAAACTTTGCCTAGAGCTGGTGGTCCCTTAGCTTGTCTAGGACCAACTGAAGGTGACCTTCATGCTCTACCTCGGTTTTAGAGTACACTAGAATGTCATCTATGAAGACAATGACAAACTTATCTAAGTACTCCATAAACACTTTGTTCATTAAGTTCATAAAGTAGGCAGGAGCATTAGTCAATCCGAAGGACATGACTGTGAACTCATAAAGTCCATACCAAGTGGAGAAGGCTGTTTTTGGAATGTCCTCTTGTCGAATCTTCAATTGGTGATAACCTGACCTTAGGTCAATCTTGGAGAAAACTGCTGCTCCTTTGAGTTGATCAAACAAGTCATCGATCCTGGGCAAAGGGTACTTATTCTTAATGGTAACATCATTGAGAGCTCTATAATCCACACACATACGCTGTGTACCATCCTTCTTTGCCACAAAGATCACATGGGCTCCCCAAGGAGAGGAACTCGGCCTTATAAAACCTTTACCTTGCATTTCTTCAATTTGCTGCTTTAGCTCAACCAAGTCATTAACAGGTAACCTATATGGTCTTTTAGAAATAGGTGCTGTCCCCGGGACTAGGTTAATGACAAACTCCAATTCTCTGTCTGGAGGCATTCCAGGTAGCTCACTAGGAAACACATCAGGGTACTCCCTTACCACAGGGAGGTCTTCGAGTCTCACTTCTCTTAAGCAGGACACCCTAGGACCTGCCTTAGGAGAGGTCTCGGGGTTGAATTCCACTTGCACCCCTTGCTCATTGGTGAGCACAACGGACTTGTTGGCACAATCTATTTGGCCCTGGTTTTTGGATAACCAGTCCATTCCAAGAATCACATCTAATCCTTGGGAGTGCAAGACTATCAAGTCTGCATAGAAGGGTACTCCCAAGATTTCCAAGGAAAGATTTGGGCACAAGGAGTTGGTTCTCATTTCCAAGCCCGGGGAATGGATGAGCATAGGGTTTAATAAAGGAGTAATAGCTAACCCATTGCTACCCACAAACTTTGAAGAGATAAATGAATGAGAAGCTCCGGAGTCAAAAAGAACTGAAATTTGGAATGGTATTAACAAGGAACATAACAAGGACCACATCAAAGCTTGTTGAGCTTCCTCGGTGTGAGGTGGTTCACTCGCCCTTTGTTGAATTACCTTTGGAGGTCTTGAATGGTCGCCATGAGTGAGGACCCTTGAGCCGATCGGGTGGGAGTTGGGCCGAGCTTGAAGTTTCTTCGGACATTTGTTTGCATAATGTCCAACTTCATGACAATTGAAGCATGTCACCCTATTTGCAGAAATTCTGTTGGTCTTGCCTAAGATTGACCTCCTGGGGAGGTCCTAGGAGAGCTGGAGGTGCCAGACCTCTTGACCTGCATTGAGGTCCTGATGGGGGAGGAGGTCGCAGACCTCATAGGCTGAAATTGGGAGGTCTTTGGCCTAGAAAATCCCTCTGACCTGAACTGCTGGGATGCCTTCCTCTTTTTACGGTTTTCCATCTCAACATGTTTGGCCTCTTACCGAATGGTCTTGCTCACCAGATGCTGAAAATCTGGGTAATCACGAGCAAGGAGCTGGACTGAGAGATCATCATTAAGTCCATTCAAAAACCGTTCTTGCTTGGACTCATCTGTGGCCACATCCTCAGGTGCATACCTTGCCAATTGGTTGAACTTGTGTAGGTATTCGCTGACTGTGTAGTTCCCTTGGCGCAAGGCTCTAAACTCATTCTTCTTTAATATCATCATTCCGTGAGGAATATGTGCACGTCTAAAAGCTTGAGTGAATTCCTCCCAAGTGATTTCTTCAGCGTCGGAGTGGGATTGAGTAAAGTTTTCCCACCAATCCGAAGCTGGTCCTTGGAGTTGATGAGAGGCAAATAAAACTTTCTCTCTGTCGGTACATTGGATCATGTCCAATTTTCTGCTCACAACCCTGAGCCAATCATCCGCTTCAAGAGGCTCAGTGGTGCTGGAGAATGTAGGTGGCCTCATCCTCATAAACTCGGACATGTTAGCTCTAGGAGGAGGTGGAACATGTACAGGAGTAGGGATGGCAATCGGGCGCGGCGGGTACGGGTAGTGCTCACCCATACCCATGCCCGCGACCCTAATTTCCCCCCACGGGCATACCCACGAAGGACGACGGGCGAAGAATCTCGCCCATGCCGTCGCCTCATGGTACCGTCACCATGAGCATGCCCGTTACTCCACGAACAATACTGCTTGCCGCCAGTGGGTACCCATCGCCCAAGGCATGCTAAATCACACATAAACAATGCACACATCAAGTTCATCACAATTCACACATCCATGCAACAGCTGTGCTACAAGCTTACAATACATTATGCATCCCTTGTACAAATTCACAGAATGACTTTTGCCTAGATTCCAATGTAGTACTAATGGAAATATAATCAAACCAAACCTTGAAAAAGGAGTTCTACCCAACACCGAGAAGGGCATCACCTAAAGCATGACAAAATACATACAGAAACCATCTCCAATCTATCCAAACAATATTGTCAGGTTAGCATATCTACAACTTAGCCTAATGTCAACTAAATAAGTTGTCAGTTGTCACTTCTCTGTATTGACATAATCAGCTTGAACAATAACGAGTTACAAGTTGCATTTGACAATCTGGAGATGTTGTGGCACTCAATGAAGCATCAAGCAGCCTGCAGCACACATCCAATAAAATTGGTACAGTTGTCCAGAATAAGAGTTTACATTCTATGAGACGGGAGGCACCACTCACTCAAACAATAACTGAGAACAATCCTCAAGCAAAGACATCCTTCTGGAATCTGAATACAGCTACCTGGAAATAACAAATAGCAAATGGTGTACATCAAATTTTCCAATCTTTGAAAAATTAAGCGGCCAAGCAAACACACAACTCACTTCAACAATCTGAGACCGGCCAGTCAACAAGTGAAGCTGAGCTGCCTGTTCTTCAAGATTTGTGCCCATTCGACATATGATGAGAAGCGGCGCCTAGGCGGAGGAGAGGCGGCAGGCGGATCTGGAGTTCTTAGGCCGCCAGGCGACGGGTGGATCTTGACTACGGCCGGGAGGAGGACGGGGCCGACAGTTGGCGGGAGGAGGCAGAGCCGACGGTTGGCGGGAGGAGGAAAGGCGGCCCGTGGCGAGGAGGACCCAGGCTTGGACCGAGCGTGGGCAAGCCTCATGAGGCCTAGCCAATGGGGGCCTTGGAGGTGATGGGTGAGGCTTGCGACACCGAGCGCCGGGGAGGAACACGGGTGGGCCAGCAGCGAGCGAGACGCCAGGGATCTAGCAGTCTGTGTCAGAAGTAACTCGGGGAAAGAGAGACACATGGGGATTGGGGAGGAAGAGGCGGGGAAAGTGTTGGTGGCGGCCGGGAGGCTTGGGAGGAGGGCGTGGCCGGGAGGAGGGATTTGGGAGCAGGGAGGAGGCCGAGGGCTTGTGGCGGTGGATTGAAACTAGGGTCTTTGGTCTTGGGAGGAGAGGCCGAATGGGTATAAGGCCTTGTGACTTGTGAGCTAGGGTTTCTTTGGGTCCACTCTGTTAGTGTGGGTTGTGGAGTGCAGGCGTGGCGAACACGGGTGGAGCTTACCATGCCCGCGTTCCAGATGGGCGAGAATTGCCCCATTTCCATACCCATGGGCAAAGAAAGGCTCCCATGCAGGCTCCATTAGGGGGTGTTACCCACTGCACTTGGTGTCGGACACAATTGCCATCCCTATCTGGGAGGTTGAAATTTCTGCTTGCGGCTTGGAGGTTCTGAGTATTGGTGATGGTGAGCTAGTAGGTTGATCAATTATGCTTGATTGGCCATCATTTGGTTCAGTCTGGGCCTTGGTGGAGGAGGAGGTGGCTCTTGCTTTGACCGAGTCTCTGGATCATTCGAGGGCTCTTCCTTGCCATTGGGCGCCACTTCCCTTGTGGTCACCGTCTGCTAGGGTCCAAGAGGTAAGAAAAGGTAAGAGATCTAGGAGGTAAGGCTTAAGACTTAAAGCAACTAACCCCAATATAACCCCAAAAGTCAATACTTCAACAATCAAACTCATCACTTTCTACGAAGCTTGCGCCTCGTGGTCGCAAGTAAAGTGGTCATGAAATGGAGGGAGGTCTTTTGTAAAGTAGCCCCGAGGTAACCTTCACAAAAGATCCGCCACTCATGCCACAACAGGGAGGTCCTTAACACTACCACCACAACCTTAATTCGCCCTATAGATATCCCAAGGAAAGAATTCCATTTGACTTTATAAAAGCGTTGAGGCAAGCAAAAGATAAGGAGGAGATAAGGTGAGATAAGATACAGGAGAGGGGTAAGAATAGATAGATGACTCAGGTAAGGAGAGAACCATTTCATTTCTCTTGTTTAATAAAACATATTTTGAACTCTTTCTAACGGCCATTCTAATAGGCTGCGTCCTGCAGTCAGGGTACTCTGATACCACCTGTAACAACCCGGCCTAGGGCACACCCGGGAGGTCCCTTAGGACCTCCTAGGAGGTCCAGAGAGGAGCCCCCAGGACGTCCCGAGAGGTCCCTCAGGACCTCCTGGGAGGTCCGCAAAGGACTTCCCAGGACATCCCGAGAGGACATCCCGGTAGGACCGCATAGACCTCCTATGAGGTCCGAGAAGACCACTCGGAGGTCTGGGAGGTCCTGACCCGCAGAGGTCGCTGGACCTCAGACCTCCCCAAAACTCCATGTCTCCACTCGAGGGAGGTCCGAAGGGAACCACCCTGAGGAGGTCGTGGGGCTTAGGGCAAGCCTAAAGTCCTCTGTGATCCAAACCAGCCCCCAGAGATCATCGACTGGTTCTCACAGCAACAAGTGATAACATCAACATCCACAAGACTTTATTAACAGCAAAAGGAGGTTTGATTACAAGGGTTGCTTACAACTCCAGCAATAGGGAGCACACAAATGCAGCGGAGAACAAAAGACAATGTCCACCCATTACACCACAGGTGATTGGCTAAAGGGCGCGGCCTAATTGAGCTGGTCATCTTCATCATCAAAGAAGTCTTCATCTGCTCAATATATGAATCAAGCAAGAGTGAGCACAACAACCGTGCTTGCAAGTTACACCCGTCAATTAACAGAACGACATGCATAAGGGGATATCAAAGGACAGCATAGTAGGGTTGATTTGCGTAAAGCCAATTTTATTTCAATTACAAGTATTAAGTTTCAAGGCAGGTTACAATAATTAAAATTCAGTTTTACAAATCCATTTTCAGTTGGATACATTCATCATTGAAATGGTGAAGGATACCCTCCTGCATAAGGCTTCCCGCCCAAACCCAGTTTTGGTTAAGCCCCCAAAACCATTTTCATAACCTTTTGAAAACCAAACCAAAAGCTAACTTTGAGTGACATTGCCAGCATGTCCATGACCATGGACACGGCTATTCGAATAGATTTACACTCTGCAGAGGTTGCACACTTTAGCCACATGATATGAATTCTCTAGTTTGCTTGGCATCCGTCGATGCCACCTCACACTTCCTTTGGTGAGAGGTCTAGAGCACATGACAAGATCTTTACAATGCATTACTCCACCACAGTCCACCCACTCTAAGGTTTCGCTCCCATTGGACTTTCCATCCGCCGGGTTTAAGCCCCCTCTTGAGCCGGGTGGGACTACAACTAGTCATAACATGACAAACCCACTGCGTCCATGAAACAAACTATGGTAGAGCTTTGCAAATTAATTAGCCAGGTCCCACGCCCCATACTGGAGACATGTGGTTGCACAAGTTTGGCATAGCCCATTATAGGCTTAACAAGTGGTGTCTCAAAGACCGGTCCTTAACCAACTTGGGCGACAAACCTCAACCCTGGGGCATCGGATCACACGACCCCCGTGCATAGACATGCACCAACCATACAACCAGCTTCGCCCAAGTCAAAACCATTTTCCAGATACTTTGCTTTACAATCCCCCATGGCACACCAATGCCATGGGCATGAGTAAAACATCCATGACACACCAATGTCATGGCCGAAATCTCCATGGCACACCAATGCCACGGCTCAAAGCATTTGATTAATTGGTATTTTTGGTCAAAACTCCCCAAATCAAGATTTTGGTCTAAGCATTACTAAGCATTTCATTTTCCAAGAACTTCGGGTCCTCACTATTGCAAGAACCAGTTTTTATCTAGGGTGGCAATGAGGTTGATTCAATCATGGATAGAGGTCATACCAAACAGTAGGTTTAACTATGGATTAAAAGATAGGCATTGAAATACTTAGTGAAGTAAGCATGCATACATCTTTGAAAACAACATAAATAATTTGAAGTAATAGGTGCAACATGTTCGAGAGTGTAACTTGCCTTGCTCAAGATCTCGAGCTGCTTCCTCTCCCTCACTGAACTCAGGCTCCCCACGGTCTGGGCAATATACACGTGAAAAACCAAATACTTAAACAAAGCTCAAGCAAGATTTCAAAGAACACCAAATAAACTTAAAGACAACACCAACAGAGAAGCTGAGAGGTCCAGAGGAGGTCCAAGGAGCTTGGTGGAGAGGTCCTGGAGCTCCAGAGAGGATATCCAAAGACCTGTTGGAGGAGGTCCAGAGACTTAGTGATGAGGTCTATGGTGGCTCGGTTTGAGACAGAGAGTAGAAATGAGGAAGAAAGTGATAAAGGAGGGCTCTCCCAAGATATATATAGGGGAAGCAAAAGCACGTGACCCATGTTAGGGTCAACAAGAGTTGGTAAATAGGACGAGGGAGTAGGCAAGGAATGTGACATTCGGTATGACATGAGTACTACAAAAGGTGAGGGCATTAAATGTGATACAATAGGCATTAAATGCGGTGAAGACTTCCTTGCCCAAGGACACAGTCAAATGTATAAGAAAACTGGATGTGTTGACTGCCAGTGGGGCAGTCAAGACCCGCCAAGGAGGTCCTGTTGTGACCTGAGGAGGTCTTGCAGCGAACAAGAGGAGATCCTCACCCACCGGGGAGGTCCTGACGGTTGGATCTCCAAAGGGGAGGTCTGACGGTCGAGATTAAACGCAAACGGGGAGGTCCACAAAAGTAAAAGGAGAACCTCGTCCGCAAAGGAGGTCTAGAACCGTAGGATCAAATCCAGGGGAGGTCTGAACGATTAGGATTTCCAAGGGGAGGTCCTAACGATCGGATCTGCCAAAAAGGGGAGGTCTAGACGGCCAAGATTTCCAAAGGGGAGGTCTTGACGGTCCAGATCCACAAGGAGGAGGTCTGGGCCGCTGGATTTCGATCGGACCGTCCAAAATGGTTGGGACGTTCGGACCACACAAACACCACAACAAATCGGACCGTCCAATGAAGATCTAAGGGCTCAGAGGAGGTGGGATGTTCGGACCATCCGAACATCTCACTAGGATCAAGCCGTCCAATGCAAATCAGACGACTCACAATCAATAGAGATGCAAATAGGTAAGGAGGAGGTCCTGGAGGACCCGGGGAGGTCCGGTGGGACACACGGAGGTCCAATAAAGGTAAGGGGAGGTCCTAGAGGACATGGAGAGGTCCTGAAGGACACGGGGAGGTCCAATAAAGGTAAGGGGAGGTCCTAGAGGACATGGAGAGGTCCTGAAGGACACGGGGAGGTCAAATAAAAGTAAGAGGAGGTCCTAGAGGACATGGAGAGGTCCTGAAGGACACGGGGAGGTCAAAGTGAACAAACATGAGGTCATAAGAAGCGGTAGTACCACCAAGTACGAGCGGTACTACCGGACGGGTATCAATGGGAACCTCCAGAGAAGGTTTCAATGCTTCAAACAACGAAGGATATTCAAGAAAACATGAAAAGCTTCACAGGGTTCCAAAGGAGTTCAAATGCACATAAGGGTGGCACAGACTTAGGGAGGTTGCGAGCCAGAGAAGACCCGAGTGGGAGAAATGGGACTCGGGGAGGTCTTAAGCGTTTAGGAGGTCTAGACCTAAGGAGGTCTGGACCATAAGAGGACTACACAGAGGAGGTCCGGGCCCTTGGATCCAAACGAAGGAGAGGTCCGGGCCAATAGATCTCAGACAAAGGGAGGTCTAGACCAGAGATAGACAAGATCATGGACAGAGAAGGGGAAAATCTTCAAAACCCCAATAACTCAGCAACCAACAAGGAACTTTTAGTTGTAGTTTGAGTTAGTCAACTTAAATTCATTATGAAATTCGAGGTTAAGCTTTGAATTCTCATCAAAACAAAATGGTTCTTTTTATTTTGAAAATTCCAAAAGATTCTAAAATAAATTGAGGTGTCTGACATGGGCGCTAACTTGACTCGAAGAAGAAGATGAGCAATGCGGCGAGTGGTCGACAGGCGGCTTTGTCGTGACGGCTTATTGAAGGGCGGCGACTACAGACTCTGTGGCGCTGCCAAACGCGAGGAGGTGGGCCGGCGACTGGGCCGCACGAAGGAACATGAGAGGTGGGCTGAGGGAAATCAACCCAAAATGAATAGGACGGATTTTTAAGGATTCCAAATTTAGAAAATACCAGAAAAGCAAAAAACCTTTTTAGAAAATAGCTAAAGCCATCCAAAAATTCAAGAAAAATGCACAGAAATCTCTTGAATTATTTAGAACTTAGTAAAAATATTTTCAGCTTAACTCTTGCTTTTAGTTTTCCAATTAGATTATTTTTAACATAGGGCCAAAAAGGAAAACCTCTTTTTTTAAAAATCCAACAAAATCCAAGAAAAGGCTTAAAATAACATTTTTGATTTTAAAATCCAAATAAGATCCAGAAAACTTAATTAAACCAACTTGAATTAATTGAAGTTTAATTAATTCAAATTAATTTGCTTTTAAAATCCTAAAATTTCAGGTTAAGCTTTAGCAAATTAATAAAATCAAATGATTACTTTTAAATTTTGAAAATTTTCAAATACTCTGGAAATTTGGGATGTTACAAAATCAAATGGTAACCAGTTTCTATTAATCTCAAAAGCTTACAAGCTTCAGCAGTATGTTTGCATGTCATGTTTTTGGCCAAGCAGCATATGTGAATGGGCAGAGGCAAGGTTTCATACTAGAGAAGCCATTTTGCTTAGGGGATAGGTTCCTCAGATTTTTCCACACATCACAATACCGTGTTTGATATCGAGGCTGAGATCATGTTGCTTTTTAAAGCTTACAAGCTTTAGCAGTATGTTTGCATGTAATGTTTTTGGCCAAACAACATATGTGAATGGGCAGAGGCAAGGTTTGATACTAGAGAGGCCATTTTGCTTAGGGGATACCATAACAAAGGGGATAGGTTCCTCAGATTTTTTGACACATCACGATACCGTGTTGAATATCGAGGCTGAGATTAGGTTGGCTTTTGAGTCTAGAAGGCCATCCCTCAGGTTTTATATCACAGTATTACTTTATTTGTTGCTAAATAGATCTGCTCCATTATGTCAAAAAAGCTCCAACATTTCCCTATAGATGTGCTTTGCTGCTTTGATTCTATATGTCACACAAACCAATGTTTTTGTGTTTTCAAATGCTTCAGCACTGTAACTCTTACCTTTCTCGAATATGTGTATGTGTAGTCATTTGCGTCCAAATTTTTAAATACGTGCTACGATCCTATCACCAATCATCAAAAAAAAAACAATAGCATACTACAATGGTTATTGATTGCTTTAAACATACCCCTTGCTATTGCTGTTAGTAATTCACTATAGATGATAAGACTAATTATCCGTTTCATATTTGCGTCTCTTATTTTACTAAACGTTGTAACTATTTAGCTCGATTTAGAAAACTCCAGTGTTACACTCTAAATGTACTTGATTTCGTTTATTCTCTAAATTGTAAGATAGTACTATGATTTGGGATCGGACTATGCATCGAACTCGCTGTTCCTGTTCATACCTGATATATTGTATTAGTTTGTTCTTCCTGTTGAGCTCCTCTTTGCTTATAGTTGCAACAATGAGCATACTTTTTTTTGTTTCACATAGGGAATTTGAAGATATTGCAGACATTTTCAGAACAAGACCAATGTTCGACTGGTTTTGAAGTATGATGATGCTTTGTCTCATTAGATATTTGCAGCATCTGACATGTTCATTATTCCATCTATGTTTGAGCCATGTGGCCTCACTCAAGTGTGCCTTCTTTGCATCCATCCATATATGATACATACATACAAATATAGAAAACAGATGTCGTTTACCGTGATACATAATTTGTTTCAATTACCGAACTACATTCTTTTATTGTCTTCGTCATTTAACATCTTCCTAGAAGTAACTCTGTGGTGCAGATTTTTCCTGCAATGATACATGCACTCTTTTTCCTCTATCTTATAGATGATGTGTACTTGCCTTCTAATGCACAAATTAATTCTGTCATGTTTTTATCTACAGAGGATATCAGGCTATACCATGCTATATATGAACATAGGTTACAACTACCTTTCTTTTACATGTTGAGGATATTAAACCACTTTTCATTTACATGTTGGTTTGTTTTGTTGATTTTCTTCTTATACATAAATGATGTCTTTCTATCTTCCTGTCCTCACTCCTAACGTGTTCCCTTATGTTGCCAAATCAAAGTCTTGACATTCAGTACAAGCGACTCTAGATTTTCATCCAGGTTCTTGTATAGCAATTTGCTATGGTACATACCTTTGTTCGATGGTTTTCTCCCTTTGTTTAATCTGTCTGTATTACGAAGCAGAGCTCAATCCATTCTATAGTCCATTTACTTTTTCCAGAACAAAAGTTCACTATCAGCAAATTGATACGATTTTTTATTTTCTACCGCAAAAAGTTTGATCAAGCGACTATAAATTTTCCGTGGAGATCTTACGGGACAATTTAGTACTGTAAATACCTTTGTTCAATAGTTGTCTCCCTTAATTTAATCTGTTTACATTAGGAAGCAAAACTTTCTGAAGTTACTATTACAAATTTGATATGATCTTTATTTTCGGCGACAATCAGTGCAGTGAGGTGCCACATAATATAGTTTAGCTCTACATCATGCCATGTTCTATAATGGCTTAGTTTTGCATTTTGTTTGAAACAATTGAGTACTTTTCTTACTTCCATACATTCTTTGCCATGCTAATCAATTGAAAGATACATTTGTTGACCTGGGCTTTCTTTTATGGTCCTAATTGCTATAGATTCAGTATTATGGTTCTATGAATACCATTTTTATATACCAAGGCTAATTTTTATATTGACCAATGATGTCTGTATCAAAAAAACTAAATTTATTCCTTCATGTGGAATTTGTGGCAGTTAAATGGCGAGCTCATCATGGTTACGTTCCTCATTATAGTGTACTATGCTGTCCATTGCAGGCTATAAGACTTACTCTATTAGTTATGCTCTTTTGATATTTGTTATATGCATATTTTGTTTTGTGAAGGTTTGTCTTATGAGCTATGGCATAGCGCATCGAATCATAATGTTTTAAAAGAAATAAGTTCTGTTAGAACCTTACCACTGGTATACAACAGCCACAGTCGCGTCATTTGGTGCGGGTTGTATTCTAGTTATAATTAAACTTTGGAGCTGAAACGGAATCAAGTAAACAATTAGGCATTAGCAGCATCAAGGGCATTCGGATAACTGAACCTAAAGAACAGAGATCACCTTGCTGTGGTGTAGTATTGATTGCAACAAGTTTGGCCTGCCGAACATAGGCCGCCATGTTTGGTAGTGTGGCTGCTAGTTTTGCTTGGAGATACAGATTCCTTCCTGATCCATCCTTACACGTATATAGAAGCAGCATCGGGATTTTTTTTTTGTTGTATACATGGCGACAATTTATTTCAAAATAGCCCCAACTCGCCATAATTAGCAAAAATAGCCCAGCTTGATTGCTCGTGACTGCGGCTAGTGGGGTAGTGGCAGTACTGCCCCGACGTGTGTGACACTGCCCGACCCCGGTAGGTGAGTGCCCCCGCAGTCTTGGCGCATTCTTGTTTTTTCCTCCTCGCTTGGTTGAAATATTATTTCATTATATTTTGTAAAAAAAAACGAAATTTCCTTATATTTGATTGAAAATGAATATCGACTGAGATTTATAAAAAATTTCATTAAGAAATAAGGGCAAGGAGTAGGGTTTTTTATCGAAATCGGGGTTTAAATCACAGTTTAGCGCATATATATAAAAAGGTATCGGGAGTATTGGAGTGTCTCGAGGATGAAATCGTCTGGCGTATCTGGCGTATATAAACGAGCAAAATCGATGAGGTACTTTATGAAGCTTATGAGAATGTGATTGGAGGGTTAGGAGCAGTCGTTGTGATGATGAAGATGTCCGAAAATCTGAGTCTCTCCTCGATGAAGACATACTTGCAATATAGGCTTAGCGGAGACACGGAATAAGAACTACATTAGAGTATGCGGACAGAAGCACGTTACACGTAGTGACATGGCATGATGGTCGGCTAATTGCTTTAGTCATCCTCGCTACTACTACGATACACTGCGACACAAGCATCCGGACCATATAAGTACACATGCCTTTAGGGGATAGTAAAATACATGGGGTAGGACGGGGGACTACTACGTAATGACCGACCTCTGCGTGGACGGGGCCATTTTCCTTCCTTGCTAGCTCGGCATTGAACTCCTCGTGGCCTTCCCTTCCCTTGTCGCGGGAGTGTCCACGTCGAATTTGGTATGTCGAAGTCGTCCATGTCCTGCGATTTTCGATGTAAGTTCATCGTATAGTGGAAATCGGAAGAATGATGTAAATTCTTCATAACTCACGTCGTCGTCTGGATTCGCTGACGACCGGATACCTTGTCTTGCGGCGGGCTCGTAGCATGAGCCTTTCCTTGCCCTTGTCGGCGGGGCCCACGTCGGTTTGGTATGTCGAAGTCGTCCATGTCCTGCGATTCCATGATGTTAGTCGTCGTATAGTGAAAATCGTAAGAATGATGTAAATTCTTCGTAACTCACGTCATGGATCTGAATCGCCGAGGCGGCGGCTCTTTATGGCGGCGGGCTCGACCACATGAGCCTTTCCTTGCCCTTGTCGCGGGATTGTCCACGTGAAATTTGGTATGTCGAAGTCGTCCATGTCTGTGATTGTATGATGTAAGTGGAAGCGTAAAAGGATGTAAATTCTTCATAACTCACGTCGTCGATATGGATTACGCCCGGCGACTATTGGGCTCCTTGGTGCGTCCTCAATAGGGTCGATGCGTAAGGTTTCCACCGCGACGAAGTTCTCGGCCCACCGAGTAGTTGACATATCGCCTGTTTGGATGAATGCCCTGTCGTACATCTCCGGACCGTCGATCCTTTGGAAGAAGTGGCAGCGCATCTCTGGCTGCCATTTAGGTGGGGATGAAGTTAAAACTTTAAGGAAGTCAACGCGTTGGCGAAAATCAATCTTGTGAAAAGAAATGCTTACGGTGGTGCCGCGCGTGTAACGCCTTGTCACTGCGGTGGTGGGTGTGTGGTGAATGATCTCTGTTGGTTCGCCACACACACATTGCGGGATCGGAAAGCGTGGTGGTCTTGGAGCATCTTTCATTGATTTATCTAGGTATTGTATTTGTTTCCTCTTACGCTTAAGCCAATTTTGCTTCTTCAACATCCTCGCGTAGAAGTTTGCCGAAGAGTCCATAGCTGGGTATCTATTGTGTAGTGTTGGGTTTGGTTCAACCCCCTTTTATAAGCCCCATGGTTGGCATGGTGTGGTTAATTTCTTATCACTACGCAAAGCTGGCCCGTGTGGTCTTGTCACTCATAAAAGCTGTCTCATTTATGCCTTTGGTCTTATCCTTTGGGCAAAAGCTGCCCGTGTGGTCTTGTCCTTCGCTTGCAAAGATGTCTCCTTTTGGTCTTGTCCTTTGCGCAAAAGCTGTCTCCTTTATGCCTTTGGTCTTATCCTTTGGGCAAAGCTGCCCGTGTGGTCTTGTCCTTTGCGCAAAGATGTCTCCTTTGGGCTTATCACTGCGGGAAGTGTCTCCTTTTGGTCTTATCTTTGCGCAAAGCTTGCCGTATGGTCTTGTCACTGCATAAATTTGTCTCCTTTTGGTCTTATCAACTGCGCAAAGCTTGCACGTGTGGTCTTGTCCGCGTAAAATTTGTCTCCTTTGGTCTTATCCTTTGCGCGCAAAGGCGCCCCATGTGGTCTTGTCCTTTGCGCAAAAAGCTGTCTCCTTTTGGTCTTATCAACTGCGCAAAGCTGCCCGTGTGGTCTTGTCGGTCATAAAAGCTGTCTCCTTTGGTCTTATCACTGCATAAAGTCGCCCCTCCGCTTGGCGCTTGATGCGGACTTGCCCTCTCGCGGTAGCGATGCGGACTGCCCCTCCGCTTGGCCTGGTAGGGACACCCCCTACGCCACGTTGCGTCTCGGTGCTCGGCTATTTAAAGCGACCACACACTCGCTCGTCGTTCCTCTCGGGAATCTCTCCTCTTTGTGAGGTGCCTCCCTCTCCGTACCTAACATTTTCTTTGTCCTTTGTTTGAATTCGTTAGTCGTTACTAATGCGATGCATGTTTGAATTCTGCGATCTTAGTATCTGCGGTTAAGAGTTAATAACGTCGTAGCGGTAAGTTCATTTCGACAACGCACGTATGGTTCTTATGTTGTGTGTTGGTTGAAATATTGTCTTATTTTTGTCGAAATGGAACCTTGTCGTGTTCCATAGTAGCGTCGTGCGGTCCAAGCGGAGTTGATTTGTCGGTATTGCCGGTAGCCTTAGTAGCGTTCCCAACGGCGCGCGTCGATTTGCTAGAAACTACGAGGTGCATTGGCGGTTGTTTGATAAACGCGTCGCTAGGAACAAGATAGTAATAAGCGATCCGCCACCATGGTCCCTGCAGGCGGATGTTGTGGGGCTGGTGAAGGTGACCAGCGATGGCATGTGGGCGAGTACATGGAGATCGTTAGCAATCCTCACGCTCCGATCTATGGGCGACCCATGGTGTACGTCCATTTTGTTTATCTGCTCAATCCTCCGGGGCGCCGTTCAAGGAGCGGCGGCGCTCTTGCCCCCTCTTTGGTTTATTGGCGATGGGAGAGGTCTCGAGGCGCCAAGCGTCGTTCGTAGGATGCTCCGGTTGATGGAGATTACGGTACTTTCCAACCCAATGAAGGTGTGGATAGATGGCGGGATGCTCGTGTTGATTGTCACGAGATTATCGATGGCATGTCGAGGGAACCGCCACCGAAGATGAGGAGGACTTTGACTCGCAATCCGGCGAGGGCAAGCCGACGATGAGGCGGATCGTCGGTGGCATTGTTTCGACCGACACGGACTATGTTCCAAGTCGGTTGGATTGCCAGCGGCCTCTTCCTTGTTACGGCCCGGAGCACGAGTCGTCGTGGGCCTTCGATCTGGACACCTTGCTTGTGGGGCAACATTTCCCACACAAGGTCTGCGGCCGAACAAGCTATCGTGAGTTTGCGGTGAAGACGGTCGGACTTACAGAGTGTCAGTGAGTTTGAACTTTGTTTGATGTATCTTCAACCATCTGATGGGTTGTACTAACTAATATATGTAAATGCATTATGTGCGGGTCTAATCGACACTTACATAGTTAAGCGTTCTTACCTCTTGCCACAGCAAAGTCGTCTTGCAGAGATTCCCTAGGCGGAAGCGGCCTTCCGCATCACGATCGTGGACGGATCACACATGTGAGCCGAGAGCCATTGCAAGCGCATAAGAATGTAACCTCGGCCTACATCGCGAGCATTGTAAGCCATGCGGTTGTCGCCGATTTGACCATTTCGCCTAAGGTTACGATGGCTAACGTGGCGAATACAATAGGGTATGCCGTTAGCTTCTGATGAGTGCAGCGATCAAGCGGAAGGTCCTTGAAGGGTTGTCACGGTACCTACAAGGAGGCGTCGACCTAGTCCCCGAATCTTTGAAGCAAATTGCGGATGCTAATCCGGGGACATCGTCAATAGGGACGATAGGCCCTTGGTCGAACAACCCAAATTCCCTAATCCTTGATCGAGTCTTACGGGCTTTTGGCTGGCGATCGAGGCTTCCACCATTGTCGTCCGTCCCGAGTATGGGCGGTACTTTCCTTTGCGGAAATACAAGGGCACCATTCTCACCTCTATTGCGGCGATGGCAGCGACCAATTGCTCCCGATTGCCTTTGCAATTGTGGAGAATGAGAACAACTTGCCGATTGGCTATGGTTTCTAGCCAACATAAAGCAACATGTTGTAAGGGATCGGCGAATGTGTGTGTCATAACCAACCGTCATGCGGGTTGTTGTCGCGTTGCGCACCATATGCCGGTACTAGGGCACCGTTCAATGGAGCGACATGCGCTGCGTTGGTGCATGCGGCATCTAGTCGCCAACTTCCACACACGCTTAGGAGCAAAGACCTCATGAAGAAGTTCAAGAAGCTCGCCTCTGAACCCGAGCGCAAGTTCGATGCCGTGTGGCGGGAACTTGAGGTCGAAACCCAGCGTGCAAGTGGAGGTTCTGGTCCAGGCGCACCGCAAAGCGAGTTCGCTGAGTGGATGAGCGAGCATATCGGGTTTTCTTACTTTCATTTGAAACTTCAATTCTTTTGTAGAACACAACATGTCGATTTTGGCAATGGGTCGTGATGGCTGCCCGGTGCTTGAAGATATTGCAATGCAAATTGCGCCTTGCAAGAAGACTCCGTGGTGTTCTTTGCAATTAGATGCGATGCCTCGGCGTCCAGATGAACCAATGCAAGACTCCCGTGGTGTTCTTGCAATTAGTGCAATGCCTCGGCGTTCGATCAACCCATGCAAAGTGAAGAGAAAATTACGCAAACACTACATGACGGGATGGAAAGAGTTGAGAAGTCGCTTCACAAGTTACTTAAGTTAGTTACTTTTGCGGTCTTTCTTCTTTTGTATCTTGTTCTTGCCAAGTAGAACGTCGATTGTGTAATGTCACTCGTTATCTATGCATCTCGGTCCTTGATGAATGAGAATAAAATTGTTCTACTGGACATAGATAATGAAGTACAAGAGTCCAATTACATTCCAATTAGCACACTCTGCTTGGATTACAAATCACTTAATGAAGCACAACTTACAACATACAATAGAGTACTAATGCTACTCGCTCACTTTGCTCCTCACTTCTTTGTCGGGAATAGTACCTGTCCGCCTTCCGCGCGCGTGTTCCTCCCAAAGGTCTCTCGAATACATTCTGTGGAAACGTCAACCTATCGGTGTTGTGGGTTTTGCCGCAGTCATCTTGAGGCTCCTCAACCGCCGTGTCGGCGTATAGGGAGGGCATCACCTGTAGAACTGGCGTTGAGAACAAGTCTGTGACCCAAGCATTAGGATCCGTGGAGGGGCACCAACTCGGCTCAGGTTGCGGGATGGACTGGGTGAATTGCTCGTGGTACGGTTCGCCTTGCGGGTTGAACGCCGGAGGGTACATTGTGTGCAGGACTCATACCATGGTGCGTGTCGCCCATTGAAAATTGTCCAACGGTGTGGGCTGCAAGAGAATCTGGGATAACATCCGCCATGATTCGGGTTGCACGTCCGTGCTCTCGGAATGTCCTCTTCGATGCCTCTGTGGCGACGACGGCCCGGCGTAGGGTCCCTCCAAGGCGAGGGCGGCATCGGCGTAGGGTCCCTCCGAGATGAGGATGGCATCGGCAGAGAGTCCTAGCGTGGCAATACGGCGGACCCTCGGCCCCCATCTTCCGCTGCTTATTGGGTCGACTTCGCTTCGGACGGGAAGATGGAGGCGAGTGCTGCGACTACGCTCCATTCGATGCCTCGAGTCGACATCGCTGGGCCTTCCGCAGTCATGTTCTGACGACATGCTTGACATCATCAATAACCGTCTTCAAGACCGAAAAAAGCGGTCCTTTGTGTTGTTTGTACCCTTTCGAGTTCGTGCGTCACGCGCCGATAGCGATCTCCAAGCGATCCACTGCATGGTTCTGAGAACAAACAAAATTTTGTTAGTTAACCCTATTTTAGAGGTGGTTAATCTACTACGTACTCAACGTCATAGAATCGTCATTGCGTCTTTGCAGTGCGGGTCCATCCCCAAGTCAAGCGTTGGCGTGACTAGGATCCGCATGTCGGGCGGGCGCCGATCAATCTCGTCGCGTGTTCGTGCGTACCACTCCAAATGCGTGTCGTAAGTCCTAGATAAATGCGGCCGTGCCTCCCTGAACCGGAATCGGTGGCCGTCGCCATGCATCTACCCACAGTGCTTGCTGCGTTTGAAGCCGATCATCGCTCTTGCGGCCCTTCTTTGTGCTGAAGGTCCAACAAAATAAATAAATTATGGTGCTGACATAACATATGACTAAAGGATCTACAATATTATTAAGCAATGCAATGTACTTATAAGTGACTCACGCCATAGCGGTCGCCCTAGAGCGGGGGATCTCTTGGTGCGAGTTGAGCTGCCTCATCACCCGTTGTGGGTTATGCGGCTCAACCATGTGGGAGAACACCGGATGACAAGTTGTCCTCGATGCGCGCATCTGGTGGCATAGCGAGCTCAAGTTGCGTCGGGGCGTGCCTCCTGCGTGGGCATTCGTCAAGGAGCCCATACTATGTCGTTCTCATGCAGGTCTCGAATTCATTGTGGAACTCGGGGTATATCTGGCGCACCCTCTCCCTAGACCACCCAGATGTGCCCACGATCCATCGAGGATCCCATGGTCGGGCCTTCCACGGGATCCTCCTCGTCCGCCTCACCATAGAAATGTTGTGTGTGCGGGTAAGGATGGACTGGGGCGCGCGAATCTGGCCGTCCGACCGCGAAGTGCTCCCACGACCACCGGTATAACGGCGTGTGGCAACCGAAGCACGGGCTCTGTTCGGCGATGTTGCGGCGTCGCCTGACGAAAGTGATGCGTCGCGCAAGATCTGGTGAACCCCAAACATCTTCGCGGCACGTCCTCATCGTCGGCGTCCACGATAGACTCCGCAAGGTGAATATAACTTCGGGTGCACCATGTCCCCTGCGTGCTAGGGAACATGATCCACCGAATATAAACAACAAATATGCAATAAAGTGGCATCGAACCACCTCCTCCGTTCGTCAATTGGGCAATGCATGAATCGTCGCAGCCAACCGTGTGGAATGCTCTTTGACCTCTCGGGGATAGGTGGCAAAGCGATGATGAAGACGCGCCTTCGATCCGGCGACCTCGGAGGAACAAGCTGCGGCCTGCAGCGGAAGGCGGTAATGAAGCGACATCTTGCGGTGTCACCGTCATCTCCCCCGGAAGTGGGCGTGTGGGTCTCCCCGCCAACGATCAACCAAAGGCGGAAGAAGAGGCATCAATTAGGAAGTTACGCCCGTATTCGACATGGGCGAGCATATCGGCCGGATTAATGAAGCCTCGAAACATACCGCTTCGTCGGCGGCGAGCCTCCTCGGTCCCGTGTCACGAGTTGGTGGCCCATCGCCATCAATCAAGCGTGGCGGCGATGCTTACCGTCCCATGCCGCTTCAAGTAGGGGTGGTAGAGTGCGTGCCATTCTTTGCAAATAGACAAAAACTAACGATTAGCAAAATCTAAGTGCGCACTTAGCGGTACAAAATGTAATAAGCAAAAAATTAAACCACGAACTAAACCTCGCTAATCGAGAACGCTACCGACTTATGATTTCCTCGGTCGACCTCGTAGCGTTGGTTTATATCGCCTCACAAGCGAGACAATGAAAGACAAATGACGATGTAAAGAAAAGTGAAGCAGGAAAAATCGCATGCTTCGGCCTTCTTCGATTACCAGGGCGCATGCGGCGAGGAGAAAAAAGGAAAGGAAAGAAATGCGCTCCACGAAGGGCACTGTCGCGCCGGGGCGGGCAGTGCTGCCGCGCCGGTGAAGCGGAGTCCTGCCGCGCCCCACTAGCCGCTGCACGACCTTTGTTTCGGGCTATTTTTACTAATTATTGCGAGTTAAGGCTATTTTCAAAATAAATTATCGCTGCAGAGCTACAACAGTAAAAAAAAAATTCCAGCATCGGGTCCATGCCAAGCCAGTTGTACTATCGTGATAAAGCTTTTCGATCGTGTTTGCCTTCCTGGCTACGACAAGTAGTCTCCTCGACTGAAGGCCTACTACGCCGGACGCCCCCCGTTGCCACCGTGCAAAGGCCATACGTTGTTGAAAAGACTTCGCTGTTACATCGTTGTTTCTGAGCTTCTAGATAGTAGTACTACCTTAGTTATTCCAGAACATGTGTGTTCACACGTTGCCAATTTGCATTGAGCCTTTGTTTATGTCTAGTAATCTTTCTTGTGACACTTAGGGTAAAATTCCGTTGCGTGAGAAAAAAAAAGTGGACGAGATCAGACAACTTCGTCATGATATTTATGAGCTGTCTGTCAACGAATAATCTTTACCTCAAAAGCAAAACAACCAAACAATAATCCTGACAAGGATGGCTTAGCTCAAGTAGACTAGCCTGCTTGCCCAGCTAAACTATAGCTCCTCTAAGCAAAACGAGCAAAACACACCCTTAATGTTTCGAGAACATCTATCATTCCTTTGGTACAACTAAAAACATTCTAAGCAAAACGAACCCTTTTTTTTTTAAGAGAGAGAGACTCAACTGACAAGTGTTGAGTACTCCAGTTCTCTTCTGGGGCTGGGAAGCAATGTCACAAGGGCCAAGCCTAAGCCATGAAAGCCCAGTATATTAATGAGACGGAGAGACTGTCCAATCAAAGCCTATTGGGCCGTTAAAGAGCCCACCGTTTAGACACCTTGCCGAGCTGGTGGCCCATGCAAGGTGCGGTCGCGGAGCAATCCTGCTTTGTTTTTTTGTACCACACCGGCACAGGGGCTACGGACGCGTGGCGAGACTCAACAACAGCATCTATAATAATCCATACCACTTGTTACTAAGAAATAGATATATTAGTATTTAGGTGATGTAAAGGAGAGATAGTGAGAAGAGAAGATAGGTTTATTACTAGATGAAGAAACGAGCAAGTTGTTGATCCCAATGCACAAGAAACAACAAAATACTTGTTAGAGACTTGTTTGTTACTAAAAAAATTGTTTTGTGGGACATACACACTTATAACAATTAAAGTTTTAGATACAAGATCAAGAAACAATTCATTGAAATACTTGTTTCTTTTTATTAGATTGGGTACTCCCTCTTCTCTTAGTAACAAGACGAGAAAAAATACTGTGGATGCTCTAACCATAGTTGCAACTTGTACCTTTCACGGCCTCTGGCTAACATCGATCTAGCATCAAATATATTATCTGTTCGGTTTAATATCTGATAAATTAAGTTTTCATAGGAAGGTCCATCGTAGTGGCGCTTGCCACTGAGGCTCTTGCGTGTAGCAGGCCTGTACATGAGCAGCTCGGCCCTAGCCCGGAGTAATATTTTCGGGCTTGAGCATGTGCCTAATTTTTGGCCCGTAAGTCCAAAAAGGCCCAAACTGAATTAAGTATTTTTTTATTCGTAATAATAATTTAAATTATTTAAATCACGGGAAGGGGTTTTCGGGCTTTGAGCCGGTTGGGCTCGAGCTTGACCATTTTAGACAGGGTTTTTTCAAACTTAGCCCAACGTTTGAACACATCTACTCGGGTCTCACCCGCGCGTTGCACTACAGGTCGGGCAGACGCACCCCAACCAAAACAGAGTTCAAAAAGTTTTTTGATTGAGGTCTTGATCGCGTGTTATTCCTCTTTGGACGAGAGACTAGAGCTCACAAACGGAACTGAATGAGACATTGTGGATTTGTGGCCTTGGAGCCGTGAGCCGTCCAATCAGATTACACACCGATTTATCTGCAGGAGTCGGATGCAATATTTGCTTCTTGTACTTGCTGTGAACGGCTTGCCATGTGGTCTAGAAGCCAGGACCGTCCAATCTCTGCAATTTGTCAGTACTGTGCAATAAATCAGTGTGCGACGTATGTGGAGTTATTCGAAGAATAATACATCCTTTTACAAGTGGGGCTCATCTTATAAAGTTAACACCTGTTTAACAGATTAGAAATATAATTACTTGCAAAGACCGATTGTACCTCCTCACTTATATTTATAGTGTAGCTATCTCCTAAGAGGTATTTTAGTCATTTGTACATACCCAAGAGCTTATAAATAGCCCATGTATCTCTCATTCTGAGGAGAGCTCGCTGGAGTAATGAAGAAGCATGTTCAAACTGATGAGTCCTCGGGAGCTCCCTCTTCGGAGGTAACCCCTCGTTAGTTCACCGACAGAGGTAAGGCGGTTCTCTCGGACCTCCAAACCTGTATAAATCTTCGTGCCATTTTTTACCCTCGTGGACGATGACCTGTCAGACGGCTGACGTCCACCCCTCACTCATGTTCGATTTTTACACCTACAACATTAGCGCCGACCGTGAGGACGTAGCTAATTGACAAAATGCTATGTCTCCTACCAAAAAATACTCTTGAAGTCCACGAAGGCTCCTCCGGCTTCGGAGGGCAAAGATCTCGTGGACGGCCCATCCGCTCTTTAAAGGAGTCCCAGCCGAGCACCCTCATCGGAGATCAGGGCCATCCACCCCGGGATGGACAACGTCCTACATGCCCTCGGGCTCCCACGCGCGTCCTCCTTCCTCGTGTAGTCTAAGGCACCATCGCAGCCAGAAGGCTAAGGATTCTGAGGCCAACCATTACCCCTAGGATGCATGACGTCCATGTGGCGCGGGCGATGAAGGCTCGCTACGAGGGCTGCCCCCTAACGCGCTACAGTTAGGGGACAGTCCCGATATATAAATCTTGTATTTGCTTTCGAGACACTTTCCCTTTAAGGAATTTCACCCTCGTGGTGCATAGGGCGTACGACCTCCGCGGTCTCTCCTAGCAAAAGTCCAAGGTGGCTTGGGCGTCCGTCGCCTCTACCATGGCGGCTCGTGTCCTACTGGGTCTAGGGCATGAGCAACCACCCTCGTGGTGCGTAGGGTGTACGACCTCCGCGGTCTCCTCTAGCAAAAGTCCATGGTGGCTTGGGCGTCCGTCGCCTCCACCATGGCGGCTCGTGTCCTACTGGACCTAGCGCATGAGCGATCACCCTTGTGGTGCATAGGGCGTACGACCTCCGCGGTTTCCCCTAGCAAAAGTCCATGGTGGCTTGGGCGTCCGTCGTCTCCACCATCGCGGCTCGTGTCTTACTAGACCTAGGGCATGAGTGACAACTTAGGCCCAGTGCCAAGTTGATGGATGTGCTGATGATTTGCCCCCCTTAGACTCCAGGCCACATGCCGAACGACCTCCGGGTCCCCGCACGCCTAGCTCCATTGCTTCACAAGGGTTAACCATTCTCATGCATTCCCGATCACCACAAAAAACCCACCTACGAGGTAAAAGGGATCCATCGCCCTCATAGTTTGGTGCCCCACGACTTAGCCTCGTGGGCGGCACTGGTGTGCCCGTGACTTACTGTCGAGGGCACACGTCTAAGGTGTCTATGAGTTAGCCTCATGAGCACCTTCAAGTCCATTGGGGGCTACCACCCCTAGTGGCCATTCGGTGCCCCACGACTTAGCCTTGTGGGCACCACTGGTGTGCCCGTGACTTACTATCGAGGGCACACGTCCAAGGTGCCCATGAGTTAGTCTCATGGACACCTCCAAGACCACTAGGGGCTACCACCCCTAGTGGCTGGCCATTTGGTGCCCCACGACTTAGCCTCGTGGGTGCCACCGGTATGCCCGTGACTTATTGTCGGGGGCACACGTCCAAGGTGCCCATGAATTAGCCTCATAGACTCTAAGGTGCCTATGAATTAGCCTCATAGGCACCTCCAAGACCACTAGGGGCTACCATCCCTAGGGGCTACCACCCCTAGGGGCCATTCGGTGCCCCACGACTTAGCCTCGTGGGCACCACCGGTGTGCCCGTGACTTACTGTCAAGGGCACACATCCAAGGTGCCCATAAGTTAGCCCCATACACACTTCCAAGACTAGTAAGGGATACCACCCCTAGTGGCCATTCAGTGCCCCACGACTTAGCCTTGTGGGCACCACTAGTGTGCCCATGACTTACTGTCGGAGGCACACATCCAAGGTGCCCATGAATTAGCCTCATAGGCACCTCCAAGACCACTAGGGGCTACCACCCCTAGTACCCATTTGGTTTTTACACCTACAACATTGGCGCCAACCGTGAGGACGTAGCTAATTGACGAAATGCTATGTCTCCTACCAAAAAAATACTCTTGAAGTCCATGAAGGCTCATCTGGCTCCGGAGGGCAATGATCTCATGGACGGCTCATCCGCTCTTTAAAGGAGCCCCAGCCGAGCACCCTCATCGGAGATCAGGGCCATCCACCCCGGGATGGACAACGTCCTACATGCCCTCGGGCTCCCACACGCGTTCTCCTTCCTCGTGCAGTCCAAGGCACAATCGCAGCCAGAAGGCTAAGGATTCTGAGGCCAACCATCACCCCTGGAACGCATGACGTCCATGTGGCGCGAGTGATGAAGGCTCGCTACGAGGGCTGCCCCCTACCGCGCTACGGTTAGGGGACAGTCCCGACATATAAATCTTGTATTTGCTTTCGAGACACTTTCCCTTTAAGGGATTTCACCCTTTTGGTGCATAGGGCGTACGACCTCCGCGGTCTCTCCTTGCAAAAGTCCAAGGTGGCTTGGGCGTCCGTCGCCTCCACCATGACGGCTCGTGTCCTACTGGGCCTAGGGCATGAGCGACCACCCTTGTGGTGCATAGGGTGTACGACCTCCGCGGTCTCCCCTAGCAAAAGTCCATGGTGGGTTGGGCATCCGTCGCCTCCACCATGGCGGCTTGTGTCCTACTGGACCTAGGGCATGAGCGACTATTCTCGTGGTGCATATGGTGTACGACCTCCGCGGTCTCCCCTAGCAAAAGTTCATAATGGCTTGGGCGTCCGTTGCCTCCACCATGGCGGCTCGTGTCCTACTGGACCTAGAGCATGAGCGACCACCCTTGTGGTCCATAGGGCGTACGACCTCCGCAGTCTCCCCTAGCAAAAGTCCATGGTGGTTTGGACGTCCGTCGTCTACACCATCGTGGCTCATGTCCTACTAGACCTAGGGCATGAGCGATAACTTAGGCCCAGTGCCAAGTTGATGGATGTGCTGATGATTCGTCCCCCTTAGACTCCAGGGCACACGCCGAATGACCTCCGGGTCCCCGCACGCCTAGCTCTATTGTTTCGCAAGGGTTAACCATTCTCATGCATTCCCGATCACCACAAAAAACCCACCTACGGGGTAAAAGGGATCCATCGCCCTCATAGTTCGGTGCCCCACAACTTAGCCTCATGGGCGCCACCGGTGTGCCCGTGACTTACTGTCGAGGGAACACGTCCAAGGTGCCCATGAGTACCTCCAAGTCCATTGGGGACTACCACCCCTAGTGGCCATTTGGTGCCCCACGACTTAGCCTTGTGGGCACCATCGGTGTGCCAGTGACTTACTGTCGAGGGCATACGTCTAAGATGCCCATGAGTTAGCCTCATGGACACCTCCAAGACCACTAGGGGCTACCACCCCTAGTGGCCATTCGGTGCCCCCACGACTTAGCCCCATGGGCGCCACCGGTTTGCCCATGACTTACTGTCGGGGGCACACGTCCAAGGTGTCCATGAATTAGCCTCATAGGCTCCAAAGTGCCCATGAATTAGCCTTATAGGTACCTCTAAGACCACTAGGGGCTACCACCCCTAGGGGCTATTTGGTGCCCCACAACTTAGCCTCGTGGGCACCACCGGTGTGCCCGTGACTTACTGTCGAGGGCACACGTCCAAGGTGCCCATAAGTTAGCCCTATAGGCACTTCCAAGACCACTAAGGGATACCACCCCTAGTGGCCATTCAGTGCCCCATGACTTAGCCTCGTGGGCGCCACTGGTGTGCCCATGACTTACTGTCGGAGGCACACGTCCAAGGTGCCCATGAATTAGCCTCATAGGTACCTCCAAGACCACTAGGGGCTACCACCCCTAGTGCCCATTCGGTGTCCCACGACTTAGCCTCATAGGTGCCACCGGTGTACCTGTGACTTTCCGTCGGAGGCACACATCCAAGGTGCCCATGAATTAGCCTCATGGGCACCTCCAAGTCCACTAGGGGCTACCACCCCTAGTATGCATTCGGTGCCCCACGACTTAGCCTCGTGGACGCCGCTCTGGTGTGCTTGTGACTTAGTGTTGTGGATACACCTTCAAGATACACATGAGTTAGCCTCATGTGTGCCTCCAAGTATACTGGGGGCTACCACCTCTGTTGGCCATTCGGTGCCCCACGACTTAGCATCGTGGGTACCCCTCCGATATGTCTATGACTTAGTCTCATAGGTGCACCTCTAAGATGCACCATGATTTAGTCTCATGGGCACTCTCAAGGCTATTGAAGAATTCAATCCTAATAGCTTTGTGTTGCTTTTCAACAACACATGTACACCTCTTGCAGACAACTCAAATAATCTACCATCGACCTAGCTTGAATGTCGATCAAGGATTATCATGCCTGCATAAGGCTATCACTTCAGATATCTTATTATCTAAAGTGATGGGACTCTACTTGTCCCACAGCAACGGTTTCGATTATCTGTCATGTCGAATGAATGTTATCTTGCTACAAGAAACAAGTGTTGATCATTCTCTCTTTTACGTAGAGACGCTCATGTTATCTACATATCCCTGCAATGTTTCTAGCTCGAACTGCGATGATTCTAAAGAGTTCTACTTCGACGACTCTCATTAAGGCACGAAGCAAGAGGAGGACGACTTCGCCCGTGCTTTGCTTCAACGCGCTGTCCATCTCGATGGCTATTCCTTGGAAGGGCGGCCCCGCGTCCACGACTTCGCCTACACGAGCTTCTCTCCGACACGCCGTCCATCTCGAAGGCTATGCCTCGGCAGGACGGCCCGCATCCACGACTTCGCCTACATGGCCTTCGCTTTGATGCGCCTCCCGCGTCAAAGGCTATGGCTCGGCAGGGCAGCCCCGCGTCTACGACTTCGCCTATACGGGCTTCTCTCCGACGCGCCGTTCGCCTCGAAGGTTATGCCTCGACAGGGCGGCCCCACGTCCATGACTTCGCCTACATGGCCTTCGCTCCGACGCGTCGCCCGCCCTAAAGGCTATGCCTCGGCAGGGCGACCCCGCATCCAATACTTCGCCTTCAGGAATGGAACAACAAAAACCACCCCACACGAAGGGCCAACAAGAAGCGACAATTTGGTACCCGCCCTCGCTTGGAGCACCCACGCGATATGAAGCACAAAATAAGTCTAAGTCTTTGGACGCCTGCGTGCCCGCCGAGCCAAAATTGGCTAAGTTGTAGGTGCCCTTACGCATACTCCTCAGCCCTCGTGCCTCGCGTTGCATCGAGTCAAAATTTGGTTAAATCTCGAGCGTCTACGTTCTCGCATATAAGACCTCAACACTCTTCTTTGCCCCTCGGGCACCCTTGTAGGCGCCCAAGGGGCAGGGTGCTAGATCGCTAAGGAATCCTACCATCCATGTTTGTACTTTGCGCCTCGACGCGTGGGTGCCCCGACACTGCTTGATGCTCGATGCCTGCCCTCACAAGACTCGCACCCTCTCAGGCGCCCTCATGGTGCCCTCGCGGCGTCCTCGCGGCCTCGAGCGTCTGCATTCCTACATACAAGGCCTCAACGCTCCTCTTTGCCCCTCGGGCGCTCTTGTAGGCGCCCAAGGGGCACGGGGGCTAGAGTGTTAAGGAATCCTACCATCCTTACCTGTACCCTGCGCCTCGATGCGTGAGCGCCCCAGCACATCGTTCTTTAATGCCCCGCGCGCCCTGTGCCCTCGCACGCTCGTGCCCTTGTGGCCTCGCGCCCCTGTGCACTCGCGCGCCCTCACGCCCCTACGCACTCGCGTGCCCTCGCACACCCGTGCTCCCGTATGCCCGGCACCTTGCAGCCGGGTGCCTAGCGCCCTACCGTTTCCACCATACGCTGGCGCCTCACTGAAAGTGCCAAAGTGCCTCTTTGCTTCCTCCATCGCCCGGCGCCTGCTGCTGCCTCGATGCTCTTCTGCCGCTAACTCCCTCGCGCCCCAGTGTCCTTCCTCTAGGCTCCCGACGCCCTGCAACTAAGATCCCGACGCCCTGCAACTAAGAGACGACAGCTATGAACAAAAATGGGAACTAATAGGGAACCAAGGTGAGGCATGGCTTTGATGGAAGGTGCTGGCAGCCAGCATCACAAGTAGACAAATGAGTAGCCCCACATGAGAAAAGCATGGCTTTGATGGAAGGTGCTGGCGGCCAGCGTCACAAGTAGACAAAGGAGTAGCCCCATGTGAGAAAAGCAAAGCACAAAGACAATGCATCAGGTCAAACGGACAACAGCCTTCGTGTGATCCACTGTCTTCATGTGATGCACGACAATAGCCTTTTCTTTGTTATCTCCACCCTGAGAGCAACTCTCCATGTGAAGCAACTCCTAGAAAAAAGCATCATTCTCCACTAGAGAGAGCATCAACATCATGTCCCCTCATCTCCAGCATCTCCCCCATTCTATTTCTTCTCCATTGAAGCTCTCTTGGCTGAATGGTGGCTCCATAATGCCACCCCTCCTGTCTCCGACTCGGCCTAGCCCCCAATGTGCATCGGCCCTCCATGGCGTCGCCGCTTCCGGCCGTCCGGCTCCCTCGGCCTCGGCGCACTCCTGGTGCTGCTCGGCTCCCTCGGCCCTCCATGGCGCCACCGCTTCCGGTCGTTTGGCTCCCTTGGCCCCAGCACACGCCCGGTGCCGTCCGACTCCCTCGGCCCTCCATGGCGCTGTCGTTTCTGGCCGTTAGGATCCCTCGGCCCCAGCGCACGCTCGATGTCGCTTGGCTCGTGCGTTCATGTGGTTCGCCCGGCCATCGGCCGCTCGCCTCATGTGCCATGCCGCGTTCCTTTATGCTCCACCAGTATGCCCCCGGCGCCCTACGAAGAAGTGACACAGAGTCGCCCTACTGAAGCGCCTCAGAGCCGCCTGCAAAGACCCTTCACCCTTCTATAGGGCACCCTATCGTGCCCACACAACCAAGCCCGCCCGAAGCCCTGCCGTGGAGTGCCCTACAGATGACCCGCATGTAACACCCCGGCCAGGAGCCACCCGAGAGGTCCTCTAGGATCTCCTAGGAAGTCCATCAGGACCGCCTAGGAGGTTCGGTAGGACCGCTCAGGGGCATCTCCATGACCGCCCAGGAGGCCCAGCAGGATCTCCTGGAGGTCTGGAGACCTAACCGAGAGGGAGTGCGAGGCATAGGGAGATCACAACAACCACGAGCCAACTCAGGAGAGATCGGAGAACCAATCCTGAGGAGGTCGTGAGACCTGAGGTGGCCCAAGTCCTCCCATGACCAGTCCCAAGGGAGGTCGTGGAGGGCTGAGGTCACTCTAAGACCTCCCACGACCCACCAGAGGAGGTCGTGGAGGGTCAGGGATCGCCCCATTCTCCTCTGTGTGAGCCGAGCTAGTCCCAAGGATCAACAGCTAGTTCTTCACAGCATACAACAGTGGTAACGTACACTTCAACGAGAGCTTTATTGATATCAACAAAGTTGTTTACAAAAGGGGAGGCATACAAGCCAACAAACCAGAACACAGCGGAAGATAAACAATAGGCCATCCGACACACCACAGGCAATCGGCTGGAGGGTGCATCCTAGTCGTCCAGGACCTCTAGGTCCACAGCAAGATCACTTCAAGGCTTTCTTTCCCTGCTCAAAACAGTTATCAAGCAAGAGTGGGCACAACAACCGTGCTCGCAAGTTACACCCGTCAGATAACAAAATGACATGCATAAATGGATATCTCAAAGGAAGGCTTAATATGGTCGATTTGCGTGAAGCCAAGTTTATTTCAAATACAAGTACTAAGTTCAAGGCAGTTACAATAAGTAAAATTCATTTTGCAAATCTCAGTTTTCAGTTGGATAACATTCATCACAAGTGGTGAAGGATACCCTCCTGTCACAAGGCTCCCCGCCCAATTCCATTTGGATAGAAATCCAAAACAGTTTACCAAAGTCCTTTTTGAAAACCAAAACTAACATCTAACTTTGAGTGGCTTTTGCTAGCACGTCCATGACCGTGGACATGGCTATTTGAATAGTTTTCACTCTGCAGAGGTTGTACACTTTACCCACATGACATGATTCCTCTAGTTTGTTTGGCATTCGTCAATACCACCCCTCACTACTGAAGGTCAGAGGTCTAGAGTTCATGACAAGGCCTTTACAATGCATTGTTTCACCGCAGCCCCTCCTCGCTAAGGTTTCGCCCCCCTCTGGATAGAAACCCGCCGGAAAAGCGCCCTCTTGCGCTAGTGGGAAATATAGGTTATAAAAGACCATAGGCCATGAAAGACCTCCCACACATCAAAATGGAACTACCGCGGTGAAATTTTACAAATTATTTAGCCAGGTCCCACGCCCCATTCTGGAGACATGTGGTTATATGGTGAGGCAAAGCCCATTATAGGCATAGCAAGTTGCGGCTCAAAGACCGGTCCTCAATTGACTAGGGCGACTACCACAGAACCCCTGAGCCTCAACTCTACCCGAGTTGAGCTCGTGCATGGACATGCACCAACCAAGCAATCAATTCCCCCCCAGTCCAAACCACTTTTTTCATTTGTTTTTTTATAAACCTTTTTACAAAACTCCATGACAACCCAATGTCATGGATTAAAACATTTGACACATTGGTCTTTGGCAGTGAAATCTCCCAAAACAAGAATTGATCTAGGCTTGGCTAAGAATCAAGTTTTTCCAAAAATCCTGGTTCACACTAATGTAGCAGCCAGGTTTTTCTATGGTGACAAAATGTTAGATTCAAGGTCAACAGGGGCCATACAAGGGACTTAGGTATAGCTATGAATTTAAAGACAGGTATTGAAATAACTTAGTAAAGTAAGCATGCATTAACATTTAAAATGGAACATATATAGGGTGAAATAATGGGTGCAATATGATCAAGAGTGTAACTTGCCTTCTGCTTGAAAGCTTCAAGGGATCACTTCCTCACAGAGCTCGGGCTCCCCAGAGACGTCGAGGTCTACATGTTAAAACAGCGCAAATCAAACCAAAGCCAAGTAAAAACCAAAAGAACTCCAAAGAAACATAAAACTAGAGCCAACAGAGAGGTTTGATGGCCAAGAGGAGATCCACAGGGCTGACTAGAGGAGGTCTGACGGCTTAGGAGAGGATCCAGAGAGTTGGCCAAATGAGGCTCAATGGTTTGAGGGAGGTCTAGATAACTGGTTGGGTGAGCAAAAGAGTGAGAATGGGGAAAAAGGTAAAGATGAAGGGCTGCCCCAGCTTATATAGCTGGAGAGTCTAGAGGCAAACGTATTCAAGAGTAGGTAAAAGAGGAGATGAGAGCAAGTAAAAGATGAGACTAAAGATAGCTCGGTGCTGCCAAAAGGTGGTAGCATTTAATGCGACACAACAGGCATTAAATGCTTGGAGACTTCCAAGTGCAAAGGACATGGTCAAAGGATAAAGAAAGAGGTCGTGACTGACAAATGGGGCCAGTCAAAGCTCAAGGGGAGGTCCTGCGGACAGGAGGTCCAAAAGACACAACAACGGGGAGGTCCTGATGGTCAAATCAAATCAAGGGGAGGTCTGAACGGTTAAGATTTCCAAAGGGGAGGTCCTAATGGTCTGATCTAACAAAGGGGAGGTCTGGACGGTTAAGATCTCTAAAGGGGAGGTCCTAACGGTCAGATCTAACAAAGGGGAGGTCTGAACGGTTAAGATCTCCAAAGTGGAGGTCCTAACGGTCAGATCTAACAAGAGGAGGTCTGGACGGTTAAGATCTCCAAGGGGGGGGGTCCTAACGGTCAGATCTAACAAAGGGGAGGTCTAAACGGTTAAGATCTCTAAAGGGGAGGTCCTAACGGTCAGATCTAACAAGGGGGAGCTCTGAACGGTTAAGATCTCCAAAGGGGAGGTCCTAACGGTCTGATCTAACAAAGGGGAGGTCTGGATGGCTAAGATCTCCAAAGGGGAGGTCCTAACGGTCAGATCTAACAAAGGGGAGGTTTGAACAGTTAAGATCTCCAAATGGGAGGTTCTAACGGTCAGATCTAACAAGGGGGAGATCTGGACGGTTAAGATCTCTAAAGGGGAGGTCCTAACGGTCAGATCTAACAAAGGGGAGATCTGAATAGTTAAAATCTCCAAATGGGAGGTCCTAACGGTCAGATCTAACAAGGGAGAGGTCTGAACGGTTAAGATCTCCAAAGGGGAGGTCCTAACAGTCATATCTAACAAAGGGGAGGTCTGGACAGTTAAGATCTCCAAATGGGAGGTCCTAACGGTCAGATCTAACAAGGGGGAGGTCTGAACGGTTAAGATCTCCAAAGAGGAGGTCCTAACGGTCATATCTAACAAAGGAGAGGTCTGGACGGTTAAGATCTCCGAAGGGGAGGTCCTAACGGTCAGATCTAACAAAGGGGAGGTCTGAACGGTTAAGATCTCCAAAGGAGAGGTCCTAATGGTCAGATCTAACAAAGGGGAGGTTTGGACGGTTAAGATCTCCAAATGGGAGGTCATAACGGTCAGATCTAACAAAGGGGAGGTCTGGACGGTTAAGATCTCCAAAGGAGAGGTCATAACGGTCAGATCTAACAAAGGAGAGGTCTGGACGGTTAAGATCTCCAAAGGGGAGAGGGATCCAATGGAGGAGATCCACAGAAAGTCATCCAAAGGAGGTCTTGACGGTCAGGATAAACTCAAAGGTGATCCCGATGGTGAAGAGGAGATCAAGGAGATCTCGACGGTCAAGACCAACACGGGAAAGGTCTCAACGGTCAAGATGAAGCCAAAGGAGATCTCGAGGGTCAAGACCAACACAGGGGAGGTCTCAATGGTCAAGATGAAGCCAAAGGAGATCTTGACGGTCAAGACCAACATAGGGGAGGTCTCAACGGTCAAGATAAAGCCAAAGGAGGTCCTTACGGACCCGGGGAGGTCCAAATGGGGTTCAGATGGACACGGAGAGGTCCAAATGAACTCTAGGAGATCCGACTGTACCCAAGGGAGGTTCCAAATGAACCCGGGGAGGTTCACTTGAGCACACAGAGACCCAATTGGGCACAAGGAGGTTCAATTTGAACAAGAAGCGATCTAGTTGAACACAAAGAGATGCAATGAACAGAAGGTTGTCCATTTGATCAGAGGGAGATCCAAATGAATCACTGGGCGTTCTAGTGAATAAGAGAGGGATTCAATTGAATACCAGGAAGTCCACATGAACTCAGAGGGTTCCAATGAACACAGAGAGGTCCAAGGGACACAGAGGAGTTCACAGGATCCAAGGAAGGTCCAAGTGAACACAAGAGGCCTAAATGAACCAAAGAGAAGTTCAAATGGACACAAGGAGGTCCAGATGAACTAGAAGAAGGTTCAATGTAGCCTAAAGATGTTCAAGTGAGCACCAAGGGCTTCAAATGAACACAATGAGGTGCAAAAGAACACGAGGAAATCCAAATGAACACTAGGTGGTCCAATTGAACACAAAGAGATCCAATTGAAAGCCAAGAGGTCCAATTGAACACTGGAGGGTTCAACCGAGTAAAGGGAGATTCAGTTGAAGAACCGAAGGAGATTCAAATGAACCCGAGGAGGTTCAAATGAACTCAGGGAGGTCCAAACGAAGGGGAAATTCAACACAAAATTAGAATTTCGAAATCAAGGACATTTGAAACACACACCCGAGCTAAAACGCCACGGGGTGGACGTGTCCCAAGAGAAGGTCAATCCGAAGGGGTGGTCTGGACAAGGAGGGAGGTCCGAACCATAGGGGAGGTCTGAACCATAAAGAGATTCAAACCAACAAAGAGGAGATTTAGACACAAAGAGACCTGGACTCAAGGAGATGGCCGAACAAGAGGGAGATCTGGCCACAAAGGAAGTCTGGACACGAGGAGAGGTCCAAACTCAAGGAGGTCTGGACAGAAAGAGTTGGGGTAAGAGGAGGGCAGAACTAACAGAGAAAGGAAGAGATAGCTCCAGAGAGCTCAAGTAACACCAAAAGAACCAAACTTTGGATCAGTTGAAGTTTAGTTTAGTCAGTGTAAACACTTCAAATTCTAAAAATCTCAGGTTAAGCTTTGGAATTTCAACAAAACCAAATGGTTCTTTTTATTTTGAAAATTCAAAAAGGATCCAAACAAATCAGGGTGTTACACCACGCCCTGACCTCGTTGCCCGCGTGCGTCTGGCACCCACGCGCCTGCAGCAGACCTTGGCGCCCGTGGTCGCTTTCGACCATCGCTGCAAGTGATCTGTTCGAAATATTTTGTCTATTTGAAATGTCCAAGTGATCTTTTCAAGTTCTCACTTCGCAAGTCTAGCTGTTCATCTCAAGACCCACCACACACATCACCCATTTCAGGAAGCACTTCATTCAGGAGAGAAAATGCGGCTTTGCATGTTGCAGGGATAGAACAGGCCATGTTTGGTAGCTGCACCCATGCACCCTGCACACCCAAAGCGCCTTGCACACGCGTGCCCGAAGCTCCTGCCTCAAGGCCGTTCCTGGTATTTTGGAGGCCCTGGGGCGAGACAAAATGGGAGGTCCTTTATTCTAACATAAACAAATAGTGTTACTTTTATATCAACTGTAAAGTTATTCAATACATAAAAAAGATACAAACTACTCATAGAAAGCAATTTCTTCTAGTATTTCTAGATGCAAAGTCATTGATAATAGTATCCACGTCAATGTGATCTAACATATCCTTTTCAATGCATAAAGTGGCTGCACCATTCAACCTTTCTTGTGATATTGATGACCTCAAATAGTTTTTCAATAACTTCAACTTCAAAAGCTTTTTTAGTTGATGCTATAGTCACAGTACAAAGAAATAAGATTCGATAAGCAATTGAAACATTTGGATAACAATCTACATCTCTAACAAACTAAAAAATCTCAATAGCAGACATTGTCACATGGCAAAGTCATTTGCAACACTCTTAATTCAGAGAAAAGAGATGCATCAGGATACCCATCCCTACACTCTTAATCTCAACCTAGTTAGTAGTTATACAACCCCACAAAGCAATAGAGCATATATAGGATATACAATTATACATATACGTATATGTAGTATGATGTATTAGGATCGGAGGCCCTTGGCTCTGGTGGGCCCTAGACGGTCGCCTGACGCCCTCCTCAGAACGGCTCGCCTTGCCTTGAGCGCCAGAGCCTCATCGCCCTTTCAAGACACCGGCACCAGATGCGCCTTGTAGCAGCCTTTGCACCCAGCGACCGCCCGGCCAGCGCCTTGAAAGCGAGCACCCTGTAGCTCGTCACCCTACACGCCCGGAGCACTCGCGTGCGCCCTGCAGCGGCCTTGGTGCCCCACTGCCGCCTGGCTAGCTCCTTGCACGTGCACGTTCGTTTCTTATCCTCATGCGAGATCTGACAATGGGGTCTTAGATCCGATGGGAATCATTCACAGCTGATGATCGTATCAGAGTTATTATTACTTGAAATCATGCCTCCTAGCTTAGTCGATGAGCTATAAGCTCTTGTCTTCTTTGGCTTACGAGCCAACGTATGCATGCAGCGGAACTACACAAGTGAGCAAGGAGACGTGTTTCAGTTGTAGAACTAAAACATCTCATGCCGTGTACATGCATGAGTGTGTAGCTGTGTACATGCATGCATGGCCCATGCAAGCACGTACCACCTCACGCCTCCGGAGCTACCTGTGCCCTCGTGGTGCCTCGCGTCGCTCGACGCCCTCGTGCCCTTGCGCCCTCGCAGCCTCACGCCCCTGCAGCCCTCTCGCACCCTCGCGGCCTTGCGACGCCATCGCGCTCTCACGGCATCGTGCCCTCGCAGCCTCACGCCCTCGTAGCCACCCTCGCGCCTCCGGAGTTCTCCCCGCACCTCGGGCGCGTCCGCCCGCCTGCCCACCGGACGTCTCCACTGCTTGCTGCCCTCGCCCTGCCACTGGCGATCCGGCTCCCACGCCCGAACGTCCGCCGCTTCACACAGCCCCGCGCGGCCCCTAGCCATGGGGAGTCCTCCGATCAGGAGCAACGGAAGCAAGTCATTGTGGAAGAAACTGATGGCCAAAGACAAAGATGGGTGTGACGTTTTCGGCACACATTTTCGGCCGCAATTACCATTCAAAACCATCAGAACACTTCTGGGATATCACCCTCTGCATAAAAGGCACAGTTCAAGACCCGTTGGGTGTTCTAAAATAAACAAAATGAGGATGGTTCTGTGATTAGAAACAAGGCTAGGTTAGTAGCTCAGTGCTTTAGCTAGGTTGAGGGGTTAGATTTTGATGAGACCTTCGCTCCTGTTGCTAAACTAGAAGCCATTCGCATTCTGCTTGCATTTGTTGCATCTAAAGGTTTTAGGTTGCATCAAATGGATGTTAAAAGTGCCTTTTTGAATGGTTTTATAGAGGAGGAAGTGTATGTTAGGCAATCCCCTGGCTTTGAGAATCCCAAGCACCCTGATCGTGTTTTCAAGCTATTCAAAGCCTTGTATGGTCTTAAACAAGCCCCTAGAGCCCGGTATGATAGACTTAAGACCTTGTTTAAGAATGATTTTGAAATGAGAAAAGTAGATAAGACTCTTTTCATTCTTAGGCATGGCAATGACTTCTTGCTTGTTCAGATTTACGTTGATGATATTATCTTTGGTGGTTCTTTTCATGCTCTTGTTTTCAGTTTTTCTGAGACCATGTCCAGGGAATTTGAGATGAGTATGATGGGAGAGCTCAACTACTTTCTAGGGCTTCAAATCAAGCAATGCAAAGAAGGGATTTTCATCCATCAGACGAAGTACACCAAGGATCTGCTCAAGCGCTTCGAGATGGGTGATCGCAGTTTATCGCCACTCCCATGGCGACTTCGACTGCTTTGGATCCAGATGAGGAAGGAGAAGCTGTGGATCAACGCGAGTACCGCAGCATGATCGGCTCCCTTCTTTACTTGATGGCCTTAAGACCGGACATCCACTTCGCGGTCTGCCTCTGTGCAAGGTTTCAGGCGTCTCCGAGGACTTCACATCACCAAGCCGTTAAGCGCATCTTCAGATATTTACACTCTACCCTCCAGTATGGCATTTGGTATTCTTGCTCCTCTTCGTTGTCCATTCGGGGGTTTTCTGATTCTGATTTTGCGGGTTGTCGACTAGATAGGAAGAGTACCTCTGGCACTTGTCATTTCTTAGGCACTTATCTTGTCTCTTGGTCGTTTAGGAAGCAGTCCTCTGTTGCACAATCCACTACTAAAGCTGAATATGTAGCTGCTGTTAGTTGCTGTAGTCAGATTTTGTGGATGGTGTCCACTCTTAAGAACTTTGGATTAAAATTTTCTAGTGTTCCTCTTTTCTGTGATAACACTTCTGCCATTAACATTGCTAAAAATCCAGTGCAACATTCTAAGACCAAGCACATAGACATTCGCTATCACTTTCTTAGAGACCATGTTGAGAAGGGTGATATTGTGCTGCATTTTGTGGAGTCCGAGGCTCAGTTAGCTGATATCCTTACCAAGCCTTTAGACCCAACAAGGTTTGCCACCTTGAGAAGCGAGTTAGGCGTAATTTATCCCTATGGGTTGGTTTGAGCGGGAGTTGGATATTTTCTGATCTTACTTTGTTCATCTGATATTTTCTTGATCTTCTTTTAAACTTTTTGATCTTTTTAGGTTTTTTGAGTTTTTCTTGCATCTCATTGTATCATATTGCATTCATATGAAAAAACCAAAAAGGTGCATTGTAATATAAGCTTTTATGCTTATCTTTTAAAATTGATGAAGCTTTGCATGTGTTCAATGCCATGTCTAGTTCTTTGACTTGCTAGAATTATCACGCTTTCACATGTGTAGCTAAGTCTTTGCTAAATGAGCTAGAACACTAAAACAACTTGAACTAAAATCTGCAATCTATAGATGTTTTAGCTAGTTGCGCAATTAGTGCTCCTTTTGTGACATTGGCCCTGTCAAAATTGCTTTGTTAGCTCTTGAATCTAAAATTGATCATTACTTGAGCTTCATGTGTTTATGAGAATCTAAAACTGCTCCTGTGCAAAATAAAAAATAAAAAATCAATTTCAAGATTGTCTGATGCTTAAATTATGCTAAACTAATCTTATGAGACTGCATATCATAGACATGAACTTGGAGATAGTTTGATGATCCAAACGATCTCATGGGGACTGCTTGTCAAAACTGACATGAACCTCAAGATTTGTCGCCCTAGTAGAAGCTTAGGAAGAGTTTGTGGATGGCTCCTAGTCCAGGATCTTCTTCACTAAGATACACCTTTAATCAACTTCTGGTCGAAGCTTAGGAAGAGTTTGTGGATGGCTCCTAGTCCAGGATCTTCTTCACTAAGTTAGACCATTAGTCAACTTCATATTCATTACAAAATGAAAAACTGTTGAAAAATGGACGTTTGAGAAAATTGAGCAAAATGATTCAATTCAGGACCTGTTTGTCTCTTAATATGGTCATTGTTAGCTTTTTGATCTCACATTGACATTTTGATATGGCCATTATCATTTTAGGATCCCTGTTGATGAACTTACTAAATTTGAAGCTTTGCTTAAATTGTTACAATTCATTGCTTTACATTGAGCCTTCTAGCTTAGTTTTAATATATATGTCTTAACATGATCTAGCTAACGCTTTCAGGCTTGATAGGTCTTGTGCAATATTAGAAATGCTAGTTTGTTCTGTTGGGTAATCTCCAAAGCTTCTTATACTCAAAAAATTGAAAAATACAAAAATAAAGCCGCTCCATTGCATTTCATGCACGCTCCTTCTTATGCTTTTTCCTCATTCTGCATTTGTCATCTCTGGACGAGAGGAAGACGTGATTCCTAGATGACTCCATTGTCAAAGGGGGAGAATATATATCAAAGTTGTATAAAGGGGAGAAGATATAAAAATGTTAAAAAGGGGGAGCCTCTTGGAGAAAAATAGAAAATTTTGAGATTTTCTGAAATTTGAGGATCATAGTGAGGGGGAGGTACTTGTTTGCATTCTTATGATCTTATTGCCATTTCTGAACTTGAATTGCAATTATTGTAACCTCACAATGATTAAAGGTCAATTTGAACAATTGTTCTTTCATATGGACCTTAAGTGAGATTTTGACTCTTTCTGGAAAATAAAGCTTTCTCGCTTTCTTTTGCCTTATCTCACTTGCTTTTGCTATTATGAATCCAACTTGGTCATTTCCTTTGCTTTCTCTTGCATTTGGACCAAGTTGTGCTATTGTGCGAAAACGTCGAGTTTTTACTTTTCAAACATCAAAATTTGCATTTGCGGGAAATTGCCAATATGTTCATCAAGGGGGAGATTGGGGATATCATGGGGATATGCTCATGATTTTAGAATGATGTCACAATTGGCAATGGCGTTATCGGTTTGTCGAAACACGCGTTTTCGTCGAAGTTTGGAATGCTATCAGTCGGTCTTGGTCGGGCCATGCCATGGGCATGGTCAGACCGGCCAGCGGTTAGACCGGCCATTGAATGGCGGTCTGACCGATTTTGTGCTGTTCATCGGCCTAAAGTGGCGATGAGGTTTGGGTTAGGTCAAGTTTGTGGGTTTCAGTGCATATGTGTTGCATGATGCATGTTTTGACTAACGTGGGTCAAGTTGTGAAGAACTTGTTCCCAGAATCGATTTCTTTGTCTATTGTTGTGCAGGTTGCTTGGAGGTCAATAACGGTCAACGGCGAGGATGATTGGGACTAAGCTTGGAGAGCTGAGGTCTAGAACGATCGGGGATGCCGGGTGAGGTCAATGGAGTCAAGTGTGGCGCAAGAGGGACAAAGGTGACCGAACGGGCAGTTCGGTGCGACGGGTTGGATCAAGTGGCGCGGGGGTCGGTGCAAGTGCCATGGTGGTTTCGGTGGGAGTCAGATGGGAGAGACTTGCAGACATGATAAGAGCCGCTGGATCAACCTACACGTGGCGAAGCATGGAAGTGCTTCATGAAGATGGGACTCGGTCTTTGCAAAAAGATCAAGAAGGGGTATTTTAGTAATTTTAGCAAATACCATCTTGGTGACATTTTGCCAACCCGCAGCGCAAGACAGTGCGTGGAGAAGCGGATTAGGTCAAGAGGAGATGAAGACGACGCTTTAAAATACGTGCGTGTGTGACCCGTTTGTGTGTGGGCCTTAATAGGAGCCCATTAGGGTTAATGCTTCTAGAAGGTCTAAGCCTCCACTATAAATAGAGGAGGGAGGTGGCTGCACCTCTCTTCAACCCTTTCATTTATTGAAAACCCTAGTTTTGCTTTTTTGCTTAGGGAGAAGATAGTTGGAGGTTAGGGTTTTAGAGAGTTGGATTTGATTTCGTGCTCATATATCGAGTCTTTGTCCTCTATTGATGGAGTGGCTGTAAACCAATAATATCAAATTAATCCAAAGAAAGTTCTCTTAAAGATGAGTCAATTTGCTTTCTTTCTCTCTATTTAGTGATTTGGGGTCTTTCTTTGATCCGTGAGTTTTTGCTTGGTTTCTTGTCTTAATCTAACTTGCTGTGACATGTGGGAACCCATCTAGGATCATCAATCACCCACTAGCAAGTCTCTAGATCATATTTCTATTTTGACTCAGTTTGGAAGCACACTTCGTTCAAACTGAAAAAGATAGGAACTTTGGCATGGATCTTTGCGATCCTTGATTGGAATAGGTTCCTAATATCATTTAGAAGGTGTGGTTCAAGTTTCGTGGAGTTTGGCCGTGTGAATCAAAAGTTAGATCGATTTGTGTTTTGAACACGAGTCGTTTCTTCACTGCTCAGGTCGCGTGATTCAGAACATCCCAATTTTTTCTGAGCTTTAAAAATCTTTTAAATAGTTAGTAGGAGAAAATTCACCATTTGGGTTTTATTTGATTTTAATTTAAAAGCTTAATATGGACATTGTACACCAAAATAATTTAATATGATTAAAGTCAACATCAAAAATGGTCAAAACTATTTTATTTGGGTTCTTTGGGCTTGGATATATTTTCTAGAATTTTCTAGAATTTTTCCAAGTTCAATTGCTATTTTCTATTGCTTATTTGGATTTCTGGTAATTTCTAAGAAAGAAAAGGTATTTAAATTCTCAGATAAATCCCTGGGCCGAAACCCAATGCCTTTCCTATTCTCGGCCGCTCTGTATGCCCATTTCCTTTGTTTCGCCATTCCCACGCTGCCCGCCTTCACAGGCGCTGCTGGTCGGTCTGGTAGCCCTCACATCGATCACAGGGCTGTCGCGACGCACCAAGATCCGAGCTCGTCTCACGACTCGTGGGACCTCCGCCATGTCGACTTCGTCTTCTCCGCAGACTCGAGTCCGGGTCATGGCCGTCTCTGCCGCCGCCGCTTCCTTCTCGGACTCTCGCTCCCAAGGCTATTTAAGGCCTCGAGGACCATGGATCCTCGATCCCGAGCCACGCCGCTTTTTGCTCTAGCCTTCAAGGCCAAGTCGCCGCCGAGCCCTAGCACCGCCTTCGTCTTGGCCACGGCAGAGAATACCTCGTCGCCGCCGCCTTGCAGCTGGGTCTCGTCGTCGGGAGGGTCACCACGGATCGCCGCAACGCTCGCATCTCGGCCGCCGCTTTTGTCGGGAGCCCTCCCAAGACTGCTGCTGCCGAGGGCAGCTCAGCCCGCCACATCTCGTCGCCGCCGCCACATCGCCTCGAGGACCCGTGAGCCCACCCATGAGTTCCCCGTCTCACCCCCTACCTCCCTGTAGCACCCGTCGCCGTTGAGCCACCGCCGTCCGCCGGTTTCCGTCGGAGCTGAGCGCCACCACCCGCCGTCGAGGCCGCGTCAGCACCACGTAGACGTCTAGCGCAACATTTGTGCGTGCGTGTCGGCTGCGTCATCGCCTCTTCAGTGCCACATGGTGGGTCCAGATCCAATCCCAACATCCGGCTCGGTGAACTTGGTTCACCGTGAGCCATCTCACTGATGTGTGGGCCCCACATGTCAGATTTTCTTTTAAATTCTTTAATTCCGAGCGCTGACGTCATCGTTGCGCAATAATCCGATTTCTCTTTTAAGAAATAATTCAGAAATTCGGAATAATCAATTTTAGGGTTTTTCTTGTAGATTCAATCTTCCAAAGCCCATATCTTTTGCATCCGAACTCCGATTTAGCCCATTCAAATTTCTAAATTCATCTAAATTCAAGATCTACCTATCTGAGATTTTTATTTAATTTTTGGAGTTTGTTTTGCCTCTGTTTTTATTTATTTATTTTGTTTGTTTGTTTTGTTTGCGAGTAGACGTCGATACTTCGGGAAGGTTTGAAGAAGGAGCGCCTCAAGAGCAAGATCAGTACTTAGACCTATTCCAAGGCAATTTATACCTTTGATCATGTTGAATCCCAGTTTTCTAAAATTACTTTGATTCAAATTATTGCATTTACTTTAATTATGTATTTCAATGCTTTTGGGATTAGTTAATGTCCAATTTGTTATGACCTCCTTGTCTAATTGTATGCCATAATCTTTTGTCACCCTAGTTTGGTTTATTTAGTTGGTGCTATGGTATTACCAACGTGGGTTGGTTAGATGCGATTAGTTTGCTTAGCCATGCTACGAGTCACCATCTCATGTAGTTGCAAATATAAACTTGACTAAGTGGCTATGGAACTATGTGATAGAAGCTGTGTGCTCTATGTGCTATTACCTGTTGATGGCATATGTTGCACTTAACCAACAGGGTGGGAAAGGATTTAGACGGAGGCAAGTGGACTGTGTGATATTTTGGTGGAGCTATGTGCGTGGGCTTAATAACCTGTGTGCATAGGGATTTGTAGTTTAATTGGAAGTCTTGCCTTAGTCAATTAAGGACTTAACCTTGTGCGCCATTGAACTGGGCCTTTCGTACAACCACATGCCTGATGGGATGGGCCTAACTTAGTAAGTTATGGAGTCTTGATATTGATTGCTCAGTTGTAGGTTAGCCGTGGTTTGATGGGTGGAGGTGTGTACTACCAAGTAGTCGTGATCATGGGGCGGTTCGCCGTGTCCCCGCCCAACGGTAAAAGCGTCTGTATGCTAAGCATACCGGAGTGTCAATGTTGAGATGAAGTTTCTGAACTGTTTTGTTACGGCTAGTGCTAGCTACACTAGTTGTATCTTGTGGGTAAAGTGTACAACCTCTGCAGAGTGTTGAATCAATCTATTCGAATAGCCGTGTCCGCGGTCATGGACATGCTCGGGGATTTCACACGAGGGGTAGATTTTCATGAAAACCTTGGGAAGGGAGCTGTGTGACCTAAGTCATATGGCTATGTGAATAACTTGTTTAGGCTATGTGTCTTTGTGAAATAAAACTGTCAAATTATTCTTGTCTATTTGTTTGGAATTATGTTTTCAATCTATTACTTGTATTTAAATTGCAAATGTCAGATTTAAAAGAACCACGAAGCCATTCCTTTGGAATAAGCCCTGCATCTATAATTGCATTTACGTGGTATGACTTATGTAGTACGGTGTGTACTCATGCTTGTTGTAAAACATGCATCGAAGAGGAGGAGTCTTCACCGCCGAGGAGGAGTTCATCGAGGGTGCTTGGTCGAGGGTCTTGATCGATCGGTTACTGTGGTGAATTGATGGGATTCCGCAGATTTCTTCGTTCACCGCTATTTTATTTCTTGCTAGCCCTGCGTGGCTTAATAATTGTAAACTCGACCTTAAGGTCAAAACCCTTATTTGTTATCAAATTACTCGTTTATGTTATTAATCGCTTGTGTGGATCGATATTCACATGTGTTGACACTGTGTGCACTAGCGTGATCTTGGACTAGTGCATTATACACAGAGGGTCCAGAATTGAATATTTTGGGTCCCGACACGGTCAGACCGCCCTCAGATCACGGTCGACCGGACCTTGGCCGAGCTGCTTTTGTCACGGTCGATCGCTCGCCATCCGATCACGCGCAATCAACGCCGGTCAGACCGCCCCTTTAGGGTTTGAGCTTCGTGCTGGTCTTTTGCTTTGAGGTTTTGGATTGGATTCAATACAAGTCTTCCACTGTACTTTTAGATTGATCTTCATAGCTTCCATAGCTCTTGGAGTGAGATTCGTGTTGAATCCGTTCAAAGTGAAAAAGTGAGCGTGCTCCTATTCACCCCCCATCTAGTCGCCTTTTCGGTTCAATAGTTCCACTTTCTAACTTTTCAGTTTGTTCATCATCAACTGTAGTATCTTTTTGGTTCGAAGAGGTATTTCCAGCAGCAGCAGAACAGTCTGGATAGTTCCAATCATCGATCTCCCTAGTGGCATATAAATCCAAGTAGTCCTCGATTGATACAGGCTTCTTTGATGGTATTGCCAGACTAAGATCAAGGGTCTGGGTGGTAACTGAATTGTGCTCACATTCTTTGCTTGAAATATGTTCAGCAACCTGGCCACGGAAGAGCGACTCCACCATTGTAGGTTGCTCTTGACTCAAACAATCAATCAAAGAGCTGAGGATATTATTGCTATCTTCCATCACACCGTGTTTGAAATCTGAATTCCTTGAGCACATAATTGAGAAGAGGTTCTCTGGCACCAGCGTGCCTCCTACATCATTGGCACCACTTGTCTCTTTGAAGAGCTTCTTCAGCCCAAATGAAGGAGCCTCGCCGAGGATCTCGTTCTAACATCTTGATGCTGACTTATCAAGTGCAAGGAGACTTTGAAGAACTGCATTGAAGTAGCATGTGTTCCAGAGATTCTACATCCCTCTGACCACATTGCCTTGCCCATTCGCTGAGCACGACCTGTGCTCCTCATCAACCGTGTCTGCGGTTAGCATTCTGATAGCGGCAGGTGATGGTGTGTTGAGTGATATAGGAGCACCAACCTCTCTAGTGGATATCAGATGCTCCTTGCAAACAAACCAAATCTTGCATGAAGGGTCAACTTTCTGCATGACTGCAACTGCCGTTTTGGACTTGGGCACTTTCATTTTCCTAGAGTAGTGCATGTCAGTGTCTGCTCCCATGACGAGTTTGGTGACACTGTGCAGCGAAACAAGCTCTGTAATTCCCTTAGCTACATTTTCGCTTTCAATTACAAGTTTCTCACCTTTGACCTTCATTCTTGAGCACTGGCGAATGTAATCATCCAAATGCTTCTCCACCTTCTCCTTTTCATACTATCTATAAGCAGTGACCTGTTCTAGTCTCAATTTACTTGTAGGGAGTTTATAAGCTTTGCCATTGAAGGTGACAATTTTCTCAGATTGAGCATCTATATTAGCAAGGCATGCCGCACATACTGAACCAGCCTTGTATATGTGCACCTCAGCATTTTGACCCAGAGAAATGTATGATGGATCAGTTGCTATGAGTGTTGGTTCGCACAGCTTTACTACCTTGTGCACATCCCTTAAGTGGCCCCATTTTGGCTGCCTGACTAGCCACCTTAGCTGAAACTTCTGTATGTCCACACCATCTAGGAGCATATGGCCAATGTCAGGATCATAAAACCTCTGAAGCAATGAAATGGCTATTGATTTTCCACTACCACTCTCTCCAACAAATGCAACAGTCTTTCCAGAATGAATTGTCAAGCATAGGTCTCGGAAAATCTCAACATCTCGCCTGGTAGGATATCTGAAGCTCATAGGCTGGAACTCGATATTGCCTCGTAGTGTCTCGGCAGTCACCCCTGCATCCTCACTTGGGTCTATCCTAGATTTACTGTCCATGATTGCAAATATAGATGATACAGTTGATTGTGCTTTGGAAGAATTCGATGCAAGGGCACTTGATTGCGACACCCCAGTCGCTACCATAGCAAGAGCAAGAAAAACTCTGAAAACTTTAGGAAAAGTTGTCTTCTCATCCTTGAAAAGCCGAGCACCAGTATAAAAGCTAGCTGAATACACACCAAATAACAAGAAAAAGGAAACACCAAAACTGATTCCACTTATAATCCATGTCCTGATTCCTGTTCTAAGGGGACCTTCACATTTCTTCTTGTACAAATCCATCACCTTTTCTTCAGATGCGAATGAGGCTACTGTTCTTATACTACTTACTGCATCATTTGCCACTTGACTTGCCTCCTCGTACAAAATCAGAAGGGGTGTCTTCTTTCCTTTAGCCCTTGATTTCACAATGACAAAACATCTAGAATCCATATTGCTAAGGTTGGCATCTCTTGGATCCCATGGCAACTGGAGTATATCAGCATTCGTGTTCGCGACGACTACTTTGACAGAGCATTCACTAAATATGCCGAATTTATTAAATCATAATATTGTTTAATACTTTTAGGATAGTACCAACCTCCTCGAGATCAGAACATTAGCATCATTCAGATAATCCAACGAAGATTTGATCTCGATTTTAAAGTCCGAAAGTGCGATTCCGCCTCCAAAAGTGCAACTTGGCGGTTTGCTAACATCCGTTGCTTATCCGGCTCCTCCAAGTCAACATCCGATGCAAAACTTTTGCAGCATCAACAATCGATCAGAATTAGTGCATCAACACAAGTTGCCCGAGAAAGCTCTTTTCGCTTGGACATTGTTAACTTTGAAAACCCATTTGGTGGTTCAGCTTTGATTTATCAAGATTGACAAGGGAAGAGAAATAGACATGCACATGCCGGGTACGAAACCTTCGCTATTGACGCCCAAAGACCATCAGAATCGGCGGTGTCGGGCGTTCTCGAGTTGGTGTGCAGCGAGGTCACTGGTGCCGTCACGCACCCAAATGGTTGCGACCGTCGGCTCGGGGCTGGTGATGGTGACATCGGCGAGGCGATGGTCGAGGAAGAACCGTGGCGATGTCCGCCCGAGGGCGGATGTCTGCGAGGTAGTTTCGTCACCGGAGCAATTTATCGAACACTTGGTGTGGGCGCTTCGGGAGTGAGTGCTGCATCTGCATGTGGAGTAGCTGCCGCCACGGCGTGGTCCATAGCAGCGGCAAGGGTGGACGTTGGCGCGGTCACCGGCGGTGACAAGGCATGAGCGGTTGCTCCTGGCGGCTGGACGGCGGCCTTCAAGTCGGCCGCAAACTCTTTCATGCTCTCTGCCAAATCTTCAATCTCCAATGTTTGTTTCTTCACGACTGCGATTAATTGGTTCAACATCTCATTGCACCGTGCTTCGCTCTCCTTCTCAGCATCGGTCATGGCCACCTCGGAGCTCAACGTCATCAGGATCGAATGCTCTGATGCCAATTGTTATGATCCCACTAGGTTATCACCGATCAACACCAAGCACAAGAGATATATTAGCAAATCCGACACCGGATACAAGGTATTTGGGATACAAATTGGGGAATAGGAAGTAAGGATTGGGAAGAACACTTAGACTGGGAAATCGGATAAGAGGAATTTGGGGAGAGGAGCAGAATGGGGAATGGGGAGAAGCGGCAGCAGGAAGGAAGAAGCAGTTCGGTGTTTGTTCTTTCGATAACTCCTTCTAATGTTGCTGCTGCCCCTTTGTACTCCCGAGCCTTGACTCAATCGCTACCTCTTGCCTCCTAGGCCCACGACCCACCAATGAAGCCCAAAGCCATCCAGTCCGTGACAGGCTACTGCAGAAAGGCTTGTCCATTAGGCACTAGTACAAGCTACAGCGAAAAAGAAGAGGCTATAGAAACCTAAGTGCCTTTCTGGGACGGAACCTGAAAGATGTGATTGCCTGCCCTAAGTGCCTTTCTGGGACGGGAACCTGAAAGATGTGATTGCCTGCTTTGTTTCTTGGGGGATTTCAGAATTTGCCTTCATGGGATAGATGGATTTCAGATTTTGCCCCCCATGTATCTATGACATGTGGATCCTGGACCTACATGTTATAGACACATAGGAGGACAAATTCTGAAATCCATCTATTCATTAGGGCAAAATCTAAATTATTCCTTGTTTCTTCCGCTCTACAGTCACCACCACCATCGCTACACTAGTTCAGAAAGTTCAGGATAACATCCACAACCCAGTCGATACTAACTAGTGCTGTTTTGATATCACATTACCAGTTTTAGGGGTTAAATTAAATCCATGTAATAATAATTCTCTAACTGTCTTGATATCAGATTTTAGGAAATCTGCAATGTGTGTTTCTCAGTGCTGTATGGCAGTACAAGGTTCAGGATGATGAGGTGGCCGACAGGTGTTATTTTCAACCTGTCACCGGTTATCGATCAAGGAGGGCAAGAACAGAACAACACTGTTGCATCGTCATCCTAGATTCCTAGTGTTTGTGAACACAACCGAATATCCGGCTGAGTGCACACCTCATCTTCCTCCGGCCATAAGCAAATACAGATGTACTAAAACTTCCATTTCAGGATTCAGTATTGGTGCCACTAGGTCTTACTGCAAGCCTGCAAGATGCAAGCCTCCCTATGATGTGTACTCCCCCCCACATGTTTCTGTAGATGCATCTCATGTTGGCACTTGGACAGTACCATGACTCCATGAGATGTTGAGATAGGAGTACAGTACCGGAATCAATCAAGCCCAGCTCTTGTTGCATATCCATCCATCCATGTGGCGACGATCGATGCCCACAGGAGAAGAGTGTAAATGCACTGTGATCTAATGGAGTGATCCCTGAGAGCCTTCACCAATCACAGGCAGGAGACGTGTAGTTCTGTCGAGTTGCAATGCTGCATGGACCACAGGGGCCATGCAGAGCACTGCAGCCACCTACAAGCAGAGGATCAGAATTCAGAAACTCCATGCTGCATTGCCGTTGCTTTCAGGGGGCAGCCAGCCGCTTCCCTCTGACTTTCCTCCCCCCTTCCTTGGCCACTTGCTGTACTAGTTTGTGCAGTACCGCGTGCAGTTGCAGCCATTTATACGTTGCTTGTCCTTGCATTTGTGCCCGTGTCACGCTGCTATGAAATGAAAACGTCCTTCGTTTTGTATCATTATGTTTCGGGTTAGCTGCAGCCTGCCGGTAGAGGGAAAGTGTATTTGCCTCTTTGGTCACGAGTTTTTCATGTGTTTATCAACGTGGCCATGTATTTAAAGAGGATGTGAGGTTTCAGTTGGAATTTTTAGTAGTACTCGTTCTTCTTAATCTACGAACTAATTAAAGTATTCCCTACACTTTTCTCTGGACTTTTAATCGACTAATTCTAGCTATGGGGTTACTTTCAGCTCCTTCCCAGGTTCTGGGTATCTGAAGCTTTGCCCACTCCAAACATTTCTGACAATATAATCTGTTTCATAGACCAAAATTTGAATTAATGATAAAGGCTTTCTGATAGATAAACAAACTATCTACCCATATGTTTTAAGCACATTTTATTTTGTCTGCACTTGAAAGAGTGATTAACCCCCCTCTGCTCTTCCTCCCATTTCATGATTAACATTGACCAAAAGGAGAAGATCATTGATGAACAATAGAATACCTTGATCAGTTGTTCATCATAGATATTCTATGCTAGTTTTTCATGTGTTTATCAACTTGGCCATGTATTTAAAGAGGATGTGAGGTTTCAGTTTGGAGCTTTTAGTAGTACTCTTTCTTCGTAATCTACGAACTAATCAAAGTATTCCCTACAATTTTCTCTGGCCTTTTTCCATTTGTTTCTTGAATCGACTAATTCTAGATATGGGGTTACTTTCAGTCCCTTTTGAGGATCTGGGCTTCTGAGGGTTTGCCCAGTCTAAGCATATCTGATTCTCGAAACCAAGGTGTGTACCTATATGCTCTAAGCACAATTTTGTTTTATTTGTACCTGTCGTAGGGCCACAGCAACCCAGCGAAGACCGCAAGAAAGCCCCCGAGGTACCTAGTACATCTTCACCCGGGGGGGAGGGGGGGAGGCCCCCGAGGGCCACAGCCTGAAGGCACACGTCGCCGCCTCTCCCCTGAAGAGTACCATGTGGGCCTTCGAAAGAGTCGAAGGGCGCGGGGAGACAATCAAGCATCACACCCAGGAGCGAGGAGGACCCTAGGACCCCTGCCCGAGGCCACCTCAGGGACACCGAAGGGTGCCCGGGGCCCCTCGACTTGGGAGTACCCCGCACGGTGCGAAGGGAGAGGGATACTAGTGGACCGTGCGCACCGATCGGATGGACCTGGACCAGGAGGGTCCACCATAAACTGGAGGCTACACGTAGGAGAAGAAAAAACTCATACGACCTCTATAGGCATAGGGACTTTTTAGGGATAGACATGTAATCTCATATACTCCGATCAGAAAGCTATAAATAGTCACCTCTCTCGTAACTTTTTTCAAAGCTATTAATACACACTAAGTTTTCTTGGTCCCCTCGTGGTGACCGAGTCCCCTTCCTGTTACTACGACAGTACCTGAAAGAGTTATTAGTCTCCCTCCGTTCTTCCTTCCTCCCTCTTCATGATTAACATTGGCCAAAATTAGAACAGTTGACGAACAATATAATATATTGACTAATTGTTCACCAAAGATATTCAATGCTAGTTTTCCCCCCTTTTGCATGCCACGAGAATGTTAAAAACAAACATTTCCAAGTCTCATTGGCATTTTTTTGTCCTGTAAACAACTGATGGCATATGTTTCATCACAAACTAATAGCTGTTTACATAAAAATATAAAGAGTTTATATTAAAAGGCAGGTTGGGTAGATCTCAAGAAGGATTTGGAACCGACAGGGCCCAGATTTGGTGGCCTAAGCATGTGATGCTTAATCCTTAGCTTAGAACTGACTCAAATGTTTACAGAGGCATCCCCAATTATGCACACACTCATCCTATTCTACTATGGTTCTTGACTCTGAGAATGACTATTTCTATTGTTAACCATAGCTTCTAGTTTCTACTATGTTTGGTTAAAATTTTCAACTGTAAAAAGCCATTTCCAACCAGTATAAGCAGTACTAATAAGTTAGTAAAACCAGTTCCTATGAAGCCGAGATTTGGACAAGCTGAGCCACCGTCAAAGTTAGTAGCATCTAGGTGCGTGCGTGTGTGCCCCATCTTCCGGCGCCACTGTACCGCTGGCCTGGTCTGTCTGTCAGGTAAACAGTCCATGTCATGACTCAATTCATCCATAGGTCCCTCCATGATAGGAAAGGATGGGAGGGAGTGTAGTCCCGGCGAGCATGTGAGGGGCCACCAAGTGAAAACACGAGACAGACGATGGATTGCCACCAACACCACCAACAACAACCAGTAAAGCAGAAAGAGGAAGCCCCTTATGCTCATGAAAGGGCAACTTTGCGTTCCTAGATCAGGAAAAGGCACCTTTCATGAGGGAGAAAAAAAAGAACAGAAAAGTAAAGAAGAACATTTCAATCTTTTGTTTTGTAATTTGACAAACAGATTTTCTATTTTTAAGCTACCTGAAATTTTCTTAAGTTTAAGTCAATTGTTGTGACTATTGGATTTGTGTTGAGATTGATGTGTCATATGATTAGATATTGATCCAATAGATAGAAAATGTGACTTAAAAAAATTTCAGTCCCCTTATAAATAAACAGTCCCTCTGACAAAAAAACCCGTCAAAGCAGAAGAGAGAGGAACATTTCTAGTCATGGAAGAAACTGTCTGTCTGTCTTTGTCTTGGCTCCCTGAAAAAGCAGACGGCCAGCTTAATTAGCTCATTTCCATGTACTAATCTTGTAGGCCTTCCAAATCGTCACTTGGAAGCACGTCATACCGATCAAAAATCACAAGATCAGACAACCATATCCTGTGCAGTATGAACAGCATAAAGCTAACGAGAATTAGCTAAAAGCAACATGGAAGTTTCCATGAAGATATTCAGTGGTATGAGCCGTTTGCAGCTAACTGGTTGCAAGAACCTACTACATGAGAAAGGCCTATAGTAGATCAACTCAAATTAACCAATCCTTACAAGACGCCATGCACTGAAAATGAGAAGATTATGAATCCTGATGGCCTACAGCTACAAGCTAAGGACGGTTCCTTGTTCAGTAGAACCAATTGGATCCCTCGTACTTCTGCGGTGGTTGCTGCATGGCGCCGGCATAGTCCACGGTGCCTCCTTCTGACACGTTGAAACCTGAACTGAACCTGTACTCATGATCCGGCGCCGCCACGGTGAAGTCGCCTCCGAACGGCGTGTCGTCACGGATGAAGAACGCCGCACTCTGCTGGTGCTGCACATTGTTCACACCGCCAAGTAAGCATGGCCCCAGAAGGGTGTCAGTGCTCAGGTTCCTGTGCGCGGCCGCGTCGGTCTCGTACATGTTCATCAGCCCGGCGAGGCATCTCTGGCCGTCGACGGGCAGGCTGAAGTCGAAGCTGCCGAGTGCCTGGCTCGGCGGGGTGTAGGACGTCGGGAAGACGGGCGGCGGCTTGCTCTCGGCGTCGCTCGGCTGGACGGCGGGGTTGTTGTACTTGCAGGTGTACTGATGGGCGTTGCGCGCGTTGCGGTCGAGGAAGCCGAGCGCGTAGTCGCTGTGCGGGCACTGCACGTTGTCGCAGGTGTAGACGCGGTTGTTGTTGTTGTTGTTCAGCATCAGCTCCGGCTCGGCGGCGGGCGGCGCGCTCCTCTTCTGGGTGAACTCGGCGTTGGTGGCCTCTACCTTCATCAGCACCGCCGGCATGATCATGTACTTGTTGCTCATAGCAGCATCCATGGTAAGGTCTAAGAATGCTGTTGCCTCAGAGGGTGCCTTCAGGTTAGCGGCCTCCTCGCCGTCGACGTCGTATTCGCCGGAGCTGGCGTTGAACGACAGCGCGCCGGCGACGGAGGGCGGCGGTGGGCAGGCGCCGGGGTGCAGCTTGAGGTAGAGCTCCTCCTCCTGCTTGAGCACCGCGAGCCAGGTCACGATCTCCCTGGCGGTCATCTTATCTTGCAGGCACTTGGACTGCCGCACGAGGCGGCGGACCTTCTCGACGTCGGGGGACATGTGCTTGATGACGGCGGTGAGCACGGCGACCTTCCAGGTCTTCTTGAGGTCGTGCGGCTTCTTGTACGGCGGCGGGCCGAGCTCGTTGGGCACACCGGTCTCCGGCCACCACTCCTCTGTCCCGTCCGGCCACCACGGCGGCGGCACGCCCTTCTCGAGCGGGTACCGGCGCTGCGGCGGGTCGCAGTGCTGCATGAGCGCCGAGAGCAGCGACCCCAGCGTGGTGTCCTGCAGCTCGTGCAGGGAGTGAGACCCGGCCGGCGCCGCGCCCCCGGCGCCGCCTACGTCTCCCTCGCCCCCCAGCACGGCGTTGTCGGCCTGGTACTTGGCGATGGCCGCCGGGCCGTTGCGGTCGAAGCGGACCTTCTCCTTCCACCAGGCACGGAGGTTGTCAGAGGCGCCGCTCACCGGCTTGCCCTTCTCCGGGATGATGCCGTACACGAAGCCCTGCGCGTTGCACACCTCCATCATCTTGAGCATGTACTTGAGGATGCCGTCCTGCGCGCGCGACATCTTCTTGCGCTTCGCCTGCTCCTGCGAATGCCGCTGCCTCGTCACCGCGTCGCCGCCCGCGGCGCTCTCCCTCCCGCCGCCGCGGCTCTGCTGCAGCTCCTTGAGGCGCTTGTGCCGCATGCGGTCGCGCCACATGCGGCCCTCCAGCTCCTCGATGTCGTCCAAGTCGTCGTCGCTCCCGTCCTCGGGGAAGTTCTCGTGCGCCTGCCCCTGCGTCCGCGTGGGGTTCACGAGGTCGCCCTCCCCCACGAAGCACTCCCCTCCGAATCCCATGAAGCCCTTCTCGCCGTTGCCCTCCGCCGCGAACGCCATGCGCCGATCCATCGTCATCACCCCTCCTCCCATCATCTCCGCGCACACCGAAGCAGCTCAATCGTCGCTAAGACTTGCAGGAGCAGCAGTATCTATCACCACTATATATCTAATCCACCTGCACAGCTGCACGTAAGCAAACCAAAGTTAGTGTGTGTGTCAGTGTGTGAGAGTAGGCAGGGGCTATGGAACAAACATAAACGTACGGAAGTTATAAGAGCTACAATAGAAGCTAATAAAAGGAGAGAGAGTACTCAATCTAATAAAAAGAAATAATCATTCTAATGGATTGTTTCTTAAGCTCGTATCTAAGACTTTAATTACTACAAGCTTGTTGGTAGGCAGTGGGACCCACAAAATGAGTGTTTAGGTAACAACTAAGCCTCCAATAGAGTTTTTTTTGTTGTTTCTTATGTCTTGTATTAACAATATGATAGTTTTTTCATATAGAAACAGCTTTACATGATAGTTTCTTCATGTAGAAATAGCTTTACCTTCTTTTCTCATCTTCTCTCCTCCACATCATCTAAATGCTGATGTGGGAACCTCTTAGTAACAGCTGAGGTGGATTGTTGTAGATACTCTAAGGTACTAGTATTTTTTTTTGTTGTTTAAAGAAACAGGCGGCGGAAGATTGTTATTTTGCCGCACCTTATATATGGTTTCTATAAAATGCCATTAAATTCCTGGTAATAGATATTTTGCCCCATCTTTCGTGCGCCCTGTTGCTTTTTTGCTATTTTGGATAATTTTGCTCCGTCTTCTCCATCACCTTCTCCTTCGCTCTTCTTCTTCCTCCACTAGATCTCCTCCCAACCCCTCTTCCTTCTCGGGCCGAAATGGATCGTCGCCGCCCATTGTGCACCGTGTCGCCACCGCCATCGGGCCAGCCGTGCTCAAACTCCAACGCCAAGGCCACCCCGTGAGCCAACCTTGCCGCACGCTTCGCCTTCCTCTCTGATCTACAGCCATGGCCGCACGGTGCCCTGGATTGCTTGCCCCCATCCGCGCTTCTCCTGGCTGTCCTCTTCTCGGCCTCGCCGCCGGTACACGCCCTCTGGTTTGACCTTGAGTCCGGCCACACCAAGTGCGTCTTCGACGAGATCAAGATCGACTCCATGGCCATCGGCAAGTACCACATCGTCAGCCCCAACCCCAACCCCCTCGACCCCTAGCTGCCCGACTCCCACTGCATCTCCCTCAGGGTAAGCAAGCGTCATCAAGCGAGCACGAATGGGTTGGGGGAAGCCGTGGTGACGCGGTGATTCACTGATTTGGGCGCTTGGATTGACGCTGGTGGTGGCGCAGCCTTGCCTCGGCCGCCCGGCCTTGGCCACCTCGTCGGGTCCAACGTTGCCGTGGCAACAACCTTGTTGCTCGAGCCATGGGGAGAGAAAGAGGAAGGTGGAGAAGGCGGTTGGCGCCCCCAGCGCTGGCTCGAGCTCTGGCCATGGTCACTGGGGAGGTGAAGGACGGAGCAAGGAAGAAGAAGAAGGGGGAAGAAGAAGATAGGGGCAAAATTGATATTTTTCTCAAGAAGGGAAATGATCAAAGTGGCTCATAAAACATATGATATTTGATCTATTACTAGGATCTTAATGGCAAATGATAGAAACCACGTTAAAGATGTGGCAAAATGGCAAAGCCCCCTTAATAAAGAAGATAATACAAGGGACAAAAGCCGTGACGTAGGGTTTGATTACACACTAATTATTTGCTCCAAGCATTAGCCCCCGGCCGCTAGGTACAAGCCCTTCCTTCGTTTCTTATCTTTGCAAACAGATCCCCAGATTACAAGGTAATTAGTTACACATGACATGGCCCGCTTTAATTGGTGATTTGGTGGCATGTGGGACATGAGTTGCATCAAGAAAAGCAATTATGCATGCATGATGAGGTGTACTCAAGACTGTTACAACTTCCAAGCATCAAGAAAAGTAACATGGAATACTAAGCCGAGAATAAGCATACATGATTAAAGCGTGATTAGGGCAAAAGCATGTACAGAAACAGGTCGCCTATGGAGTTGTTTCTTCTTGTCGGTTCCTACCAGCCGAAAGGTCATGAAATGGTTTCTTCTGGTGGGTTATTCATTTGTAGTTTCTACCAGCCACACGAACATTAACGTATAAAGTATTAAGCAGAACTGAAAATAAGAACATGCGCCCATGTGCCAACTGAAAAATGGATCAAATACAGACACACATCGAAGTTTGGGAACTCAAAATGTCACAGAAAAAAGACTGTCTTGGCATAACAGAGCTAGCCAAGAAGACACCTGGCCACCAAATGATCTCAGCAAAAGGCCAGGAGCACAGACAAAAATAACACAAAAAGGAAAGAAAGATCAACAACAAAATGAAATCTTTACTGGGTAGATGCTGAGAAGAGATGGGAGCATGAAAGAAAAGGATACTATGCAACAGGAACATGCATACCTCTAACTCTATGTGTTCTCTCTGTTGCTGAATGCTCTGCTGTTTCACTCTGCCATGAGCTTGGAGAGGGAGCAACTAGAGAGAGAGAGAGAGGGCAGAGAAGGAGAAAAGTCAGAATTAAAGGGGGTAAGAAGAGGGGAGGGAGACGAAGCCTAAACGCCACGGGAGGAGGAAGAAAGCAAGAAGCAAGTGGGTGCAACAGGTGCTGGGAAACTAGAGCGACAGGACCGTTATATAATGGCCTCTTGACCAGCACTTTTGGTATGTAAACCAAGGTGTATAAATCGAGATACGGTTAATTATACCTCCCCGGTTGTTGTATACCTACCACGCGGTGAATTGATGTGCAGATCATCTAGATTTACTTCATAAATCGACATGGGGTGGATTTCATGAGATCTCAACCGTTCCTTGTGTTTATATGGTGATCTTATCCAACAATAGCAATAGATCTTGATATAACTTTTGGCATATAAATCAAGATACGGTTAAAGGCATGCATAATAGTACAGACAGATGATATCTATAGGAATTCTCAATATCACCTATAGACAGTACTATAGACACCTCATACAATGAGTTGTCTTTTCATTTGTCTTTATAGATGACACAATCTTTTAATGCTTTCATAGACTTAAACATTTCCTCCTTGATTTTGATGATACAAATTCTCCCTCGCATTGAACAGTGCCCTCACAAAAGAAAGAAACCTACAATTTTGACACTGTCTGCAAAGATCTGAGGACAGCGTGTGGCGCCGATAGTCGAAAAGGCTACCCGTCTGGCGGTCGCCGTCGAGGTCCGAAGTTGAGGACCAAAGCTTGCTGGAGAGTGCAACCACGTCGCAGGGCCGTCGGGATTGATGCGGATAGACGGCGGTTTTCGAAGCCTATTCGGCGGGTAGAGTCGCCAAGAATGGACCGCCGGAGCACTGCCTGTGGCATGAACGGGTGGCGTAGCCATGTGAGAACCTCCGGGGCACCGCCTCTGAGTTGGGCCTACAATAAGGTTGGATCCGGTGAGGAGGAAGATGGTTGAATCTGCACTCCATCGCACTGGGAGGAAACTGAACAACCTTTGAATCGATCAGGGGCTGTTTGGTTCATGCCACTAATGAACAAGCCAAAATTCAAGCCAAAATTTAGTAAAACCAAAACTTAGGCAAAACCAAATTTTAGCAAAATAAACATTGTTTAGATTGCGGTCAAGTCAAATTTTAGCGTTACCAAAATTTAGTTTGATCAACGTTGGTAACAATCCAGATAGGCCTATCTGTAGAGATTTTAGTAGGGGCAACTAGGGAACCAAAGATGGGGAGAACCCGAGCCGTGAAGCAAAGGGGGAGAGGACATGATGGCCGGCGAGAGTTGGCACGCCGGTACGTAGGCAATAAACGTCAGGTCCATATCGGGAGGATTATTATTATTTTGAGTAAATTTCACTTTGCACCACCCTTTGCAATTCTTCTTACTTAACACCACCATTTCTTACCTTTTGTTTCACTTTGCACTAGGCGCGGGGGAGAAGGAACCACGAGGAAGCGGAGCAGCGGACGCTAGTGAGCCGGAGGGCAACAACGGTGCTTGAGTTCTAGTTGCCTCGGTGCCGCCTGTGTGCATTGCTGCAGGGCCTCGTGTACCAAGCTGGTCAAGCCAATGCATTTCCCTGGTGCAAACTGAAACAAATGGTAAGCATACATGGTGTTAAGTGAGAACATGTGCAAAGAGTGTTGTATTATGAAACAATGGTAACGTTGCATGGTGCAAAGTGAAATTTACTCTTTTGTTTGTGTGTGTGTGGGGGGGGGGGACTCACCAAAGAACCACGAGCCCAAGGACGAGGAAGACCGCCGCCGTGGAGAGGGCAACAAATGGCGACATGGCTTCAAGAGCTCAACTTTGATGACAATCAGAGCAGAGGGAGGAGATAACCTTCACCAGCCAATAGTAGGTCACCTGGATCTGGACGGCTTGGGGTTGTCGGTTCACCAGCCAATAGTAGGTCACCTGGATCTGGACGGCTTGGGGTTGTCGGAGTTCATCGGGCTACGATCGGAGAAAACTCAGAGGCGATTGCCGGAGATGAGGGAGGAAACAAAGGGGAAAGGGGGAAAGAGAGAAGGGGTGGGCCCTTGCCCGCTCAACCCCGGCAAGACGGTGACGAGGAGGGGAGCTTGTGGCGGCTCTGGAAGGGGGAGGTTTGGGTGGAGTTATTTTCTCCTGGCGGATTTCGAGAGGAGAGGAGCACCAAGAGAGGACCCTTATAATGTGGTACATAACCTGCATTTTAATCACAAACCAAGGTATCATTTAATCCTTTCCATTTTTGCAACGCTAGTGAATGGCGCCTTCTTACTATAGGTAGAATATGAGATTATTGTTGTACTCTTATACCCATTCTTATGTGCATGAGCCCGGACGAGGATTCTTGACCATCTCAACCTTTTCGGTCAAAATCAGAGTCTTCGTGAAAGCAGGCCCACATATTAGATGCCCACTTTATAACAATTATGAACCCATGATCAGTGTTAAAAGGAAGTCTAATCCCTTTAATTACAGCCAAACAGGTCGCATACCAGTTTGAGTCATGAGACGACTAGTCATGGACACTACACAGCCAACTATACGGTTTTGGGCTATCCCCGACCAGCAAACTGGTCGGGAGACATGACAGTTTCCCACATGACTAAACGTGAGAGCGGTTATGGGCACATTTGACAACTTACGACAGTTGTCTAAGAGACGAGATGGTTTACGACTCAATAGAGGAATGTGCGTGAAGATATGAGGCGTCTTTAGTAGCATTAACAGACACCCCTTTAAAAGCTCTAAAGGGGGTAACCTACATATTCTGTAACAATATCCATAAGTTCGTAACAACTCTTAACACAGTCATTACACTTTCTACATTCTCATTGTATTCTTATACACTCATTATGTCCACGGCAATAAAAGTATTTGTTTAGATTGTACTCTCATATTATTTTATTGTATAAGCTCAATAGGAGACCCCATATCTTGATCATTGGCAGTTGGTACTAGAAGGAGGGCACCATCAACTCGAAGATCATTGATGTGATGTTCTTGTGTCCTCACCAATGGACGAGGAGAACACCTTTGATCTTGTCGACTACGCCGACAGCATGGACGAGGACTACGCCCCTAAGGAGGCATGCAAGTGCGATTTCTACCTCGAGTACGTTCTCGAGAGAGAATCTTCTCCATCCTCAACCCAACCTGTTAGGAGTGAGACGACAGGGATGCCCCTGGTGCCCTAGAGCAACTCCGAGGGTGAGTATATTCCCACTTCTGTCTCAACTAGAGAGACAAGTCACCACGATGCCAGTATTGTGGAAGCTTATGATGATCTCACTGACGGTGTCAATGTTGAGGTTTTGGAGGAATCATATCCAGTTCATCTACTCTGAGATCTCGACTACTACTGTGTATTTCCGAATTCGAGCCCTCTGTGTATTTTGAACTAGTCCCATGATCAGTAGCTAGTTCACACAATGACAACATTGATGAAATCATATTCATACAACAAAATATCTAAGAAGCAGACAAATTAATATTACTTAGTAGCAACGGACCTTATGGTCAAGGTTTACAGAGTTTTCCACGCAGGGCTTAAGACAAAAGAGTAAACTTGCAGCGGAATGAAACAACTCGAGGTAGCCATTTGACATGCCCAGAAGCAATCGAGTGGAGAACGCGGCCTAGTTCGCATAGTTTTCGAAGTACTCCTCCTCATAAAACTCTGTGTTCCCTGATTCTTCCTCGGTGACTGATCAACAATGGCGTAAAGCCGTGAGTACATAAAGTACTCAACAAGTCGTAGGGAAATATATACAAATAGTATTCATGCAGGACTTGAACAAGGATAACTTTATGGATATTTTGCAGAAAGTAGTATTGATAGTAAATAGATTGGAAAACACAATGTAAAAGATTAAATACATAAGTAAACAAGTACTTTGAAATAACTGGTGAACTACCCGTTCACTTCCCAACCAACAACTGGTGAACTACCCGTTCACTTCCTAACCAAACCACCATTCGAATATTTTATGAAAAATCTATCCCTCATGTGAAATCACCAGGCATTGTCTATAACCGAGGCATGGATATTCGAATAGTTTTACACTCTGCAGAGGTTGTACAGATTGACCCACAAGAGATAATCAACTTATAATGCCCGCTTCACACACTTCTGTAGGTGTGCGACTAAGTGATTATCATAATGCCTTTACAAAGCTCTGTCTTGACCCAGTTCTGCTCGCTAAGGTTTCGCCATGCTGGCCCCCTCTTGCACCAAATCAACAACTCAAATAGAATCAAATTAAAACATTACTAATTAATTAGCCAGGTCCACCCTATTCTGGACATGTGGTTGTACGATATGGCCTAGATCAATGGCACACAAAGTTAAGTCCTTAGCGATTACTCAAGCGAGACTACCTCCCCCAATGTGCCTCGTGCACCTATGTGCCTCCCGCACCCTACAATGTGCCTCACACACTGTGCCTCACACACCCCCTTTACTACCCGACCACTCGCACAAGCATAAATCATTTTGTTTACCCAAACCAATGACAAACCCTACTATGGCACAAAATTTTATAACAGTAGCATCGCACCACAATTTGATATATCATTAGGTCAAAATTAATCATTTATGAACATATGATCATGAATTCCATCGTAACTAAGCATGGCTAAGCAAACTACGATACCCATGTTGATAATACAATAATGTCCAACTAAAATCAACCCATCCTATGGTGTCCAAGGATATATGTCAATCCGTAACATCCCAATTTTCTGAAGTTTAAAAATCTTTTTGAGTAGCTTAGCTTTGTGGAAAAATTCACCAAAGTCTTATTTGAATTTTAATAAAGCTTAATATGGACTTTCAAAAGCAAAACAATTTAATGTGATTAATCCCAACATCAACTATTGTCAAAACTATTTTATTTGGATTCTATGTTCTTGGATATATTTTCTAGATTTTTCTAGAATTTTTTCGGGTTCATTTGCTATTTGCATTATCTGGTATTTCTAAAATAGAAAATCTATTTAAAATCTTAGAATTCCAAACGGGCCGAATCTGTTTGGCCCGATCCTGTTTTTCTCACGCGTGACCCAATTCTTCGGCCCAGCTCGCGCACAAGCGCCAGCCCGCTTGCCGCTTCACTCCTCTCGCTGACTGGTGGGTCCCGCTTGTCAGGTCATCTCCCACCTTGCATTTTCGTCCTCCTTGCGAAGTGTTCGTTTTGTTCGCCATTGATGCCTTCTCAAAGCTTCGTCTGACAACAGCTTTTCCAACCAAAAAATCACTCGGTGATGCGATTTCCAAATCCGTTGATATCCCCGCAACCGATTTTGCCCCGTATCTCTTCCAAATCCCTTTGAATTTCCTTATCCGCTCTCGGGTCCGATTTAGACTCCATCACCAATACGCTGCCTCAGCCTCGCCCTCACCCTATAAAAGGGCCCCCAAGGATTGTCTCTTCACCCTCATCCAGAACCCCCAAGTTCCCCCACCTCTAAAGCCCTAGTGTCGTCCCAATTCGAGCTTTTAGGGTTTCAGCCGAAGTTCTGTCGTTGTGAGATCTACCTCTAGCACCCCTCCACAAAGCTGAAGCGTCGCTGGAGCTCAATTCTGACAATAGTCGAAGTGCTTCGCCACTTAAACCTCGCCGCTGGTCGCCTTAGTCGTCTTCGACCACCAGTGAGTGCACCAATAGGATCGCAATAGCATCCTCTACGTGTTGGTAGCCTTCGTCGCCGGTGAAACGCCACCGTTCACTGGAACCATCGGGACCCGAGTTGTTGTCGCCGTCGAGCCTATGTGGCCGCCCACCTCAGCTGCCACATCATCCTCCGTGCGCGTGTGTAGCTTGCGTGGCGCCGCATCAGCCGCCACATGCGTGTCCACATGTCCATCAGATCTAAACCCTAGATCCATCTCGAGTAGATCTAGTCTACCATAAACCAAGCTGCTGCCTTGTGGGACCCTTTGTTAGTTGACTATTCCGTAGATCCATGCACCCATAGACCATAGACCAAGTTAGTGGGCCTGGTCCATGGACCGCGGGCCCACTTGGCAGCCTCTATGGGAGTTTCTCTAGATTTATTTTAATTTCAATTTTGAGGGTTGACGTCAGCATGACATCATTAATCGGTATTCCAGTAGGAAAATAATCCGGGAAAATCCAATTTTGGTATTTCTTTAGGTTTAGATCTTCTAGAAGCCCGTTCTTCTTCATCTGAACTCCGATTGAGCTCATTCAAATTTCTAAATTCATCTAAATTCAAGTTCTATTTTCTTAAGATTTTTATTTAATTTTTGGAGTTTGTTTTCTCTCTGTTTTATGTTTATTTGGTTTATTTACTTCGTTTGCGAGTAGACGTTGATACTTTGAGGAATTTTGAGCAAGGAGGAGTGTACCAAGACCAAGACTAGTCTCAAGATCTATTCCAAGGTAAGTCATAGTCCTTTGATTATATTGAACCTATGATTTCAAAAGTATATTGTTTTATATCAACTGCATGATATCTTTATATCAATTATTTTGGGATTAGCTATCACCTTTTGTCATTATGCCTCCATTGAATATTTGAATACCATTTATCCATTGTCACCATAGAATGGTTAATTTTAGTTAGATATATTTGTATCATCAACATGAGTATCGTTCAGATACTTAGTCATGCTTAGTGACAATGGGTTCATTATTACATGTGTCATAATGATTAATCTTGACTTAATGAAATATGAAATCGTAGTGATTAGCCACTGTTGATAAAATTTGTGTACCATGATAGAGTATGTCATTGGTCTTGGTTAAACAAAATAATTTTCGCTCAGGCGAGTGATTGTGCAGTGAGGGTGTGATTGTAACACGTTGTGGGTTTGTGCTAGACTAGTTTGAGTAACTTGTCAAGGACTTAATCTTGTGTGCCATTGAACTGGGCTTTTTTTTGTACAACCACATGCTTGGTATGGGACGTGCCTAACTTAGTAAGTTATGAAGTTTTGGCATTGACTACTCAAGTAGTATATGGGTGGAGGTGTATACCCTGTTAAGGTCACATCTATGGGCGAGGTTATCGTCTCTAGGTCCAATGGTGTGCGTCGAACCAATGGTGAGGTTGGGGTGAAAGTATGCACAACGGGAGAGTCAATTGTCGAGATAAAATTGCCTGGGATCTAAATCTACCAGTTCATGCTTTCATTCAAGATGGCAAACAAAAGTGTCGGCTCAAGATGTTTAAGGAGATTCTGATTATTACTTGTTGGTCTATTTGGTTACATCGAAATAAGATTATTTTTAATCAGGGGATTGTTTCTTCTTCTAATTGGAAACGAGAGTTCAAGGAAGCATTTGCCTTGGTTATCCATAGGGTCAAACTTTCACTTCGGGAGGCCTTTGTTAATTGGTTGAGAGATATTGGTTAATTTTATATTCTCTTCTTTTTTTCTTCTTCTGTAAAGTTCCCTCTCTTGTACAGTTATTATATATTTAATATATATTTGTAGTAGGGGTTCTGCCCCTCCTGTTTTCGGTCAAAAAAAAAGAAGGGCAACCTAGTGCAATGAGTATACCTTAGTGTTTTCATATCCACGCAAGTAATTAGGTGGAGTAAATATCACTTCAATAATGAAACTTGCACTCGTAGACACCACTGATTAAATCATAAGGTTGATGTTTAGCTAATACTTGGAGGTTCCACCTAACTCATGGAACTTCCTTCATAAATATAAATTGATAACAAAAATCATTAGATAAACTAAGACCCGTGTGCTTGTTAGAATCATATCCGTCATAGATGGTCCATCACAACCATACACAAGTCCCAGCTAAGGTCATGGAATTTTCTTGATAAATAGAAAATAATAATAATAATAAATCATTAAGAAAACTAGACCCCACGTGTTAGTGAGACTTATGTCTACCCTGTGCAAACCCCCGAACCTATGCATAGGTCTCACCTGACTTTCATGGAACTTCCATCATAAATAGGAAATAATAACTAAAGAAATCATTAAATTAGCTAGGCCTCGCGTGTGAGTAGCATTAAGGTGTTCCCAAGTGGGTGATAGTAATTCAACCACCGATCAACATCACACAAACTCCATCTATCACCCATCGCTACCCGCTTCCAATGGAAGTACAATTCGTAGCCTGAATACGAATCGGTGGGTCCTACCTAATAAGGTAATCTCCCCCATCCAAATAACCTATGAGGAATATTCCTATGAATATTCCCTCCCTTCTGTTTGATTCATAGTTTTCTTCGCCAATGGACATCTCGAGAGCCTGATCCCTCTCGCCCTAATCCCGGATCAACTAGTTTCCTAACCCTAAGCCTACCTAAAATCCAAGGCCCCATCCTTGGAACAAACTGATAAAGTATAGATTCATCCACTTTCGTCAAAAGTATTTCCTTGTTCCAAAATGCCCATGGATATATCTAATTTCATTTGAAGTATTTCCTTCATCAAACACTCCTAAGATTTATCCACTTTTGTCTAGAGTGTCTCCTTTCAAAATAATAGTGGATATATCTAATTCCATTGGAAGTATTTCTTTCTTGAAACACTCTTGTATCCATTTACCTTTGTCTGAAGTATTTCATTCTTTCAAAGTACCATTGGATATGTTTAGTTTCGTTTGAAGTATTTCCTGCTTCAAACACTCTTGGATTTATTTACTTTCATTTGAGTATTTCCTTTTATTTCAAGTGCCTCTAAATTTATTGGATTTCAATTGGATGCTTTCAGATGTTCTTGTGTTCGATCGTATTTCACATAAGTAGAAGCAGAAGCCATGATGGAGCAACAGTTCGATCAAGAGCAAGAATAAGATCAAGGTTACCAGGACATTGAGCAAGGCGAGTCAACACTTTGATCATTTTGTGCCTACATTTGAATTCAAATTATATTGCTTTAAACTACGAAATTGCATTGCTATGATTTATACAATTTTGTTGACTTAGCTTATAGATAATACCTTAATGTAAATTGAGTATAAATTTTCAATCCTTGAACTTGGACACTATCCTTTGTCATCCTAGGGATAATGGTATACATGACTAGTTAATAGGCCCGTATCTAAGTGCCATGCTTAGCCTTGCTTAGATACATTGACATGTGGGCATTAATTTGCCCCGACATCATTCAAAACTCAAAACTGGATTTGGGCAGTCGAGGTTGGAGCCTCGCTAGTATATTGAAACTAGAAAGGAATTTCAAAATGAAAACCTGAAAACTGTTTTTAGACTTGGGCGGATGGAAAGCATGGTGGATGTGTATTGGAGTACGCGAGATGGGTATGACGAAGAACTGCTAAGTCGATTAAGGACCAGTTCCTGTAATGACGTCTCAAGCACTAAACAGTGCAACCAAAAGTCTACCCTATGTACTACTTGGCTCACTAATTTGCTTTGCCTTAGCGTTACTTCATCATCCCGCGAATGTGGCATGGTTATTGTCTTTAGTGACAACCATCTAAAGGGTGGTGTGGCTATAATGCACTGTAAAACCACAACGGTACAAGAGGGGCCCTTGGAGGATTGTAGTCCAAATGTGGTGAAACCTTAGCGGGTGGGGTCACGTCGGGGTGGGGGCATTGTAAATGCCTTGTGGAGATTTTCTTAGGTCTCACGCCTACAACAACGTTTGGACGTCATAAGATGACCGTCTCTTGTGGGTAAAGATGTGCGACCTCTACAGAGTGTAAAATTGTCTGGATAGCTGTGCCCACAGTCATGGGAGATGCTGGGAACTTGCTTGATTAGATTTAACTTTTACAAAAACACTTTGAGGGTGGAATAAAAGGTCAGGTTGGAGCCCGAAGATTTGATTTGTCCTGGTTGGAGCCAGTGTAAGGCATGGGTAGGAGCCCATGGCCTGATTTGTCCTAGTTGGAGCCAGTGGGAAGTATGGGTTGGAGCCCGAGGGAAAGCATGAGCTTTAGGTGGTTGGAGCCACTTTATATTATGTTGAGGTTGGAGCCTTCACTAGTACTTTGAAACAAAAACTCAATTTCATTAAAACCCGCATTTAGTGAAAATGCTTGGTCTCAGGACTTGCTTACTACTTAATCTATTTTAGCATTGGCTTTATGCAAATAAAAGAAGCATAAACCTTCCCTTTGACCAGCCTTGCATATATTATAATTGCATTTTGTATGCTAGCTTGCTGAGTACAGCTGTGTACTCACACTTGCTCAATATTACATTCAACAAGTGAGAATGAAGAAGACTCTGTGGCACTTAAGCGTGATCGTTAAGATTGGAAATCAAGAAGGCCAAGAACTAGGTCGCGAGCCCCAGTTGATTGCCTGTGGGTATATCTTGAGGGTCCCACCTATTACATTTTAATTCTGCTTCCGCTGCTATTTTTAAAAAGGTATTTGGCCCGGCCGATCCACAAGTCAAAAGCCGTATGGTATATTTACGCTTTGTTTATCATTATGTAATAGCTTAACATTTATGAGATATGTGTTTGATATTCAATGATGTAACTATGGATGCTAGCTACTGATCTAGGTACTAATGCTATAACACATAGGGTTCTAAATTATAAATTCAGGGTCCGACACAACTAAGATATATTGAAACAACAAGAACATGAAAGATCTATTCCTAACATTACTGATGATTCTGTTATTCAAGCATTTAAATAGGCAGTACGGTACAAGAGGTTCACAGAAGACCTACAGATTCACTCGCCAAGAACTGTGTCATAATTGTTTGACATGGTTGATCGTTACTCTAATGCTCATGAAGAAGTGGAGTGGAACCGTATGGTCAACAAGGGCCATACACTACCACAGCCAGGTATGGAAGGTTCTGATAAGAAAGAATTCAAGAAAGCGACCAAATCCGATGACCACAAAACCAAGGCCAAGAAGAAGAATAAAATGAGGCCTGTACCAAGGGAGGTCGCTGCTGTAGAGCAGCGCCCGACCTACGACAAGGGCAAGGGTCCATGGAGGAAGCCGGCTGGTCGTCCAAACGACCAATCTGTATCCAAGGGCTCTAGTGCGACCAACGGAAATGGCCGTTGGTGCATGTTTCACAATGTGCCTAGTCATGATTTGCATGACTGCCGCACCTGGCAAAATCGCATGGATGACTTCTACTCGGGTAAGGGGCAAATGCGTAGAATACCTGAAAGTGTTGGTCCCAATAACACCAAAGATGCCGATGGAGATGAACAAATGGTGTACCAAAAGCTCGATAACCACGTCAATGTCAGCTTTGGAGGATAGGCTGCATATCCATCTAAAAGACCATTGAAATCCACTTTGAGGGGGGGGGTTCAACAACGTCGACACTCAACCAGCGAAGCCAAGCTACCCAAAGTGGTAAGACGTGGTCTTGACCTTCAACAAAAGTGACTATCCAAAAGGTATGTCTACACCTCGTAAGCTTCCACTAGTCATTTATCCTGTAATAGGTAATTGAAAAGTGGGAAGAGTATTGGTAGACAGGGGTAGTTCCTTGGATTTGCTTTTCATAAATGCTTTGGATGAGATGCAAATATCTCGCTCCAAAATAAAAACAGTTACAAATATTTTATTTGGGATAGTACCTGGTCCTTCAACAACACCTATTGGTCAAATAGTGTTACCAGTAATTTTTGGAGATTCTCACAACTTTCGAACAGAGTTAATTAAGTTCAAAATTGTAGATTTTGAGTCAGCATATAATACCATTCTAGGTATACCTTCACTAACTAAATTTATGGCAACTACTCATCACGTTACTAGAGTATCAAAATTCCTGGTCCAAAAGGCGTCATCGCTGTGCAAGGTAATAATTCTACTGCACTCAATTGCGATCGTAAATCTCTAGAGATTATTGATCAATTACCATTAATAGATTTTAATGATGCAGAAAAGCCAAGCAAGGCTAAAAAACTTGCAAAAGCAGAGTGACTAAAGGCAATTCCTCAGTCAAATGAAAAAGTGAAGCAAGCCACACTTACTCCCGACGACCAGTCCAAGACAGTGTGGTTTGGGTCGGGAATGAATGAGAATTAGGAACTCGAGCTCATTACCTTCCTTGAGCAAAAGTAGATGTTTTTGCATGAAAACCATCCGACATGCCGGAGTTCCAAGGGAGGTGATCGAGCACAGGCTAGCCATACAACTTGATAAATGACCAGTGAAGCAGAAGCTTCGGCAATTCACTCCTGATCGGCAAGAAGCTATTTGGCAAGAGTTGGACAAACTCTTAGACGCTGGCTTCATTGATGAAGTCGACCACCCAAATTGGCTCACGAATCTAGTCATGGTTAAGAAAACAAATGGTAAGTGGTGCATATGCATTTACTTTACTAATTTGAATACAGTTGTCTTAAAGATGATTTCCCTTTACCCTGCATCGACCATCTGGTCGACTCAACTCGGGGATGCGAATTGATGAGTTTTCTGGATGTTTATTCAGACTACCATCAAATAAATATGGCAATAGAAAATGAAGAAAATATTTCCTTCATCACCTCTTTGGCATCTACTACTATACCAAGATTGTCGACGTCTGGTACTCTCGTCACAGAATGGACAAACAAGAATATAAAGAAAAAAAATGGAGATTGCTATCTATTCACCAAAGGACTCAAAACGGTGATGTATATTTTAAAGGGTATGCTCTTATTACAGGAAGAATGATTGTGAATAAATGTGGATTAGGGTCTGGATTACAAAGGCACTTAGGCTGGGTTCTTATAGTCTGCAAAACATCGGCAGCTTGTTGTAGTGGTTCCTCTTCGCACCAATGGTTGCATATCTCTAAATATAATAGCCAATATCTTCTCTCCATGTGTAGTTATTATTAACCACACGTGGATAACCATTCTCGAGGACCTCCTTTGCGGGGGAGATGTCCTGGAGTGGTTCTAGAGAGGTCCGAAGAAACCTAAAGAGAAGGTCCAATTGGACGTTGAGAAGAGGTCTTGAGAATGGTCAAAGAAAAAACTTTCAGGCCTACCTTCTGACCACTTAATTGATCTTGGGCCTAGAAAGCTAATTTGGGCCCAGTAGAAAACCTGGCTTATTTATAAATAAACAAATAAAGATATACTCGGATAATTGACTGGTCAACAATCCTTGTCAGCTAGCCTCTCAACTTCAAGTGGAAATAACTACTTGAAGAGGTTTTGATCGGAACTAGACTTGGTTAAGAAGATAGTTTCGTTTGAGTTGTAAATAACTATTTTCCTTAAGAAGCAGGAGCGTCGGTCATGTACATTTATGAAAACAATTCCCGAAGGATGATTATATTTTGGTCTTCAACGATTTATTAGGAACATATTATGATAAAATCTATTAGACTTTCGTCTAGTTTATTTAATTCTACCGCAAGTTACTGGTCTATAAACAACCACCTGAAGGGGAAAAAGAATCATTCCTTCAGAAATTCTCCATCTTTCTCATTCTTGCAATTTCTTACAGTCCTCATCTCTAGACTTTTATGATCCGAATAGATGATGAACTATAATTGATGAGAGAGATGAGATTTTCTATCCTCAAAGTTTTTCACGAGTTTAGACTCATGTTGCTTTGGCACTTCTCCTCCTGTGGTTGGAGCATACAACAGACGACACCCATGGACCAGATTGACTTTTCGATGATGAGAAGAGTGTGGTCCTAGTGATCAACAACCTGGTAGGGAGAGGTCAAACTAGACGAAAGGTCGTCCATGACTTCGTTAAGAACAAGATCTTTCCCCTCCAAAAGAGAGAAATATTATCTTGTGATTATGACATCCCAGAAAATGGTAACAATCCATTTACCTTTTTACTCGAACTGAATTTCATAGTTGAAGTAAAGTAATCTTTTCATTATATTACAGCTTTTTCGGATGATGAGGTCCTTGCTAGAGCCTCGGTCCTGTTAAAGGATCGGGTTCTAGAAAAGGAACCGATCAATTTAGAAGCGCAACCCCTAAGCTTGATTGGGGCTGCCTTATCCCTTAGAAAAGATTGCAAAGTAGTAAGTATTCACAAGAATAGCCAAACATAAGAAGTGATTTTACTTATGTCTAACTTATGTTTTCTGAACAGACAACATTGAAGAAGTGTCCTATCACGTACATTGAAGAAGTACGTGACTTGTTGGTGAAACTCTTTTAACATATATGATGTCGTTCTAAATGAATCCCTGGTCAGAACACTAGTGACTCTATCGACTAGCACATGTATTGATTGATGACCATGTTTCACCGGTCATGGATATATAGATATCGAATCAATAATGTGAACACATATTAGAGAACATGGGGTTGGATTGACCCACCTTGAGACACTATTGAGATTGTTATGATTCTATGTGTCGTTAGTTGGTCTCAAGCAATGATGATGTATAATCCTTAGACCTGGGATCAGCATGGTTTCCTACATGTGTAATAGCACTCTTAGGGGTTGCCAATTGCTACTCGTAACTGGGTAGTTATAAAGGTAGCTTTCGAGTATGCTCTGAAACATGTAGAGGAATATGATTAGTCGGATATGGGATTTGCCCCTCCTAACATACCAGGAGTGATATCTCTGGGCCCCTCGATGTGATCGGATAAAGAAAGTGCATGGCCATGCCACTAGTGGTCGAAGTGTTCGACCACGTGAAGTTATCCGATACTCGATCAAGAAAGTATTGAACAGTCCATGGATGACACAATATCTCACTTGGAGTTCAACCAAACATCGTGAGGCAAAGAGAGAATACACGAGTAGGTCACTTAGTTCGATCAGTTACGGACTGGTCGTAGGCTGGTCGAACGTAATCACAGAGTGGTCGTAACCTGGTCGTAAGGAGTTACGAATTGGTCGTGACTAAATACGAACTGGTCGTATAGAGATAGGACCTGGTCGTAGATCATATTGCATTAAGGTTCGTCCGATATAGTTTGTGTGTATTCGGGAATCGTTATGTCTTGCTAGGAACTGCTAACGACTCGTGATCGGAAAGGGTTTTCGAGTCACAACCGATTATGCATGAACCTACAGGGTTACACACTTAACGGGTTGGAACAAAACGTGTTCGAATAGGATCCATCATGGGCACTATATAAGGAGGTGCATGAGAGGGGGGGGGGTGAAGGTAACAGACAAGACACACAAAAGTCGTGAGTTGAGTTGTTCCACCGAAACCCTAGCCGCCATCTTCCTGAGAGCTCTGCCGTGGGACTTGGTGCTAGCACACTAGCGTACGGTTGTTCCTTCCCTGGACGTGTGGATACCATAGATGCGCTATTGCCGTTGCTGTTGCGCTTAAGGACGATCCGCGATCTTCATAAGGAATTGCAGAGATCGCTGGAGGAGACAATCGACTCGCGAGGACGCTGGACGATCGACTATGACCACTACATGGATGTGCTCCACATTGGACTAGGCTGCTCCAACTCTTCTTCCGCTGCTCTGCGCGTCTAGTGGTAACGATCTGTGATCATCTACTTGCTTGGCTTCCTGGTTTACGTAATAGAAATTTTGATTTGTTGCTATCGTAGCCTACCTGTACCCCAACAGTGGTATCAGAGCCATCCTGCATAGTTTTTGATCTGGATTGGTCGCATATACTTGATGTGTGGTAGTAGTAGAATAGATCTATTACTGGTCAGGTTTGGTAACCTAGATCGGTTCATGTCGATGGAACGATATAGGAACTGGTCGATAAGATCGATCGGTTTTTGGTGGTAGTAGATGGGTTTACGAGGAGGTATGAGCTAAAAGAACCAGATGGTTTGTTGCGCATGTCCACGACCACGCTACATAACACTCCTACCAGTCGGAATTCCACCATCGGAGTATGCTGTCGTGCTGGGTATTCGTACCGCACGTTATAAGTCGTATGTGTTCATGTCGCCCAATAGAATTGGATTCTATGCATAACTTGTTTTTGTAGGGATTGATGTGAATAGTATGACCCATGTGTATGAGATGCGTGTATGTGTGTAATATTCATGACCTGCATGTCATGCTTATTGCAGCCCAAGGCTGTCTATATTTGTATAACGGCCTACGTGTCGACTTGTGATGCTTCTTCACTCCTTGTAATTTACTACTAGTGCTGTTAGGAGTAATGGCTTAGTGGGAGTACTTGGAGGAGTTGACCACTTGGAGACATGGCGAACAGGATGCATGGCGATGGAGATCACTATGTGGAAGGGTCATACTATATCACAATGCAATTTGATTGTCTATGAATGCCATTATATTCCTATTCAATTATTTCTATGCATGTTATTTAAATGCTTTGAATGCTTTTAACATGGTAGAAGTAAAATTCCCTCACATAATGTTCAGTTAAATTGATGCCCTCCCAATTAGCTATACCATCCAAAGTCATGTATTTTAATGGTAGGTCTTGCGAAAGCAGAGTGCCATTAATATTCCTTAATTAGATGGGTTTGTGTCGGACACTTACACGCATAGCATTGGTTCAACTTGACAAGGTCATCATAACGGTTATGGACCTTGGGGCATAGGGTTGGGTGCCGGAGCATAGAGATGTTGCTCAACAACAAGAGTCATATAGATATATGATTAGCAAATGGTTGCTTACCAAATTCACTAATCTTCTAGCAGTGATGCCAAAGCTCACTAGTAGATTAACTGATTGTGGGTCTTGAATCACTAAATGTCATAAGAGGGATATGGTATTCAGTGGGAGTATCTTTATTAAATTGTTTAATAAAAGTTACTTGAATATATGTCTCAGTTTTGCATATTTTATGTTGTAGATCATGGCACCAACTGTTGTACCTACATCTAGTTTTGCATTACGTAAAAACCGCCTATAAAAAGGCACGTGATGAGTCCCTTGTTGTTAGTTGTCTCATGCTTGCTGCTATGAACTCAGACCTTCAGAAGCAGTTTGAGAATATAGAGGCCTACGATATGATCGTGGCACTCAAAGGCATGTTTGAGACACAAGCAAGAACTGAGAGACATGAGATCTCAAAGAAATTGTTTGGGAGTAAGCTAGCTGAGAGAAGTTCGGTGAGCCCACATGTGATCAAAATGGTTGGTTACACACAGAGTTTGGAAAAACTTGGTTTTCCACTTAGTCAAGAGTTGGCTACAGATTTGATTCTTGCTTTGTTTCCTGCAAGCTACGTGTAGTTCATTTTGAACTTCCATATGAATGGCTTAGACAAGAATCTCACCGAACTGCATATGATGCTTAAGACTGCAGAGGACAGCATTAAGAAAAGAAAGAGTAAAGTCTATTACGGTCCTTAAACTTTTTATCTTTGTGTCATCGGTCCATAGACTTTCAAAGTGTGTCATCCGGTCCCTAAACACTGTTTGGGTCTCAAACATAGCCCTCTTGCTTAGGCACAAGAATGGCACACTTTGAAAGTCTATGAACCGATGACACAAAGATAAAAAGTTTAAGGACTAATTTGAGACCCAAACAGTGTTTAGGGACCGGGATGACACACTTTGAAAGTCTATGGACCGGGATGACACAGCATAAAAAGTTTAAGGACCGGTAATGGACTTTACTCGAAAAGAAATTGCCATGTGATGATGGTGCAAAAGAGTACAAGCTTCAAGAAGAATGCTAAGACTAGGGTCAAAGGTAAGGGCAAGACTAAAGTTTCAGATGAGATCCAAACTAACAAGCCTAAGCCTAAGACTAAGTCTGGCCCGACTCAAGAGAATGAATGCTTTTACTGCAAAGAGCCAGGCCATTGGAAGAGGAACTGCAAGAAATACCTGGCTGATCTGAAAAGGAATGGTGGAACTAAACCTTCCACTTCAGGTATTAATGTTATAGATGTTTTTCTTGCTGACTCTTCTGTTAACTCTTGGGTATTTGATACCGGATCGGTTGCTCATATTTGCAATTCGATGCAGAGTCTAACAAAGAGTAGGAGAATTGCAAGGGGCGAGATGGATCTTCGCGTCAGGAATAAAGCAAGAGTTGCTGCATTAGCCGTTGGGACTTTGCCATTACTTTTGCCTTCAGGATTTATTATGGAGCTAAATAATTGTTATTATGTTCCAGCCATAAGTAGAAACATCATCTCTGTCTCATGTTTGATGGCAGAGGGTTATAAATTCATTATAGAGAACAATGGTTGTTCTATATTTTTGAATGAAATATTTTATGGCTATGCTCCTGTTTTGAATGGGTTGTATATTTTAAATCTTGATGATGCACCCGCCTATAATATTAATGCAAAGAGGCTTCGGCCTAATGATTTGAATTCCACTTTCATTTGGCATTGTCGTTTGGGTCACATAAGTGAGAAACACATGAAGAAGCTCCATGATGATGGAATTCTAAACTCATTTGATTTGGAATCATTTGAAAACATGTGAATCTTGCCTGCTCGGAAAGATGGCCAAGACACCTTTCACTGGTCGGAGTGAAAGGGCGTCCGACTTGTTGGCACTCATACATACTGATGTATGTGGACCAATGAGTACGATAGCTAGAGTGGTTTTCAGTACTTCATTACTTTCACTGATGACTATAGTAGATATAGATATATCTATTTAATGAGGCATAAGTCGGAATCCTTTGAAAAGTTCAAGGAGTTCCAGAATGAGGTATAGAATCAACTTGGTAAGACAATCAAATCTTTACGATCTAATCGTGGAGGTGAATTTTTGAGCCATGAGTTTGGTGATCATTTAAAACAATGTGGAATTGTTCCACAGCTTACACCACCGGGCACTCCACAATGGAATGGGGTGTCCGAGCGGCGTAATCGGACCTTGTTGGATATGGTTCGATCAATGATGAGTCAATCACATCTACCGTTGTATTTTTGGGGTTATGCTCTAGAAACTGCTGCTTTCACTTTAAATAGGGTACCATCTAAATTAGTAGATAAGACACTATATGAGATATGGACTGGGAAGAGTCCTAGTTTGTCTTTTCTAAAGATTTGGGGATGTGATGTCTATGTTAAACGTTTGACGTCTGATAAACTCACACCAAAGTCAGATAAATGCTTCTTTGTAGGATATTATAGGGAAACCAAAGGATATTACTTCTACAACTAGGAAGAGGGCAAAGTTTTTATTGCCCGAAATGGTGTCTTTTTGGAGAAAGATTTTCTTTCAAAAGGAGTCAGTAGGAGAAATGTGCAACTCGAAGAAATTCAAGAAGCATCTGAAAGTGTTTCAACTCCCACTGAACCTCTACAGGATGAACAAAATATTGTTGAACCTGTAGATGAGGCATCAGCCCCACGTAGATCTAAAAGGCCACGTCAATTGCCTATAAGGTATGGACATGACATATTATTATTGAATAATGACGAGCCTAAGACTTATGAGGAAGCAATGATGGACCCAGACTTTGAGTCATGGCATGAGGCCGTGAGATCCGAAATAAAGTCCATGCATGATAATCAAGTTTGGAACTTGGTTGATGCACCTGATGGTATTAAGACTATTGAGTGCAAATGGATTTTTAAGAAAAAGATAAATATGGATGGAAAGGTTCACATCCATAAGGCACGACTGGTTGCGAAGGGTTTCAAACAAATTCAATGTGTTGATTATGATGAAACCTTCTCCCCGGTCGCAATGCTTAAGTTTATTCGGATTATTCTAGCTATTGCTGCATATTTCGACAATGAGATATGGCAAATGGATGTCAAAATGGGTTTCCTTAATGGAAACCTAAGTGAGGATGTGTACATGACACAGCCTGAGGGTTTTGTCGATCCAAAGGAAGCTAGAAAGGTATGCATGCTTAATAAATCCGTCTATGGATTAAAGCAAGCATCTCGGAGTTGGAACATTCGTTTTGATGAAGGTGTCAAAGGGTTTGACTTCATCAAGAACGAAGAAGAACCTTGTGTTTACAAAAAGGTTAGTGGGAGCAAGATTGTGTTTTTGATCTTGTATGTAGATGCCATACTACTGATCGGAAATGATATTCCAATACTTGAATCTGTTAAAATTTCATTAAGAAATTGTTTCTCAATGAAAGATTTAGGAGATGCAGCATATATTCTTGGTATAAGGATCTATAGAGATAGATCTAAGAGGCTAATTGGATTAAGCCAGGATATGTACATAGACAAAGTGTTGAAACGGTTCAACATGCAAGATTCCAAGAAAGGTTTATTGCCCATGGCACATGACATTAATCTTAGCAAGAGTCAGTGTCCTTCGACCACTAATGAGCGAGACAAAATGAGTAGAATTCCATATGCTTCGGCTATTGGATCTAGCATGTATGCCATGCTATGTACACGACCAGATGTATCATATGCTCTAAGTGTTATGAGTAGATACAAAGCTGATCCCGGTGAAGGTCACTGGACAGCTGTGAAAAATATTCTTAAGTACTTGAGAAGGACTAAGGATGCATTCCTAGTTTATGGTAGTGATGAAGAGCTCGTTGTAAATGGTTACACCGATGCAAGCTTTCAAACCGACAAAGATGATTATCGTTCGCAATTTAGTTTTGTATTCATTTTGAATGGAGGAGCAGTGAGCTGGAAAAGTTCTAAGCAAGAGACGGTTGCTGATTCTACGACGGAAGCCGAGTACATTGTGGCTTCTAAAGCTGCGAAAGAAGGTGTTTGGATAAGAAATTTCCTTGCTAAGTTGGATGTGGTTCCGAGTGCCTCTAGCCCAATGGATCTCTATTGTGACAACAATGGAGCCATTGCTCAAGCTAAGGAGCCTAGATCCCATCAGAAGTCCAAACATATACTCAAGCATTATCATCTTATTCGCGAGTTAGTAAATAGAGGGGATGTTAAGATATGCAAAGTTCATACGGATTTAAATGTTGCTGATCTGTTGACAAAGCCTCTCACACAACCAAAGCATGAGGCGCACATAAGAGCTATCGATATTAGATACCTAAATGATTGACTCTAGTGCAAGTGGGAGACTGTTGGAAATATGCCCTAGAGGCAATCATAAAGATGATTATATTTCATTATGTTCATAATATTGGATAATATGTTATCCTGTTCCTTGAATGAATCATTGGTTGTGAAGATTAACAAGTACATGACTTGTTGGTGAAACTCTTTTAACATATATGATGTCGTTCTAAATGAATCCCTGGTTGGATGTCACTAGTCGGAACACTAGTAACTCTATCGACCAGCACATGTATTGATTGATGACCATGTTTCACCGGTCATGGATATAGAGATATCGAATTAATAATGTGAACACATGTTAGAGAACATGGAGTTGGATTGACCCACCTTGAGACACTATTGAGATTGTTATGATTCTATGTGTCGTTAGTTGGTCTCAAGCAATGATAATGTATAATCCTTAGACCTGAGATCAGCATAGTTTTCTACATGTGTAATAGCACTCTTAGGGGTTGCCAATCGCTACTCGTAACTGGGTAGTTATAAAGGTAGCTTTCGGGTATGCTATGAAACATGTAGAGGAATGTGACTGGTTGGATATGGGATTTGCCCCTCCTAACATAACAGGAGAGATGTCTTTGGGCCCCTCGTTGTGGTTGGATAAAGTAAGTGCATGACCATGCTACTAATGGTCGAAGTGTTCGACCACGTGAAGTTATCCAACACTCGATCGAGAAAGTATTGAATAGTTCATGGATGACACAACATCTCACCTGGAGTTCAACCAGACATCGTGAGGCAAAGGGATAATACACGAGTAGGTCACTTAGTTCGATCAGTTACAGACTAGTCGTATGGAGATACGAGCTGGTCGTAGACTGGTCGAACGTAATCACAGAGTGGTCGTAACTTGGTCGTAAGGAGTTACGAATTGGTCGTGACTAAATACGAACTGGTCGTATAGAGATAGGACCTGGTCGTATGTGATGAGGACCTGGTCGTAGATCATATTGTATTAAGGTTCATCCGATATAATTTATGTGTATTCGAGAATCGTTATGTCTTGCTAGGAACCGCTAACGACTCATGATCGGAAAGGGTTTCTGATTCATAACCGATTACGCATGAACCTACAGGGTCACACACTTAACAGGTTGGAACAAAACATGTTCAGATAGGATCCGTCATGGGCACTATATAAGGAGGTGCATGTGGGGGGGTGGTGGTGAAGGTAACAGACAAGACACATGAAAGTCATGAGTTGAGTTGTTCCACCGAAACCCTAGCCGCCATCTTCCTGAGAGCTCTGCCGTTGGACTTGGTGCTAGCACACCGGCGTATGATTGTTCCTTCTCTGGACGTGTGGATACCGTAGAGGTGCTACTGTGGTTGCTGTTGCATTTGAGGACAATCTGCGATCTTCATAAGGAACTGCAGAGATCGCTGGAGGAGACGATCGACTCGCGAGGACGCTGGACGATCGACTACGACCACTACATCGACACGCTCCACGTTGGACTAGGCTGCTCCAACTCTTCTTCCGCTACTCTGCGCGTTTGGTGGTAACGATCTGTGATCATCTACTTGCTTGACTTCCTGATTTACGTGGTAGAAATTTTGATTTGTTGCTATCGTAGCCTACCCGTACCCCAACAAGTTTTTTGTTTGGTTCAATTGGATTGATCGGAGTATGAAGTTTCTCTTGAAAGTTCTCCTTCTAGAGCCGAAAAGAAGGACCTCCAAGACCTCATGACGTCTGTCAAAAGTTATTGGAAAGTCAATGTTGACTTGATTGGGGAGATCAAAACTCTCGCAAAGGAGAAAGAGAAGAAAATACATAAAGTTATTATTCAATCATAAGATTTCAATTAAATAATTTACTTATGCTTTTATTTACACTATAGGGAATGTTTACTGGCAAAATCCGGACAAGAAAATGTTGAGTCTGTACTTCACACTCTCAGATTAAAATTGTCTGAGGTGGTGCAAAGATCTGAGAGGAGCTCGGTGGCCATAGTAGAGAAGACCGAAGAGATCCGTTTCTTGACTCAGAAGAATGAAAAGTTATAAGAGATCTTGGGTAGGTAATCTGAAGAAAGCCACAACCTCTTTGAAAAGAACAAGGTGCTCATTAAGGAGAAGAAAGGTAAAGAACATCTCTTTGTTTCTTACAGAGCATTTGACCTTGTCATTATTTGCAATGTGTGAATTCTATTATCTTTTTTCGTTCTTGCTTAGAACTAAAAAAGGCAAAAGAGGATCTTCAGAAGATCTCTTCTAACAAAGATCTTCAGATTCAAAACTTGAAGGAAGTGGAAACACAGAGTCACACTGCCGTGCAAGAGCTTGAAAATAAGGTGGATACCTTGATGAAGGCCGGCAAGAAAATTACTACGGTTATGAGAAATAGCTTTTCTCGAATCTCAGCTTCTCTATGAGAAATCGCAGAGCATCTGAAGGCTCCGGTAACTCCTCTCACAACCAAAATGACCTTAGATGACCTTAGGAATGATATCTATACTCAAATTGCATACATTCAAAAACACATACCTGCTATGAAGACTACTATATATCAATTTTTAACAAGAGCAATGGGTCAAGCTTTAAACCGAGTGTTATTAAAGATTGATCTTCTTTACAGAGACTCCGTTGATCTCCAGAAGCTTGTTCTTGCGCCTAAGTTCAAAACAAAAGAAGCAGGTTTGACAGCTCAAGCCAAGATCACACCAATGGTGGCGGAGATCAACGGAGTCTCCGTAAGTCTACATTGAAGCTAGTGCTCCTGCCATTCATTCAAGTGCTCTTGGCTCAAGCGTTCAACAATAATAATGTAATGATACATTTTTAGTGTATGAAATGATGAAAGGAATTGGTGTATGATAATTGTAATTACTTGTTGGAAGTTGACTTGCTTTTGTAAATTAAATTATTTTTGCAAGTTGAATTCCTTATATTTTGTTATGTGTAGCCCCCCGCTTGGAACACTTTGTCCGGCAATGGGAGAAGTGTTTTGGGTGAACAAATGCTTTAGGACCAGGATATCTTTCACAAAACCAATGATCCGGACCAGTATGTGTTCAGGAAGATGAAGTCGAACTGTTGGGTTCTTATGTAATGAGAATTGGCTTACAGAAGAGGTCCCAGAAAGTTGTCATTTCTTGAATGTATGATGATGGTCATTTGATAAGTAAAGACACTATGGCCTAGTAGCAAAATTGATCAACCATAAGCACTCAAGTAAATAACAGAAAAGATGGCGATCATGTATATGAAATGATAAGTAAAGATTTATGCCGAAAAAATTAATATGATACTGACAGCAAAAAAGACAATTGAATTGTACATTTATATGATATGGGAAAAAGATACTTATACATAGAATTTGTGAAGATGTTCAATGTTCCATGTATTAGATAGAACATGACCATCCTCCATGGCAAATCTAACTGATCCTGGCCTAGTGACAGAGACTACAGTATGTGGACCCTCCCATCTAGAGGACAACTTGTTCAAGTTGACCAGGTCACCCACATGAAGTGTTCTTGGACGAACTCTTCGATTGTAGTAGCGTCTCAGCCCTTGCAGATAGGCAGCTGATTTTGATAGTGCTCGATCACGTCTTACTTCTAGCATATTGACGTCGTCTTCACGCAATTCTCCCAGATTTATTTGATCTAGGAGGTATATACATGTTGAACCTAGCTGAATCTCACTAGGTAGGACTACTTCTGCACCGTGGACTAGCACGAATGGTGTTTCACCAGTTGCTCTACTGGTAGTAGTGCGTAATGCCTATAGGACGGAGAAGATCTCCTCCATCGAATTCTTTGAGCATGCCTTAAGGCGATTAAAGACTCTTATTTTAATACCTTGCGTAATTTGACTATTGGCCCTTTCTACAGCTCCATTGCTCTGTGGATGTGCCATGGAAGCAAAGCAGATTTTAGTGCCAATTTCATCACAATAATCTTGAAATACGTCACTAATAAACTGGCTCCTGTTGTCTGTGATAAGACGACTAGGTACTCCAAATCTTGTAACAATGCTTTATATGAAGAATTTCTTTGCTGCTACAGTCGTTATACGAACGACTGATTCAGCTTCTATCCACTTAGTGAATGTATCAATGGCCATGAACAAAAATTTATACCCATTGGGTGCTTGCAGTAGTGGTCCAACTATGTCAATACTCCAAGTCGAAAAAGGCCATGACAAGGGAATGGTCTGTAATTGATAAGATGACTGGTGCACTTGTCTAGCATGGAATTGACATTGCCCACTGGTCTTAACAAGGTGTATGGCATCTTGTAGAGTGGTGGGCCAGTAATATCCTTGCCTAAAAGCTTTGCCAACCAGGATGCATGTGTTCCGCACAAGCCCCCATGGATCTATAGGATGCATGTATTCCGCACAAGCCCCCATGGATCTCTTTTAGTAATTTTATCTCAGAGTCATGGGATATGCAACGCATGAGAACGCCATGTGCTCCCTTTCTATACAATGATCCTTCGACCAACTTGTACATACGTGCTCTTCGAATTAACATATCCTTCTGTTGAGGATCAACGGGCAGTGTCCTTGATGCCAGATAAGTGGTGAATAGTTTTATCCACTCCGCATCTTGCTCGATGACTCCGACCTCTAAGGTGGTCGAACCCGTTTCTATTGAAGGTTTTGTAAGGCATTTGAGAAAAACACCTATTGGAATAGGTGTTCGTGAGGAACTCAATTTCGATAACTGGTCCACTCCGAAGTTTTCCTTGTGCGGTATATGTTGGACTTCGAAGTCTCTGAAGTGTTTTTCCAACTTCCTCACTTTACCCAGGTATTGAGCCATTATCTCATCAGAACATTGATATTCCTTTGCTACCTGGTTTACGACTAATTGCGAATCTCCCTTCGCTAAAAGCTGACGGACTCCGAGGGATTTGGCTGCTCGAAGCCCAACTAGAAGTCCTTCATACTCTGCCATGTTGTTAGTGGCTGGGAATAGAAGCTGTATGACATACTGAAGTTGATCACCTTGTGGTGTTATCAACAAAATCCCAGCCCCTGAGCCTTTAAGCTCACAAGAGCCATCAAAATACAATATCCAATGGTCGTCTGGTACATGACTAACTTGAGGTTGATCCTCAATGTTCGTCTATCCAGCCACAAAATCAGCCAGGACACGACTTTTTATTGCTGTTTGGGAAGTAAAATAAAGATCAAATTCTCCAAGTTCTACGGCCCATTTGGCTATGCGACCTGTTACTTCTTGGTTATGAAGTATATTTTCAAGGGAAAAAGATGAATGCACTGTGATCTTGTGAGATTGAAAATAATGTCTTAGTTTTCTGGATGTCATCAAAAGAACATAAATTAGCTTTTGGACCTCAGGATATCTTTCCTTTGGTCTATGTAAGACCTCACTTACATAGTACATGGGTCGTTGAGACTCTTCCCTTTCTGCAATAAGTATTGCACTGACCATATTTGGTGTTGTTGCCAAGTAAACTAGTAAAGGTTCACCCTCTAGAGGTGAGACCAATACTAGAGGATTTGAAAGATAAGATTTTAAGCCTTCAAATGCTTTGTTAGCTTCTTCGTACCATTGGAACTTTTTATTACTCTTGCGGATCACCTTAAAGAAAGGTAAACCACGTTCTCTTGATCGAGAAATAAAACGCCTAAGAGCCGCCATTCGACCAGTTAAAGCTTGGACCTCCTTCATAGTGGAAGGTGGTTGTAGTTGTTCAATGGCACGAAATTTCTCTAGATTAACTTCAATCCCACGAGAACAAACAAGAAAACCAAGCAACTTGCCAGAATTAACCCCAAAAGTATATTTTTTAGGATTAAGCTTTATTCCATGTTTGTTTACATTTTCGAAGGTCTCTGTGAGATCCTTTAAATAGTCATATTTAGTAGTACTTTTTACAGCGAAGTCATCTACATAGGCCTCTAAATTATGCCCCAGCTGACTATTGAAGGTTTTCTACATCAAACACTGGTGCGTGGCTCCAGCATTCTTTAACTCGAATAACATCTTGACATAGCAGTAGATGCTGAAGGGTGTGATGAAGGTAGTTTTCTCTTCATCTTTTTTTTTTCCATACTGATCTGATGGTATCTGGAATAAGCATTAGGAAAACTCATCAGTTCGCAACCCACAGTAGAACCAACTAACTGATCAATGCGAGACAAAGGGAAGTCATCCTTTAGGCAAGCAATATTTAAACTAGTAAAATCGACGCACATGCATCACTTACCGTTAGATTTATTGACTAGGACCGGATTCATGAGCCATTCGGGGTGATCCCCCTCCCGAATAAAGCCAGCTTCAAGGAGCTTATCGAGCTCTACTCTGATGGCCTCTTGACTATCCAGGGCAAAGCGTCTCAGTCTTTGTTTGATTAGTTTTTTCTCAGGCTGAATGGCTAGCCTATGCTTAATCACTTTCCTTGGGACTCCGGGCATATCAGATGGCTTCCACATGAAGACATCCGAGTTGGCCCAGAGGAAGGTGAGGAGCTCGTCTTCCTATTTCTCACTTAATCCCGTGCCAATCTGGACTGTCTTGGATTGGTCTTCAGGGCTGAGTGGTACTATCTTTACCTGCTCATTGGGCTGAGGAGTAACCTTGACTTTCGTGGCCATCCTTATTTTATCCTCTAAAGTAATATTTTTCAGAGGTAACTAATCGACAAGTTCTAGTGACTTACGATCACATGAAAGTGCGACAGTCTGGTCACCTTGCACCACAATTATGCCCTTTGGCCCAGGGATCTTGATCTTCTGGTAGGCGTGGTGTGTAGCTGCCATGAACTTTGTTAGAGATGGTCTTCCCAAAATTGCATTATAGGCAGACTCAAAATCAACCACTTCGAAAGTGATCAATTCAGTTCAAAAATTAGTAGCCGTACTAAAAGTTACTAGTAACACTACTTGCCCTATTAGTGTAATAGACATACCTGGCACTATCCCATAGAAGGGATTTGTCATTGGTTTAATCTTAGAACGAGGAATTTGTATCTCATCTAAGGCATTAATAAATAATAGGTCTAAAGAACTACCACTATCTATTAATATTCTCCCTACTCTACAATTGCTTATGGTGGGGGAAACTAATAAAGGTAATTTATGAGAAGTAGACAAAACTTTAGGGGCATCTTCCTTAGTGAAGGTCAGGGAGGTCTCTGACCATTTGGGGTATTCTAGACGACTAGGTGGGATCTCAACGTTGTTGACATCCCTCCATGCCGCCTTGTATTGCCGCTTGGAGGTGTAGGCAGACGAACCCCTGTAAATGACATTGACGTGGTGATCCGTCCTTTGAAATGGCATCTCCATATCCTTGTCTGTTTTGGACCACTGGTGGTCCACTGTCTTCTAGTGGGACATGCATTGGGTCTTTCCCATCATAGTATTCCTCCATATGCTTCTGCCAAGTACGGCAGTTGCGGAGGTCATGGCCAGGAACTTTATGCAATGGGCACCATGGCTCATTGCTCCTAGATGTATTCGTAGATTGTGGGGCAGTACGGTCGTTTGAACGACTTCCTTGCCTCCTTTTGGTCCAAGGACCCTTGTTTTTGTCGTAGAGTAGTCGCTGGTCAATGGCTGCGACCTCCCTAGTGGACTTCTTGGACCTCCCCTTCTTCTTCTTGGGTTTTCCTTTATTGCTCGTGGAGCCTTCAGACCTCTTGGATTTCTTTTCTTTGATATCCTTGAGGCCTGGCTGAGGAGGGGTGGTCCCCTTATCCACCATTCGGTTCCACTCCACTGCCTCATTGGCATCGGAGTACCGATAGGCCATGTTGAAGAGCTCTGACACGGACCTAGGCGGGTTGATGTTGAGGTCTTCTGTGAACCTTTGATATCTCACCGCCTATTTAAAGATCAAATCACAGAGTCATCACAAATATTTGGGATAGTATTACGAACTTCTATGAAACGCTTTGTAAATTGTCGTAAATTTTCGTCAGGGGTTCGATGGAGCTGATGCAAATCATCCTCCTTCCCTGGTTTTGCATAACAACTTTTGAAGTTGTTTTGTAATGCATTACAAAGAACCTCCCAGTTATATATGGATCCCTCATGTTGGTTGAACAACTAGGCCCTGGCGGAACCCTTTAGTACTATGGGCAAATAATTAGCTATTACCTTATCATCGCCTCCAGCAGCCCGAATGGCGGTAGTGTAGACTTGGAGGAACTCTGATGGGTTTTGCATCCCATCAAAACTTTCCATACCCCCTGGTTTGAGCTTCTCCAGCCAGATAACATCTCTTAATCTAGGAGAAAAAGCTTTACAACCTGCATAAGGTCCAACACATTATCGTACATTGTGATGATTATTATGACGAGCAGGAGATCTGGGACATCTACTACGTTCCCAAAAATGGGTGTCAGGCTCACCTTGGCCTTGAATGTGATGGCTAGGAGCACCGTCATTTCGGCTTTGCCTTCGGCGCCCAATTGAGGGCCCTTCTAAATGAGAGTCTATTTGGGAAAGTGTAGTATGCGATTGGGTGGAAATATTCTTTGCGACATCCTCTCAAGAGATTGCATCTCATCATGCATGACAATCATCCATCTCTCTGAATCACCAGAAGAGATAGCCTTTGAATAAGTGGAATATTCTACAGTACCATCAATTTTTTTCTGCCACATTCAAAGCATAAGCACAACATCAACTTCTGCAATCAATCTTTTGGGTGCTTGAATATTGCTTTTAGGTTTGTCGGCTGGAATGAAACAATATGGTGGTTGAAAGACAACATGAGCATCCTGAATCAATAACATGCTCCACCTAAATTGTTGATTTCTATGTCTTCTCAATGGGAATATCAGTAGATGGTTTATCATGCAACACAGCAGATTCACCAAAAGTAATACTTCTGCTAATAACAACCTTTCTAGTTTCATGATTCTACAATTTATATCCTTGCACACTAGGTTTATAAGCAGGACAACCAAATATTCTCAAATTTGAATAATCCACTGGAGAACTAGACCGTACCTCAATTAGAGTCTTCTTATCAATTGTTAGGTTGGGTGACCGATTGATCAAATAACAAGCAATGGATGCGGCTTCATCCCAATAACTCCTAGATATGCCAGAGTTAGATAACATGCAATGTACCTTCTCCATAATTGTTCTGTTCATACATTCGGCCACACCATTTTGCTGAGGAGTACCTAGGATAATGTAATGTCTCACAACGCCCTCTGATCTCCATAAAGCTTCAAATTCTCTAGAACAAAACTCCAAACCATTATCAGTACATAGCTTCTTGACATGCTTGCCAACCTGCTTTTCAATTATAATTTTCCACTCGTTGAATTGTTTGAATATATCTGATTTGTGCTTCACGAAATATGGCCAAATTTTTCTTGAATAATCATCAATGATGGTCAACATGTAGTCAGCACTTCTAAGGGGCAGAACGCGAGATTCTCCCCACAAATCAGAGTGAACATAATCTAATATGCCTTTTGTAGGGTGAATTATTGTGCTAAACTTCACCCTCTTCTGCTTGCTGAAGACACAATGTTCACAAAAACTTTAACTTGTCGATGCTTTGACCATCAAGGAGTTAGCTTTTGCATAACTCCATCATGCCAATTTTACTCATATGCTCCAGACACATATGCCAAAGATTAGTAGCATTAGAATCAGATGATTTATTTGAGTCAATAGCAATAATACCTACAATCGTAGTACCTTGCAAATGATATAACTTGGTAGCTTTTATGTCACCTTTCATCACAACAAGAGAGCCTTTAGAGATCTTCAGAACTCCTCCTCCACCTGAAGACTTGTACCCTTTAGCATCAGAGTACTCAGCGAGATAAGATTTCTCTTCAAACCCGGAATGTGCCGAACATCCGATAAAGTTATGATGGTGCCATCAAACATCTTGATCTGGATAGAACTAATGCCTGCAATCTTGCATGGTGAATTATCATTCATCAACATAGAACCACTTGGTGTAACTTTATAATTTACGAACCAATCTCGATTTAGACTCATGTGAAAAGTGCATAATGTATCAAGAATCCACTCATCACCGGTTTTAGAATTACCGACAAAGGCAACGAGAACATATCCATCAGAATCTTGCTTTGTAACAGTTGTTATGGCTTTAGTATCATCCTCTTATTGATCCTTCTTGAAATTATTATTCGTTTTCTCCTTTTTCTTTACCCACCAGCACTTAGATATGTCTTGTCCATTTTTCTTGCAGTACTTGCATGACTTGTACCTGCCTCTGGATTTGATCTGCCTTTGTAATTTTTGCTCAAGCTTTTGTCTCTTGAATCACTGTTTGAACTCCTCGCCTGTTGTTTGGCAAGGAGAACCCGGCCTTCTGCACCCTCGCCTGTTGTCTGGCATGGAGAACCCAGTCTTCTGCATGCGAGTTTGAACTTTCATTTAAAACCATGAGTTTCATCTTTTGCTTCGCATGTAGCGCTTCATAGATTTCATTAAGTGTAAGAGTATCTTGACTATATAGAATAGTACCTCTAAACATAGAGTATGAACTAGGCAGCGAGTATAAAAGAATAGGACCCAAATCTTCATCATTATATTTTTACCTCCATAGACTTGAGATTCGAGACTGCTTCTTTGAATGCTGTCAGGTGGTTCAATAATGACCCGCCTTCCCTCATCTTATGCGGATAAATCTTCTACTTCAAATGTATCTTACTCGTCAGATCTTTGTGAAGGGATACGGGTAGGCTACACTAGCTGGCAATTCAAAAATTCTACCACGTAAACCAGGACACCATGCAAGCAAGAGATCATAAATCGTTACCACCAGATGCGCAGTGCAGTGGAAGAAGAGTTGGAATAGCCTGATCCAACGAAGAGCGCGTCGATGTAGTGGTCATAGTCAATCGTCTAGCGTAGTTGATCGTTCAACGTCCTCAACGCCGATCATCTCCTCCAGCAACCAATCGTGTTCCTTTGCGTAGTCGTGGATCGTCCTTTAGCGCAACAACAATCGCTGTAGCGCCTCTACGGTATCCATACATCCAGGGATGGAACAACGTATGCTGGTGTGCTAGCACCAACTCGCACGGTAGGGCTCTCTCGAGAAGATGGCGGCTAGGGTTCCGGTGGAGCAACTCACGTTATCTCTCGTATCTCCCAATAGCCTCAAGCATCTCCTTATATAATGCCCATGAAAGATCCTATCCGAACACGTTTTCTTTAACCCGTTAAGTGTGTGACCCATTAGGTTCATGCATAGTCGGTTGTGATCCGAAAACCTTTTCTGACCACGAGTCATTAGCGGTTCCTTGCAGGACATAACAATTTTCGAATACACACGAATTATATCGGACGAACCTTGATGCAATAAGATCTATGACCAGGTCCTTATCACTAACGACCAGCTTGTATCTCTATACAACCAGCTCATATTTGGTCTCGATCAGCTCGTAACTCCTTACGGCCAGGTTTTGACCATTTAGTGATTATGTTCGACCAGCCAATGACCAGCTCGTATCTCCATACGACTAGTTCGTATCTGATCGAACTGAACAACCTTCTCGTGTATTCTCCCTTTGCCTCACGATATCTGGCTGAACTCCAGGTGAGATGTTATGTCATCCATGGACTATTCAATTTCTCGATCAAGTGTCGGATAACTTTATGTGGTCGAACTCTTCGACCACTAGTGGTATGGCCATGCACTTTCTTTATGCGATTACATTGAGGGGTCTAGAGATATCTCTCCTGTTATATTAGGAGGGGCAAATCCCATATCCAACCAGTCACATTCCTCCGTATGTTTTATAGCATACCCGAAAGCTACTTTTATAACTACCTAGTTACGGAGTAGCGTTTGGTAACCCTTAAGTGCACTATTACACATGTAGGAAATCATGCTGATCTCAGGTCTAAGGATTATACATCATCATTGCTTGAGACCAACTGACGACACATAAAATCATAACAATCTCGATAGTGTCTCAAGCTGGGTTAATCCAACCCCTATGTTCTCTAACATGTGTTCACATTATTGATTCAATATCCCTATATCCATGACCGGTGAAACATGGTCATCAATCAATACATGTGCTGGTCGATAAGTCACTAGTGTTCCGACCAGTGATATCCGATCAGGGATACTTTTAGAACGACATCATATAAGTTAAAGAGCTTCACCAACAAGTCACATACTTGTAATGTTTATAACTAATGATTCATTTAAGGAACAGAATAACATTTATTCAATAACTCATAAATATAGATATGATACAATCATGTCTATGATTGCCTCTAGGACATATCACCAACACTTTGGTCATGCAAATCTGCTGCAGTTTCAACCATAATACGGTGGCGATCTTCTCCTTCAAAACGTCCTGTATAATATTATTTGATAGATGAAGGTAAATCTAACATAAGACCTTACGATATTTTCTTTGTATTTCTGCAAGTGACCAAGCAGTGGGCATCTTGTCGACTCGATCCCCAATAAAACATCATCCAAATCGAGCTATGCAAGAACAACTCACATCTTGACTTGCCATAGACAAAACCCTGTATCTCAATCCAGCCGTCGGGGTGGGCGTGGTTAGGGGTAGGTGCGCCTCTACCCTAACCAATGCTGCCAGAGGCTAGAACGGTTCCCCTAGGTTCGCTCCATTTGTAGCAGCCACAGTGACCCCAATGCTCCACTGGATCTTAAGGGTTGAACCTTCCAATAGATGTAGATGAGGACATGATTCTTGCTCCATTAAATAAAGTTTAATATTTTGTCTTCGGAAAAAAATAAAATTGAATAAGAACACACACACCTCTAGTCTCCACAGCTACATAATAATTACCATCCAGTCCCCAAATCACAGAACAAATGCATAAGCACTAATCACACACACATGTCCACGGGAGTGAAACACACCCACAAATTCGCTAATTCAATAAAAAATGCGTGGGTAAGCAAAGCAAAGAAGTGCTGGGGGGCAAGAATTGAGATGTCTGAATGGTGAATCAAGAAACCACCCCCAAAACAATCAAGAAACCAAGCATAACTCCATGATAAAATCCTGGTGATGATAGAAGCTGATCTAGAGGGAGCAAGCGGGGGAGAGGAGCAAGAGGGGTCTGATGGGACAGGCGGGGTTTTTCTCACCTGCGACGTGCGGTGGCGGAGTGTGGGGTGGCACGGCGAGGATGGATGAAAAGAGGCGAGCGATGGCGTTGTGGTGGGGGATCAAAGAGGCGAGCGGCGACGGTGCGTTGGAGCCTGCGGCGGCCTTGAAGATGTAGATCTTGTACGTGTCCACGCTCTTCTTGACATTCTTCTTCCCCTTCTTGTTTGTGCCGCACTCCTCGGCGCCGGGGACGCGCTTCTCTGCCTTTGGCTTCTTCTTCCCCTTCTTGTCCGCGCCACCCTCCTTGGCGTCGGGGACACACTTCTCCACCTTAGGCTTCTTCTCTGCCTTCTCCTCCACCGGCTTCTTTTCCGCGGGGCTGGAGGATGACGGATGGGGCTCGACGTCGTCGTCGAGGGACTTCTCCAGCGAGAAAGCCAGGGTTAGCCCCGCCGCCGTGCTCGCTTCGACCTCCATGGTGGTGGCGGCGGCTTCTTGGGTCGACACGTGGGAGGGAAGCGTAACTCTTTTGTGGTCGGCGGAGGCTGAGTCGAGTGAATCTTCCTGGAGGCGGATCGAGGCGACAAATCGCGAGGCGGCGGATCGAGGTGGCGAATCGCGAGGCAGTGATGTGTGGACTGGGAATGAGGAGGAGAGGACGGTGCGTAAGGTTTGACCTGCTCGATCCAATGGGGCATTAGGATCATGTACCTTTTACCCTGATTTTCTTTTGGATTTCACGTTCGGCTCATTTTGCTAAGTTTTTCGGGGTGGGTCAGTGATCCATTGGGCCTCCCTGGCCCATTGCCACTACTATCCAGCAGCGGAAGATCATACTTTAATGTTGTCATGCAGAATAAATCCTGAATTTGCTGGTATGAATCTATGTATACCTAGAAATAAATTGCAACTTCCATGGTTCACCTTCTATGTAAGCGTAGAAAAGAAAAAAAAAGTCATTTAATTGTCGTGTCTCCTAATGCGATATGCTTGCATTTCTTCGACTACCTAGACATGGACGCGCGCTGCTTTTCGCCTCGTGTTTAGTGCTTGTGCACCTGCCTTGCTTGCCTTGATTAAACGCCTGAAACTACTCAAATTAAAGGATGTTTATGCTCTAGTAGCTCACCTCGATCACAAGGAATGTGTCAATGAAGTCGGGGAAGGTCTAAGGCGGCTGGTCGTCGATCGGAGAACAGAGGCGACGACGGTAAGCTCCTCGGCGACAATAGCTGAAATGGACCACACGTGCGGGCTCAGTGAGGTGAAGCGATACTCAAACCGGGCACAGAGTGGCGATGGACTCACCGGGCTTGGAGATCTCCCGCGGTTACCGCAGCGCTAGAGATGGAGATCAAGAAAACTCTGTTGGGGAGCTATGTACACTGCACCGTCTGTGATATGTAGTAATATCACATACGGTTCATGTTTAAAACCGTCTGTAAAGTATCACGAGCGGTTCGACTAAAACCATCGTGGTATTACCAAAACCAATATCACAGATGGTTTTGGTCGAACCGTCTGTGATACTTCCTGACGTTTTAAACTATGAACCGTCTGTGATATGACCTCTTCCTGAGCGGTTTTAGCGTGAAAAATAACACGAAGGTCGGTAAATAAAAAACATGCGAGATTGTGTTTATCTGAGGCGGTTTCGATGTTTGTCGTGATCGAGCGTCTAGTATTAGTATTTTTATAGTAGTGTGTACCTAGAAATAAATTGCAACTTCCCTGGTGCATAGAAAAGAAAAAAAATTCCTTCAATTGTCGTGTCGATATGATTGCATTTCTTCGATTACCTAGATGTGGACGTGCGCTGCTTTCCGTCTTCTGTTTAGTGCTTGTGCACCTGCCTTGCTTGCCTTGATTGACGCAGCTTGGCTCTGGTCGACGGCTCTTCTCAGGAATCGATGGTCTGGCCATCTCATGATCACGCGATGAGCTTATTTTCCTCAGGGCGTGTGACTAGCTTTCCTCGGGTTCGATGCATAGCATATGGGCTTTGAACCAACACGGACACGATTCGACGACTATAGCCAGAGACGTCGATTCACCGAAACGACAGATCACAAGCCGATGAGATGACTTTTCCCGATCGGAACTCCTGTGACCTGATACGGCTTGTTGAAAATAATGCACATAAAGTATAAACAGGAGACAAATTTTATATGTAAAATCCTCTCGGGAAAAACAACAGACGCACAGAAATAATATCATTGTATGAGAAGATATTTACAATAATGTTTTTGCTTCTTCCTATGGATTATAATAATATATTTATAGTGAAATATGAAAGACTCCGTGCAGAATTGAACTATGAGTTAGAGTAGAAAACTCAATTCGTATCGCACTCAAGTCAACAACGAAAACAAACTATTGCCAAGCTTTGTCATAACCAAGATAATCTACAGTAAACAATGAATGCTTCTTCCCAGTCTCAATTCTCGGAGACCACTTCCACTTTGTGAAAGCAGATGCCATCTTCTCCCCCCAAAGTGTTGAATACATAAGGATTTTTCGAATTACTTTAATCCAGAAATATGGTAGATAAAACATATTCACACAAATAGATCACAAAGAACACTATAGCAATACAGATTCAGATTCTAGAAGAGCGAAGCTAGCAATTCTATCTCGGTGTTCAAGACAACAATAAGCGATAAAGCAAACCAACTAACAAGAAAGATATAGACATACCCAGAATCAGTAGAAGAAGAAGATGCAGTAGAAGAAGAAGGTGCAGCAGTGTTCTTGATGATGGCACCGTTCGTCATGATGTAGTGGTAGTAGTCGTGCAGTAGATGTAGAACGTAGCAGAAGGTTGTAGTCGCGCAGTTGATGTAGATGTAGTAGTGAGCAGTCGCGCGAACGCTCCCCAAAAACCTTATTCGTCCTCGCTCGTGCAAGCCTTCGAGGATGAGGGTTCCGGAGGCCTGCTCTCCCGGTGCGACCGTACACGTGCCTCGCCGGGATGGAGATCGCCGGAGACAACAACAAAGACTGTGGAATTGTATATTGTGGAAGCAACCAGAAGAAGCAGAACTCTGTTCCTTTTATAGCCAAAACTCGGAGTCCAAGGGCCAACAGTTGCCAGAAACCAAAAGCCAACAGTTGCCAGAAAACCAAAGGCCAACAGTTGACAGTCGCCAGAAACTAAAGGCCAACAGTTGCCAGTCGCCAGAAACGAAAGGCCAATCAGTTCGCGCGCACACGCACACGCACACGCACACGCACACGCACCGCACCGCACCGCACCGCACCGCACGACACGGCTCGGCGAGGCGAGCGAGCGCGCGTGTGTTGTCTCTTGGCTCTCTCCAATTCCACAAGAAGGACTACCACGTTCCACCTTATAAACAGGTGTAACTCCCCTTCAACTGTCCATGTGGGACTAAACAGTTTAGCATATGCATATGGGCCTTTGAGATTTACCAGGAATTAAATAGAATATAACATTTGGGCCTAGCCCATATTAATTCAACAATCCCCACCGGATCTCAAGGGCACATGTCAAATGCCTTGATCCTGATATTGTTTTAATATACGGTGTTTTGATGGAGACAGGTTAAGGTTGAACATCCACTGAAAGCTATACTTATCCACTGGCGCACAATGGACTAAGCCTTGAATTGACAGTTTGTGTGAATAAGTTTCACTTAAGTCCTTAAGCGATACTAGGTGCCGAGCATCCCGCTGGTTGGAGCATATAAGTCATACTCTGGCCTATTCATGAGCTTCCTAGAAATTACCCTATTTCATAGACTCGACTAGCGATCGGGCTTATATAGGTGTGTTCTTTCAAAGGCGCTCTGTGGGATGACATCTTTGCTTTAACAAGCCATAGAACACATTAAGATAAAAATCAACCTGCCATACAGATTTAGAAGAGAATTGCATCTCCAATGGAGTGGGTCTATAAAGGTACTCTCCTCCCAGTTAACCAATAGCTTGTTTCGCCAATCCTACTTCACGGGATCTCCGATCACATAGGATGGGGTTACCACTATGGTATAACTCATGTGGGTCTCAAACCCATCTCCTCGATGCATTGTCTATCATATTTCGTGATAAACCCTTTGTGAAGGGATCTGCCATATTCTTAGCTGTTTGGATATAATCCAAAGCTATTACTCGGAGTTTCTCATTTTCTGATGATTTGGTCTTCTCTTCACATGTCTTGATGATTTCATATTATCCTTAGAACTATTCACCTTGACAATCACAGTTTGATTATCACAGTTCATCAGAATAGCCGGTACCGGTTTTTCAACCACCGGCAAATCCATCAAGAGCTCACGAAGCCATTCGCTTCGGCGATGGCGATATCTAATCTTTGTGAGTTACGCTTCCATTGTTGACCTCGTTAAGATGGTGCGCTTGCAAGACATCCATGAAACAGCGCCACCTCCAAGTAAGAAGACATATCCACTTGTGGCCTTAATCTCATCGACATCGGATATCCGGTTTGAATCGCTATAACCCTCCGGTACCTAGGGTACCGGTATAGTGAATGCCATAGCTCATAGTACCCTTTAGATAGCGCATTACCCTCTCAAGAGCATGCCAATGATCATCTCCGGATTGAAACAAACGGCTTAGTTTGCTCACGACAAGCGAGATGTCGAACTGGTACCGCTAGCTAAATACATGAGTGAACCAATTATCGAGAATATCTTAATTGGTCTCGGCTATTCTCCGATTCTTCCTAAGCAACACGCTAGGATCATAAGGTGTTGGAGAGGGTTTGTAGTCGCTATAACCAAAGCGACTCAAAACCTTTTCCACATAATGGGATTGCAACAATGTAATCCCACCATCATCACTTCTCAACGACTTGATGTTCAAGATAACATCGGCTACTCCCGGATCTTTCATCTCAAAATTTCGAGATAAGAAATCCTTGACCTCCTTAATCACATTAAGGTTGGTCCCAAAAATCGATATGTCATCAACATACTGAGACATAGAATGACTCCTCGCCCCACCATGGCGATAATATACACATTTGTCGACTTCATTCACAACAAAGCTGCAGATGTTAAAGTTCATCAAACTTTTCATGCCCTTTGCTTAGGTGCTTGTTTAAGACCATACAAAGATTTCAACAACTTGCACACCTTTCCTTCTTGACCATCTACTACAAATCCATCTGGTGATCCATGTAAATTTCCTCGTCCAACTCTCCATTTAGAAAAGCCGTCTTAACGTCCATCGATGAGCGAGAAGACCGTGTGAAGGCGATCGAGAGATAGTAGTACTCGAATAGTGGTCAATCTAGCCACAGTGAATAAGTATCAAAGAAATCTTCACCTTTTTTGGGTATAACCCTTGGCCTGGCCGTGCCTTGTACTTATCGATAGTACCATCGGGCCTAAGCTTCTTTTGAACACCCACTTACATCCTACGGGTTTATAACCATAAGGGCGCTCATGATCTCCCAAGTTCCATTAGAGATAATGGAATCCATTTCATCTGGATTGCTTCCTTCGATGATTCGCATCTGGAGAAGCATACGCTTGAAATGGTACTTGGAGTATCATCCACAAGGTACACAATGAAATCAGGACCAAAAGACTTTGCAGTCCTTTGTCTTTTACTCTTCGTTAGAGTTTTATTGTCTTCCTCCTCAGGAATTTGATCAAGGGTTTGTTCAAAATATTCCATTGGAATGGCAGGTTCAGGAATTGTATCAGGTTCCTGACTCGATGAACTAGGCATATCTTTCATCGGAAAAATATCCTCAAAGAATGTAGCATCTCTGGACTCCATAATTGTACCAACATGCATGTCAGGTACTCCAGATTTCACCACTAGAAATCTATATCCAACGCTATGGTGAGCATAGCCTAGAAAGACGCAATCAACGGTTTTTGGTCCAAGCTTACGCCTTTTAGGAATTGGCACATTGACTTTCGCCAAACAACCCCAAGTGCGCAAGTATGAAAGTGATAGTCTTTTCTTCTCCCATTGTTCATATGGGGTTATCTCTTTATTCTTTGTGGGAATCCTATTTAGGACATGACATGAAGTCAATATAGCCTCCCCCCACCATGCTTTGGAAAGACCCGCTGTGTCTAACATGGCGTTAACCAAATCAGTTAGAGTGCGGTTCTTTCTTTCAGCAACCCCGTTTGATTGGGGTGAATAGGGAGGCGTCCTCTCATGGATTATACCATGTTCCTCACAGAATAAATTGAACTCATTTGAAAAGTACTCTCCACCACGATCAGACCTAACCCTTTTGATTTTCCTTTCAAGTTGGTTCTCGACTTACGCCTTATAGATTTTAAAGTAGTGAAGAGCTTCATCTTTAGTTTTCAAAAGATACACATAACAGAACCTAGTGGAGTCATCAATCAAAGTCATAAAATATCTATTACCACCTTTTGTCAAAACACCATTCATCTCACACAGATCTGAATGTATGAGTTCTAATGGTGCCAAGTTTCTTACCTCCGCGGCCTTATGAGGCTTACGAGGCTGCTTTGATTGCACACAAACTTGACATTTAGAACCTTTGGCAAGGGTGAATTTCGGGATTAACTCTAAACTGGCTAACCGCGTCATGCAACCAAAATTAATGTGACAAAGTCGTGAATGCCAAATAGTAGTCTCATTACTACTGCAAACATGGTTCACAATATTATTACATAAATCTGAAAGAGATAGGCGGAACAAGCCTCCGCACACATAGCCTTTACCAACAAATTGTCCACACTTGGACATTACAAATTTATTGGACTCAAATACTAGTCTAAAACCATCTCTACACAGAAGAGATCCGCTGACGAGATTCTTATTGATTGATGGCACATGATGCACGTTCTTCAGATGCACAATCTTCCCCGAAGTAAACTTGGATCGTAGTGCCAACACCATGAGCGATGGCATGTGACCCGTTCCCCATTAGAGCGGTGAATCGAGTGACTGGTAAGAGAACAATGAAATATCGGCACACACATGTATATTAGCACCGGTGTCTATCCACCAATTAGTAGATTGACATACGGAAAAAACGAGAGGTAAATTACCATACCCTGAAGTTCCCGTCTCAGTAGTACCAACAACAACATTGGCAGACTTGGAATTCTGCCCTTGCTGATTCTTCCCACCCTTGCGTTGGCTGCAATCCTTGGCCCAATGACCAGGTTCACCACAGACAAAGCAAAGGCTCTCCTTTGTGTTCTTCTTCTTTTTCTTGAAGTTTGTTGTTTGTGCACTCTTGTTCTTGCCTTTGAACTTTTGATTTTGGCCATTCTTCTTTTGTACCATATTGGCACTAGAATGTCCCTCATTACCTCTAGTGTGTGTATCTTTTGCCCTCGCCTTCTCTTCAACATCAAGAGACCCAATGAGATTTTCAACAGAAAACTCTTGTCTCTTGTGTTTCAGAGAAGTAGCAAAATTCCTCCAAGAAGGAGGAAGTTTGGCAATAATGCCTCCCGCGACAAACTTGTCCGGTAATACACACTTGAAGTACTCAAGTTCTGTGGCCATAGATTGTATCTCATGAGCCTGTTCAACTATAGAACGGCTATCAACCATTCTGTAGTCATGGTATTGCTCCATGAGATACAATTCACTTTGCTGCATCCGAAACCCCAAATTTGGCCTCGAGTGCATCCCACATCTCTTTTCTAGTTTTAATCACCATGTATGCATCGACTAACTTCTCACCAAGAACACTAACCACGGCACCTTTAAAAGGTTATCGTGACCTCGAACTCTTGCTCTGTTAGGGAGTAAGTGTTCCTTCGAGCTTGCCGTTTGCCACATGGAAAGCGTTCATGGCGATTAGCCAAAGCACCATCTTGGTGCGCCACCTCTTATAATTCGCACCATCGAATTGAGAGGGTTTGAGCGCAAAGCAAAAGCCGATTGGTGAAAAATGCCTATGCCTAGAATAAGGTTTTTGGATTGTTGAAAACATAAGGATTTTTCGAATTACTTTAATCCAGAAATATAGTAGATAAAACATATTCACACAAATAGATCACAAAGAACACTATAGCAATACAGATTGATTCTAGAAGAGCGAAGCTAGCAATTCTATCTCGGTGTTCAAGACAACAATAAACGATAAAAGCAAACCAACTAACAAGAAAGATATAGACATACCCGAATCGGTAGAAGAAGAAGATGCGATAGAAGAAGAAGGTGCGGCGGTGTTCTTGATGATGGCACCGTTAAATCATGATGTAGTGGTAGTAGTCGTGCGATAGATGTAGAACGAAAGTGGCGAAGGTTGTAGTCGCGATTGATGTAGATGTAGTAGTGAGTAGTCGTATGACGCTCCCCAAAACCTTAATTCGTCCTCGCTCGTGCAAGCCTTCGAGGATGAGGGTTCAGGAGACCTGCTCTCCCGGTGCGACCGTACACGTGCCTCGCCGGGATGGAGATCGCCGGAGACAACAACAAAGACTGTGGAATTGTATATTGTGGAAGCAACCAGAAGAAGCAGAACTCTGTTCCTTTTATAGCCAAAACTCGGAGTCCAAGGGCCAACAAAAGAAAATCGCGCCCTTTGACACGCTGCGCACTTGCGCAATCGGCGAAGCGGCCTTGGCGTGTGTTGTCTCTTGGCTCTCTCAATTCCAGAAGAAGGACTACCACGTTCCACCTTATAAACAGGTGTAACTCCCCTTCAACTGTCCATGTGGGATTAAACAGTTTAGCATATGCATATGGGCCTTTGAGATTTACCAGGAATTAAATAGAATATAACATTTGGACTTAGCCCATATTAATTCCAACACAAAGTGTACAGGTTCTCTGAACGACGAACAGGTAGGAGCATCGCTTGCAGTCTTGCATGTGTAGGATGTCACAGACAGCAGCAAAGTTACAAAGTTGCATATAATTGCTAATGACAAGGATGTGCCCCCTTCTCATCAGGCAAGGATCTCTTTGGATCGTCTCGAATCTAGATAGATCCTGAGATCTCAGGAGCAAATCTTCTCGTCAGTTGTGTTCAGTTCACTACACAGGGCTGTAGAACCTGCGGTGCATGTAAGCATGGGAATCCTGAATTCGTTGCTTCGATTGTGTGCAATCATTTGTCCATGTTCAGATAACTTTGGGGGGTTGGTCTTTGCGAATGACCTGTAATTTTTTTGTGCTCATCTCTGCATCTTTGCTGAATACTAATAAAATCTTTGCAGGTGCCAATTGCCAAAGCCTGTCTCGCTGCTGGTCTGACGGGCCGCAAGCAAAATGTGCCGTTTGGGTTAAATTGATTGGGCTGGAATGGTGCCGAATAGAATAAGGCCACCCGTGTTAATTATGGCGCAGAGTAGCATCTTAATCTATCCTCCAAAACGAACAAGTCCAGAAAAAAAAAAGTTAACCAGTCAACAGCCCGTCACCTCTTCCCGTTGAAAAGTCAAAGCAGTCTTCCCCAACGCAGTCGCTCCCCTCGCTCCCCTGATCTCGATGGCTGCGAAGCACTCGCCGCTAGCCCGTGGCAGGGAAGAGGATAACCCGCTTGCCTGATCTCAATGGCTGCATCGCGCTCACCGTTGATGGGCTATGGCCGGGAGGACGAACGGGAGGCGCGATATTGAATAAGGCAGCGACAGAAGATGGAGGAAAAATAATAGGGAAGATGAGGAAGACGACTATGTGTAGATCTGGGCACAGGGCCGTGCCGTGCCGGCGGCACGGGCACGATGGGCCACAGGGCCGGACCGTGCCGTGCCGGCACGGTCTGAATCGTCGCCGGTGAGCCCAAGCACGGCCCAGAGCCTACCGTGCCGCCGCCGTGCCGTGCCGGCCCAAACACGGTCCCGTCGCCGTCGCATATCGCTGTGGAAAAACAACGGATGCTCAGGGTCCGAGCCACCGAGGGCGAGGAGGAGAGGCGAGGACAAGCGACCTCACTGGCGCCGTCGCCGTCGTCGTCATCGTGGAGGACGCCGCGATCGCCGTAACGTGCCGCATCAGCGCCTGAGCACCGGCGACTTTGAACGCCGCCACGCCCACGAGCCCACGCGGCCACGACCTCCTTCGCGACCTCACTGGCGCCGTCGCTGTCGTCGTGGAGGACCGCCGCCGTCGCCGTCAACCTCACACCTTGATGCCGCAGAAGACGGGCACCCCGCACCCGAGGGCGATTTTGAACGCCGCCACGAGACCACGAGGTCCACGACCTCTTGCGCGGTTGTGCTTGCGCCACGCAGCGACGAGCGGCCGGTGGGCCGTGGACGAGTGCGGACGGGGAGGGCGAGCGAGGGAGGGGCCGAGGCGGCGGGGGAGGTAGGGGCATGGAGCGAGCCCGAGGAGGGAGCGGGAGGCGGGGAGGTGGGGGCGTGGGCGAGCGAGGAGGGAGCCGGGAGGCAGCGAGGAGGTGGGGGCGCGGGGGCGGCGAGGGGAGGCCGGAGGCGGCAGGAGGTGGGGCGTGGGGCGAGCCCGAGGAGGAGCCGGAGGGGCGGGGGAGGTGAGGGCGGGAGGCGGGGGAGGTGGGGGGCTGCGCGGGAGGTGGACGCGTGGAGGCGGGGCTGCGCGGCGGATTTGGAGAAGACGAAGAAACCGAAGGGAGATTTGGATTTTGGAGTCCTTCGAGTTTTGACGAAGGGAGGAGGACGAAGAAGCTTCTCGGCGCTCGGTTTTGAGTTTTATGACGCTCTGTAAATGATAAAAACGAGGGAATGGGAAAAAAAATAGGAGGGAAAAAAAGGAGGGAACGGGGAAAAAATAGGGGAGGGAAAAAATAGAGGTTAGGGAAAAAAGTAGAAAAAATAAAAAATACTATAGAAAATAAAAATTATTCATAACGCAGCAGCACAAAAAATATTCAGGGGAATAACTAAAATTTATTCATTGTTTCATACAGTACAAATACAGAGTTTGTTGCCTTGTTAAAAACCTTACCCCCAGTGTGGGGTACCCCTGGTAAGGAAAAGAGTGCAGCAACTACATACACTGATACACGTAGATAGACTAGTTGACGTCAAGATTCTCTAAGTCGGCTATCGCCTCCGCGATCTCCAGATCCTCGAGCTGATGTTGCGTCCGTTCATCTGCGCTCTCCCGATCTTTGAGGCATGTGAGTGCCTCAACCATCTCAGTGTGAGAGCGACCTCCTTGGCTCGATGATCCTCCCGCGTCTTGAAAGTGGCTTCCGATGAGACGATCGACACGGAACCACAAGTACATCTCGTGCAAAATGTGATATGCAGGGATAAATCTGTTGGTGGTTCTTCCACCACAAGAAGAGGTTGACATCATTTCCATCCGAAGTCGAGCTCGGTGTCCATAAAGGTGTGTCGAGGTAGTGGTTGATCTCTACTCGTGGATTCCATAGAGACCGGTCGGGTGCGAGAAGATGAGGCTGGATGCGGCCCTTTCGACTTCTTCCAGACGTTGGAGCGCTCACATTACGTTGTACTTGTTGCGTTGTTGAAGCACTTGTTCTCGATTGACCTGCCGCCAAACTTTTCATAATACAAATCGAAAACTTCGAAAAAGCTCGTCATGAATGTGAGTGTAAGCCTCGGAAAAATCAAGATCAAATCGTCCCCAATTCCCTCGTAAGCCCCCCGGATCTGCTAATTTTCTCAGGGTCCATTATCGTACCAAAGCGGAAGAGATGTGTGATAGCTTGAAAATATTTTAAAATTTTTCTCGCATTGGTTCAATAATAGGTCTCAAAAGGACATCATCTCTGTTTTCCTTAAAAGCGTTAGTAATAGTCCAAAGCCACTCAATGACTAAGCAAGAAGTAGGATAGTAAACACCAGATAAAATTGTGGTTGCATCGTAAAATACTTTCAAAAATTCACGAAAACGACCAGCAACTAGCCAATCTGTTTCAGTAACCAACTGCTTACCAGAATTAGTATTGACGAAGAGAGTGATGATGTACTCGTACTCCTTGCACCGCTCTAACATAGTATACGTGGAGTTCCACCGCACCTTCATGTCAGTTGAATTTTCTTGGCCTCTTATTGTTGGCCTTGCAAGTACTCCTGGCGGGCATATCTTGGGCTGGCGTAATGGCTGGATAGCATCGCGTATGTTGTCTAGACTAGGTTTCATTACCTGCAAGCCTACTTGCACGATGAGGTTCAAGATGTGGCACATGCATCTCTGGTGGAGGGGCGAAACCACCGATGTAGGGCTGCGGATGCGGTGTGAGAACTCCATGGCCGTCGTGTTAGTTGAGGCATTGTCAAGAGTGATGGCAATAATTTTGTTCTCTATTTTAAAATCTGAATGACTTCTGTCTACGCGTTGTGCAATGGCCTCTCCAGTGTGTGCCTCATCGATAGACTTGAACCCTATAACTCGCTTGTTCAAGTTATAATCATCATCTAAGTAATGCGCAACAACACTAAGATAGCCTGCCCTTTGGTGGGATGAAGTCCATATATCGGAGGTTAAAGCAAAAGAAAATGTAACTTTCAGGAAGTTTTCTTTCAAACATGATAGTTTACGTTTGTAGAGTTCTACTATGTCTCACGCAGTTGTTCTCCTACTTACGTGTTGGTATTGCGGGCAAAAACCACGTTGGATCATTCTTTCGAAACTTGAGCTTTCGCCCGTCCTAATCGGGAGATCCTCAGTAACTATATATCTAGCAATTTCGTCTCTAGCTACCTGAGGGTTGTACATCCATGTACTTACCGAACCATCGGGGCCAAAGTTAAGTTGGGTCTGGACGTTCCTTCCTTGCGTTCGTCCAGCCGCTATCTTCTTCAAACACGCCTGCGCGTGTCGCTTGAGATGACCTGTACCTCCACCTGAGCGTGCAAACAATTTAGTATGACAATATTTACATGTGGCATAAGGTACCTGACGCCTATCCTCTGTTTCTATGTTGTACTCCATATGCTGCCAACACCATGCACGTCGGCCGCCGGAGCTTCCACCCATTGCATGCACCGTTGCACCGGCCTCGACGTTTGGGGTGGAGACGTGGGCATCCTCAAAGCCCTCCGTTCCATCCATATGTTGATCATCCATACCATAGTCTCCCATACCCGGGAGAGTTGGCGAGATCGATCTCTTGCTCGTGCACTTCTTCTGGGGAGGAGGACTAGGAGGCGAGGCGTGCTATCTGCTCCATACTCGCTATTTTCTTCATTCCAAACATACTGAAACACTACACTTTAGAGAGCAAAGAGATAGCAGATAGAGAGCATAAGAAAGGATAGTTGTGTTGTGCAGTGAATAAATGAGGAGGGGAAGAGAATTTATAGGCACGAAGGATCCGTGAAGAGATATAAACCACAACGTCTCTTTGCTATGCTACCGAGAATCTAAAGCCAACGTCTCTCTGCTGCTAGTCTTGCTACGTCTCATCTTATCAATCGACTCATACTTCACTGCAAAAATACTTGCACACAGCCACAGTGAAAGAATCCCACTAGCCACTACCGCACGTCAGGTCAGTCTCTCGGCCTCTCTCTTCACTGTCCATCCCAGTATCCCACGCCGCAGCAGCCCAACGGCCATTCGTCGTCTCCAAGTTCAAGTTCCAACTCTATCTCCACTCTCCAACGCCGGTTACGCCGCCGATTCGTTTCCAACGCCTCCCCTCCCCCTCCGGCGCCTCCGGTCTCCCCAACGGCTCTCATCCTCTCCTGTCACCTCCCTCTCCCGTCTCCATCTCGTGGTCGCTCTCGCCCAGTTCCTTCGTCTCCAACGCCTCCTCCCCTCCCTCCCCTCCGGTCCCCAAGACCCCAACCCCATGAGGCCATGGCGGCAACGCCTCCCCTCCCCATTCGGCCATTCCACAGGCGCCTCCCCATCTCCACCGGCCTCCCGTCTCCCCTCCGGTGGTCCGAGCCCTCCCGGCTCCCCAAGGCCCCAACTCCACTCCCCCTTCGGCGCCTCCCCATCTCCCCCACGCCCACACCACACGGCGCCTCCCATCTCCCCACCCCCCTGGCGTCTCCCTATCTCCTCTCGGCGCCTCCCGTCTCCCCCTCGGTGGTCCGCCCTCCCGGCTCCCCTAAGGCCCCAACTCCACTCCCTCTCGGCGCCTCCCCATCTCCCCACGCCCACACGGCGCCTCCCCATCTCCACCACCCCCACAGCCCCACACGGCGCCTCTCCATCTCCCCCTCTGGCGCCTCCCCATCTCCCCACATGGCGCCTCCCCATCTCCCCTCGGCGCCTCCCCATCTCCCCGGGCTGTGGGGGGTTAAATCATGGCAGCTGACCATGGGGCTCGTGCTTGTCGGGACCAAATTACAATTCGGGACCCTCAGTGTTCAACGCACTAGCCGGGATCATGCTAGTGCACAGTGGTAACAAAGGTGAAATCGATCCATACAAGCGAATAATAGCATAAGCGAATAACTTTGATTAATAAATAATGGTTTTGACCTTAAGGTCGAGTTTACATTTATTCAAGCCACGCAGGCTAACAGAGAATTAAAGCAATGAAACAAAAGCGGAAGCGGCACCCATCGATTCACCACAGCAACCGATGGGATCAAGACCTCGCGATCGGGCACCTTCGATAAACTTCGTCCTCGAAAGTGGTGAAGACTCCTCCTCTTCGCTTGATTCGTCAAAACAAGCGTGAGTACACACCGTACTACAAGCCACACCACATAAATGCAATATATACACATCTTGGCATTTTACAAGGAAAGGCATTACGTGGTTCTTTTGCGAAATGCAAGTTTGCAATTGAATACCGATAATAGATTGAAAGCAAGTAAAACAAATAGATAACAATAATTTTAACATTTGATTTCACAAAGACACACACTGCCCTAGACAATTTTATTCACATAATTTGGATGATTCAAACCACAGACTCCTTCCCACAGTTTTAATAAAATCTACCCCTAGTGTGATATCCCGAGCATTGTCCATGATCATGACGCTGCTATTCGAATAGATTAAATTACACTCTGCGAGTTTGTACACTTTACCCACAAGATACAATTAGTGTAGCTAGCACTAATCATAACAAAGCATTTCAGATACCTTATCTTACTATGCTAGGCTGTCTCAAAACAGACATGTGGTAAATGCAGGGGCTCAGTTCAATGACGCACATGGTGAGGTCCTTAATTGACCGAGGCAAGACATCCACATGCCAACTAAACCACACAGCCACACAGATTATTATTCACACAGATCACACAGATTATTGTCCACACAGATCACACAGATTATTGTCCACACAGATCACACAGATTCCACCATTTCACACAGTATCCACCACTTGCCTCAGTCCAAATCCTTTTACCACCCAGTTGATTTACGTGCAACACATGCCACAAAGACACATAGTACACACAGATTATTTAAGATTGCATATTCACTTAGTCAGATTAATAATTGTAGTCTCACATGAATAAGTGATTCGGGGCATGGCTAAGCAATCTACTCGTGCTAACCAACCCACGTTGGTGCTACAATATTTACCAACTAATAGCAACTAGGGTGACAAAGGATCAGGGCATAATAATTACACAAGGATGGCATAACAATTTGGGATTAACTATCGCACCCAAAACATTTAAATAAATACTTGAATTAAGATGCGATAATTTGAATTAAAATACTTTTGTAAAAGCGGGAAGCAAAATGGTCAAGGGTATAGCTTGCCTTGGAATAAGTTTAGGTCTTGGTCCTGGTCTTGGAAAGCTCCTTCTTCTTCAACTCTTCCAATGACGTCAAGGTCTACTCATAAGCGAAGCACAAAAACAAAATAAATAAATAACAGAGGCAAAACAACTAAAAAAATTAAAAATCTCCATTAGGTAGATCTTGATTTTAGATGAATTTAGAAATTTGAATGGGCTGATTTGGAGTTAGGATGCAAAAGATATGGGGTTTCAAAGTTTAAATCTAAAAAAACCCTAAAATTGGATTTTCGGAATTCCGAATTATTTCTTAATGTAAAAATCAGAATATTGCGTCAACATGACATCGATATGACGTCAGCCCCAGGAATTTCGGAAAAGGAATAATAAAGGAAATCGACATGTGGGACCCACATGTCGTGGCACGGCCACGGTGGACCAAGTCCACCGAGCCTCTGGATCGAAATTTGGTGAAATTTGGCCGCCGTACTGCGTTCGCTGGCGCCGACGCTGGCGCCACGTGGTCGCCAGCGCTGCCACGGAGGCGATGGCGGCGAGGTGGAGGGTGGCGTGGGCGGCGGCGCGGCGGCAAGATCGACCCAATGATCGTGACGGCGATCTGGTGGCGGTGGGTGGTACCAAAGGGTAGAGGCGTTATTGCGAACCTCTTGGTGCGGCTCCGGGTGGTCGGGGTGTGGGGTGGCGTGGCGAGGTTCAAGCGGCGAAGAGCCGGGTTTTGTCGGCAGGCGCCCGATGTAGCTCGTGACGGCGAGGTTTTCGGGGTAGCTCTGGCGAGGAAGGCGGTGCACTCCCGGAGGCAATCGTCACCGACGGCGAGAGGATCGGAGTTTTAGGGTTCGGTGACCGGCGCCCAAAACTCCGATTCTTGCAGCGCAAGGGCTCGAGAGGGCAATTGGTTTGGGGTTTTGGAAAGGGTGCGGCGATCCTCGAGGTGCTACTTATAGGGTCTAGGCGGCCTCGGGCGGCGTCGTGTTTTGGCGGAGGTTGAAACCACCCGAGAAGGGCTCATGGAGATAAAGGAGATAAGCGAATTTGAATTTCAATTTTGTTTGAGCGAGTCAGGGAGGATAGGGCTTCTAGAAGCGATCATCCGCGACAAAATCGGGTGGTTGCGATATTGTCGGACGGAGCTTCAGCGGCAATGGCGACGCGGGCCTTCATGAGAGAGAGACAGTCGGAGGCAGCGACCTGCAGCCGCCCCACGCGTCGAGAGAGCGAGGTGCGTCGAGGCGGAGATCTCGGCGTCTAGTCTGATCCAACGGCGAGGAATGAGTGGGCGAGTGGGTGGCCGCTGAGGAAAGGAGTTGGGCAGAGAGATTCGCCCGATCACTATTTGGAGATTTAACTACCTTTTTCTTTTTAAGAAAATAGCGAAATTCGAATAAGCAATAGAAAATAGCAAATGAACTTGGAAAAATTCGAGAAAATTCTAGAAAATATATCCAAGCTCATAGAATCCAAATAAAATAGTTTTGACCATTGTTCATGTTGACTTTAATCATATTAAATTGTTTTTTACTCAAAGTCAATATTTAGCTTTTAAATTAAAATCAAATAAATCCAAATGGTGAATTTTCCCACTACAACTTATTTAAAAGATTTTTGAAAGCTCGAAAATTGGGATGTTACAAACCTCCCCTTAAAGGAATCTCGACCCGAGATTGGGCTAACGGAGAAAATTTGAGGAACTCGGCTTTTAACTCTTCTTCATGCTCCCACGTTGCTTCACCTTCGAGTGTTGGCTCCATTTGCACTTTGCAAAAGCGAACCATCTTGCTACGGTCCGGCGTTCTGCGACATCCGAATCTTGACCATTTGCTCTTTGTAGGTGAGGTCTTCCTTGATTCAATTGACTCCAAGGGCTTGTTCTTCGGCACACGAAGACACTTCTTGGTGTGAGGCGTGAAAGACATCGTGTACTCGCTAGCGATTGCGGCGGCTCTAAGCGATAAGCTACTTCTCCTGACGATCCAAAATCTTGAGCGGACCAACATACCGAGGGGCGAGTTTCCTTTGGCATGGAACCTTTTCACACCTCTCGAGGCGTAACTTCGAAGATACACAAAGTCCTCGGCTCAAAAGCGAGATCAGACGGCGATTGTCGGCATAACTCTTCTGCCTCGTCGAGCTATCTTTAGCCTCTCTCGATCATGGACACTTGCTCTACGCTTCTTGAATAATATCGGACCAAAAGGCATGCGTTAATTTGTTTACATCCAATTTAACGGGTTCTCTGAGCACGACCATACAAAGCTTCAAATGGTGACATTTGCAGACTACCTTGATAAGCTGTTGTTGTACGAGAATTTCGCATATGGTAAACTCTTATCCCAGCGGGTAGCATTTGCTAAGCGCACATGCTCTCAACATATCCTCCAATATCGATTAACCCTTTCATCTGTCCATACATGCGAGGATGATCTGTGATCTTGAAATTCAGGTGAGTCCCTAGGGCTTCGTGTAAACTTTGCCAAAATCGGGAGGTGAACTGAGATCCTCGATCTGACACTATCTTCTTAGGTACCCCATGCAAACTGACAACCTTTGACATATATAGCTCTGCTAGACGATCTCCTGAGTACGTGGTCTTGAGTGGCAAGAAATGGGCAACTTTAGTCAGACGATCCACTATTACCCAAATCGAATCATAACCGGATTGAGTCTTGGGTAAACCGGTAATGAAATCCATTCCGATTTCTTCCCACTTCCACTCTGGAATCTTCAAGGGTTGCAGCAGACCTGCTGGCCTCTGATGTTCTGCTTTGACTTTCTGACACACGTCGCACAAGGCAACGAACTCTGCGACGTCCCGTTTCAAATTCGGCCACCAAAACTTATTCTTAACATCCTGATACATCTTAGTACTACCAGGGTGAATCGAATACTTTGAGTCATGGGCCTCCTTCAGAATTAGCTGTCTCAATCCATCAATATCTGGAACACAGATACGTCCATTGATCCACAGTATGTCCTGATCATCCACTGTGAAGTCCTTGAACTTCCTTCATCATCTTCTTCTTGATGTCGGAGAATTACGAATCTTTATTTGAGCCTCATGAATCTGCTTCTCCAAAGTAGACCGCACTTCGGATTGGCTACAAATCCCTCGATACTACTTCTAGTCTTAGCTTCGGAATTCCTCTTGAAGTTACAAGACAAGGCTCTTCCACTTCCAAAGCATTGCGATGGCTCTTCGGCTCAAAGCATAAAGAAGCGACATTGGCTTTACCGGGATGGTAATGGATTCCAAGATTATAATCCTTTATCAATTCTAGCCATCTTCTCTGTCTCATATTCAGATCTGATTGAGTAAAAATGTATTTCAAGCTCTTATGATCCGTGTATATCTCGCAGCGATTACCGATGAGGTAATGACGCCAAATCTTCAAAGCATGCACTCTCGCAGACTAATTCGGATCATGGGTAGGATAATTCTCTTCATGAGGCCTTAACTGCCTTGACGCATAAGCGACAGCTCTTCCCTCTTGCATCAGGACACATCCTAATCCTTGACGCGAAGCATCACAATAGATATCAAAATCCTTGCGAATATCTGGCAAAATCAGCACAGGGGCTGAAGTCAAACGCTTCTTCAATTCTTGAAAACTTTCTTCACAAGCTGGGGTCCAAGTAAACTTTTTCTCTTTCTTCAACAATTGTGTAAGAGGTTTAGCAATCGATGAGAATCCTTCAATGAAAGCGGCGATAATATCCTCGCTAATCCCAAGCTGCGAATTTGAGTGACAGTCTTGGGTCGTTCCCAACGTATCTTGCTTTAACCTTCTTGGGGTCAATCTGCTACTCAAAATTGTCATCACATGACCAAGAAAATCCACTTCCTTTTCCGTAAATCACACTTACTAAACTTAGCATACAACCGATGCTCTCTGAGTTTCTCTAGGATTAATCTCAAATGCTCAGCATGTTCTTCTTCTGACTTGGAGTAAACCAAAATATCATCGATGAATACAACTACAAACTTGTCCAAATATTCCATGAATACCTTATTCATCATGTTCATGAAGTAGGCAGGGGCATTAGTCAAACCAAAGGACATGACTAAGAACTCATAATGCCGTCTGAGTGTTGAAAGCGGTCTTAGGTACATCCTTGGGACAAATCTTCAACTGATGGTAACCTGATCGCAGATCGATCTTCGAGAACACTCCGGCTCCTTTCATCTGGTCAAACAGATCATCTATCCGGGGCAATGGGTACTTATTCTTGATAGTGACTTCATTAAGAGACCGGTAGTCGATGCACATTCGCATGCTTCCATCCTTCTTTTGTGAACAAAGCTGGCGCTCCCCATGGCGACGAACTAGGTCTCACAAAAGCTTTCTCCAAAAGTTCTTCTATTTGCTTCTTCAACTCCACCAACTCATCGACTGGCATCCGGTAGGGTCTCTTCGAGATGGGGGCTGTTCTTGGCACTAGATCGATGACAAACTCGATGTCACAATCCGGTGGCATTCCTGGTAATTCTTCTGGGAACACATCTGGATATTCTTTGACGACGGGCACATCTTCCAAGGTGACGGTCTTCAGGCTATTGACTAGCAGATGTCCATTACGACTTGAGGTAGCTAGAAACTCCACTTTGTTTCCTTTGGTATCCTCGATTATAGCGACTTTTCGACCACAATCTAGCGGCTTTGTGCTTGGTTAACCAATCCATGCCAAGGATGACATCTATGGTTTGGGTGTCTAGAATAACTAGGTTAGCTAGAAACTCAACTCGACTATGAGCAACAGCCCTAAACAACCTATATTAGAACTTAGCTCGCTCCGGTATTTGGACTAACAGAGTGCGCTTAAGAGGCATAACTTCCAACTTATTCTTATTTGCAAAATTTCCGAAACAAGCGAATCTGAAGCTCCGAATCAAAGCGAGCGGATCACAGTCTTGAATTTACTAAGAACTTACCCAGTACAACGTCTGGTGCTTCCTGGGCTCCTTCCAAAGTGACGTGGTTAACACGACCTCTAACCACTGACTGAGGCGTTCCTCCTGGTTGATTGGTTCCACGAGAAACTCTTTGGTTGTTCTACTTGGGGTCTTGGCGGTGTTGCTCCAAGGTTGAAGCGGACTGGAGTGATAGCTCCCTTCTGAGGACACTGATTAGCAAAATGCCCTGGTTGACGGCAATGGTAACATACTCTTGGTTCATTCTGCCGATTGTCGTTCCCGGGGGTGGGGTTGACTGGTGTAGGGTTGCGAGGATTCGAACAAAAGGACGAGTCTTGAGGCGGTGTAGGTGTTACGAGCGAACTCTGCGGTGAAGCGAGTAAACTGTTGTGGCACTACTCTTGCCCTCTCTTTGTTGCGGCTAGTGGCTTCCTGTTTGAATCATCCTCGCTTGCGGTGATCTTCGACTCCTTGCGTTTGTCCTCCATGACCAACGCCTTGTTAATCAACTCGAAATCCGGGAAGGTGTGGGCAAGCAGATTGACTTGTAGTCTGAGTTCAAACCCTTCAAGAAGCGGTTCTGGCGAGACACATCGATGGCGACATCCTCCGGAGCATAGCGAGCTAGTTGAAAAACTTATTTAGGTAGTCGATCACTAACATACCCCTTGCTTGAGGCGCTGGAACTCATCCTTCTTGAGATCCATAATGCCTTGGTACATGATATTGGCGAAGGTGCGGAGAATTCCTCCCATGTGATATTCTGCGGTGCCTCATGCGCCTTGTGAAGTTCTCCCACCATTGGTGGCTATGCCCTCCATCGATGAGTGGCATATAACACCTTCTCGTGATCATTGCATTGGGTGATCGCAGCTTCCTCTCAATCACGCTGAAGCCAATCATCGACTTCTCTTGGTGAGACATGTCGAGAGAAAGTTGGCGGACGAGTCCTCATGAATTGACCAACTTGGATGGTCCACGATAACCACGAGTGGCAGGGCTCCTCCTGACGATTATTCTTTGTTGTTGTTGTTCATGGCTTGCATCTGGTTCATCATTGTATACATCATCGAGTTTGTCTTTGCCATAAAGGCTCCAAAGTTACGCAAGTCAAGGGGTGGTGCTTGGGGTGGCACTTGTCCTGCGGGGTTTGATTATCATCGGTCTTTGGGTCTGGGATCCACTTGCGGCGTGTGAGTCTGAACCATCTGGTGAAGTTCCATAGGTTAGAGAAGGTAGCAAGCACGAGATGAGTTTAGAACTAGGCAGGGAATAGATTAAACCCAACAAACCTGACTCAAGAAACTCGAATGCAATAACCTTTTATTAATAGCTTACTAGCATGGTCGCAACAAATGCCTAAGGGCCTTTGCGGCTCATACTTGCACACAAGAAAATAGGGCGAACCTAAGCACACAAGCTACCGCCTAAAGGCGACTCGAAAAAGGAAGCGGCTAAGCGACTAAGCTGAAACTTAAGCGAACTACTACTCGAGAAAGCCTCCAAAGCCACGGCGCTCTCGCCTGGTGTAGACTCTGAAGTGAGCGGGCATCCTCGAATCGGGTTTCGATGTCCCGGATCTGGTGCGGTGGAGCAGTGTCTTTGGGTGCAGTCTGGTGGCTCCTCTGGTGTCAGGAGCTCTGCTGGTCCTCCAAGTCAGTGCAACCTCGGTGGATTCTCAGGAATCTCCTCGGGATCCTCTTGGTCCTTCCGAATCTTCCTCTTGATCATCCTCGACCTCATGTTGACCGTAGAGAGCTTGCTCTAAGGCAGCGATCCTCTCCTCGGCTTCTTCCCAGGCCTGATAGGCGCACCTCAGCTCGGTGGCGGCCATCTCCAGCGACTCCTCCTGAGCAGTTGCGAACTGTGCTAGATGCACCACTGAGGCATTGCCTTCCCGTGCGTGAAAAAGCGCAGAATATCTCCCCAAGCGGCTACGGGATGGTAGCGTAAGCAAGTGTGTTGCGATTCTTCCGCGTAGATGTGGCGGACTCGGAGTATGGCTAAGCGTGACGACTCATGGATTCCTTGCGTGAAGGTGATCCTCCGACCGAGACATCCAAAGGTCGGTTGCCTCTAGTGTTCCTTGGCGTGAGACCGTCGGCGACAGACTATACCACGATCCGTCCGTTGACCATGTACTCACTTGCCACGGTACATCGGGCAATCAAAGCCTCCGGCGTCTGCGGCAGACTTCAAAGCTCGGCGGCAAGTCCTCCGTTGCAATCTCCGAAGGTGCGAAGGTACGGCATCTCGTCGAGCGGACAAAAGGTAAGAACCAAGTTTTAAGCGGTGAAAAGAGGAGAGATTATAGCAAGAGATGAGTCGAGAGAGATATGAGAGGAGTTAAGCGATCAATTTAGTCTTGCGAGATAAATTTTCTTTTAGAAAATAGTTTGGACATTTAAGCGGCCGATCTAACTAAGGTCTAGACCTACGGTCGGTATGGCTCGATACCACTTACGTTCGGGACCGAAATTACAATTCGGGACCCTCGTGTTCAACGACTAGCCGAGGATCATGCTAGTGCACACAGTGGTAACAAAGGTGAAATCGATCCATACAAGCGAATAATAGCATAAGCGAATAACTTTGATTAATAAATAATGGTTTTGACCTTAAGGTCGAGTTTACATTTATTCAAGCCACGCAGGCTAACAGAGAATTAAAGCGTGAAACAAAAGCGGTGGCGGCACCCATCGATTCACCACAGCAACCGATGGGATCAAGACCTCGCGATCGGGCACCTTCGATAAACTCGTCCTCGAAAGTGGTGAAGACTCCTCCTCTTCGCTTGATTCGTCAAAACAAGCGTGAGTACACACCGTACTCATAAGCCACACCACGTAAATGCAATATATACACATCTTTGGCATTTTACAAGGAAAGGCATTACGTGGTTCTTTTGCGTAAATGCAAGTTTGCAATTGAATACCGATAATAGATTGAAAAGGTAAAACAAATAGATAACAATAATTTTAACATTTGATTTCACAAAGACACACACTGACCTAGACAATTTTATTCACATATTTGGATGATTCAAACCACACGACTCCCTTCCCACAGCTTTTAATAAAATCTACCCCTAGTGTGATATCCCGAGCATTGTCCATGATCATGACGCGCTATTGAATAGATTAAATTACACTCTGCGAGTTTGTACACTTTACCCACAAGATACAATTAGTGTAGCTAGCACTAATCATAACAAAGCATTTCAGATACCTTATCTTACTATGCTAGGCCTGTCTCAAAAGCAGACATGTGGTCGTCTGGGGCTCAGTTCAATGACGCACATGGTGAGGTCCTTAATTGACCGAGGCAAGACATCCACATGCCAACTAAACCACACAGCCACACAGATTATTATTCACACAGATCACATAGATTATTGTCCACACAGATCACACAGATTATTGTCCACACAGATCACACAGATTCCACCATTTCACACAGTATCCACCACTTGCCTCAGTCCAAATCCTTTTACCACCAAGTTGATTTACGTGCAACACATGCCACAAAGACACATAGTACACACAGATTATTTAAGATTGCATATTCACTTAGTCAGATTAATAATTGTAGTCTCACATGAATAAGTGATTCGGGGCATGGCTAAGCAATCTACTCGTGCTAACCAACCCACGTTGGTGCTACAATATTTACCAACTAATAGCAACTAGGGTGACAAAGGATCAGGGCATAATAATTACACAAGGATGGCATAACAATTTGGGATTAACTCATCGCACCCAAAACATTTAAATAAATACTTGAATTAAGATGCGATAATTTGAATTAAAATACTTTTGTAAAAGCGGGAAGCAAAATGGTCAAGGGTATAGCTTGCCTTGGAATAAGTTTAGGTACTGGTCTGGTCTTGGAAAGCTCCTTCTTCTTCAACTCTTTCAACAGCGTCAAGGTCTACTCGCAAACGAAGCACAAAAACAAAATAAATAAATAACAGAGGCAAAACAACTAAAAAAATTAAAAATCTCCATTAGGTAGATCTTGATTTTAGATGAATTTAGAAATTTGAATGGGCTGATTTGGAGTTAGGATGCAAAAGATATGGGGTTTCAAAGTTTAAATCTAAAAAAACCCTAAAATTGGATTTTACGGAATTCCGAATTATTTCTTAATGAGAAAAATCAGAATATTGCGTCAGCATGACATCGATATGACGTCAGCCACGGGAATTTCGAAAAGGAATAATAAAAAAATCGACATGTGGGACCCACATGTCGGTAGCACAACTCACGGTGGACCAAGTCCACCAAGCCTCTGGATCGAAATTTGAAATTTGGCCGGGCGACCTGCTGCGTGGTGGCGACGCTGGCGCCACGTGGTTGCCACGCCGCGTGCTACTGCAGGCGATGGCGGCAGTGGAGGTGGCGTGGACGGCGGCGGCGGCGGCAAGATGGACCCAATGGTCCCGTGAAGCGGCGATCTGGTGGCGGTGGGTGGTACCAAAGGGTAGAGGCGTTATTGCGAACCTCTTGGTGCGGCTCCGGGTGGTCGGGGTGGCGGTGGTGGCCGTGGCGAGTTCAAGCGGCGAAGCCGGGTTTTGTCGGTAGGCGCTCGATGTAGCTCGTGTGGCGAGGTTTCTCGGGGTAGCTCTGGCGAGGAAAGGCGGTGCACTCCCGGAGGCAATCGTCACCGACGGCGAGAGGATCGGAGTTTTAGGGTTTGGTGACGGCGCCCAAAACTCCGATTCTTGGCGCAAGGGCTCGAGAGGGCAATTGGTTTGGGGTTTTTGGAAAGGGGTGCGGCGATCCTCGAGGTGCTACTTATAGGGTCTAAGCGGCCTCGGGCGGCGTCTTTGGCGGAGGTTGAAACCACCCGAGAAGGGCTCATGGAGATAAAGGAGATAAGCGAATTTGAATTTCAATTTTGTTTGAGCGAGTCCGGGAGGATAGGGCTTCTAGAAGCAATCATTCGCGCACAAAATCGGGAAATTTGGTTGCGATATTGTCGGAATGAGCCTTCGCAGGCAATGGCGGACGCTTGGCCTTCATGAGGAGGAGACACAGTCGGAGGCAGCGACCAGCTGCCCCACGCGTCGAGAGAGAGCGAGTGCACGCGCTTGAGGCGGAGATCTCGGCGTCTAGTCTGATCCAACGGCGAGGAATGAGTGGGCGAGTGAAATGGCGCCGAGGAAAGGAGTTGGGCCGAGAGATTCGGCCCGATCACTATTTGGAGATTTAACTACCTTTTTCTTTTTAAGAAAATAGCGAAATTCGAATAAGCAATAGAAAATAGCAAATGAACTTGGAAAAATTCGAAAATTCTAGAAAATATATCCAAGCTCATAGAATCCAAATAAAATAGTTTTGACCATTGTTCATGTTGACTTTAATCATATTAAATTGTTTTGTTACTCAAAGTACAATATTAAGCTTTTAAATTAAAATCAAATAAATCCAAATGGTGAATTTTCCCACTACAACTTATTTAAAAGATTTTTGAAAGCTCGAAAATTGGGATGTTCTGATCTTTCTTCTTGCATGCCATTCTTGTTGGGATTGGAGTGGCCGAGTGGTGATTGGTGAACTGGTGATGAGTTGATGACTGATGAGCAAAATTTTTTTGAGTGCTTTTGAATTCTGATTTTGTGATTGTGATTTTGTGAATGAATGATTCGGTTTTTCCATTTGATTTGGGATTGGACTTGGAGTGTGTGGTTTCTTTGTTTTGTTTATGCGTCTACGGCCGAGGGCGGCGACCGCGACGGAGGGCCCGAGTTGATCGAGGTGGCGGTGGCCCGCCGCGCTGGTGCCGTGACTGCTGCCGGTGTAAAGAAGGCATGCGCCGTCTTGGTCCGAAACGAACGACGTCTTGCGCCCGAAAGACGGTCCGCGGCGTGCGTCGCCGCGCCGCCCGCGATCTTCGGGAGAGCCTAGCACGGCCCTAGGTGACGTGCGTCTTGGCCCGCCCTAAAGTCTTTCGGGCGTGCGTGCTTCCACCGTCTTGCCGGCCGTCGTGCCGTGGGCGGCCAAGCAAAAGTCTGACCCATGCCCAGTCTAACTACGCGGGGATGCTTTGAGATTAGTTTGGCCACGTGTCTAACACAGAATAGAGGTGCTGTGAATGGAGGAAGGACCCAGGTACTGTATATTTTTTTGAGAAATAGTAACGGTGTCGGTGCGTTGCTACGGAACATCTCATGTGTGTATTGAGATCTGTTGATGAGCTCAGATGAATAGTTACATTGCAATATGAGATGGATATCAGCCGGATAAAACCAAGACTAACACGTTCAGCAATCAAACTTTCCGCGTTAATTCAACGGATGAAATACATGAATTAATTTAGCATTAATCAATGCAGAGGTTTGTCTATGTTACCGGTTTCTTTCTCAACACAATAACATACATGATTCATTGATTGATTATAGCCATCACCAAAGCAATTGCATTGTAGAAAGAAATCAAGCAAATTTAGACACCAATGAACACTAACAGTAGTACATATGAGAGGCAGAAATGGCATATGCTTATGCATTAAGCAATGTTTTAATATAAGGTGTATACTAAAGACAACACGAAGGTACATATAAGAAACAAATCCATACCGAAAATATAATGACTTGCCAAATGGCGTTTTCCTTCTCAGTGGTGAAGATCCAAACAACACACCATATGAAATTTAGCCAACTGCAAAGAAAATACATTCAGAAAAATACAATCGAGTAATCAATACCTCATCTATGATGGGAGTACTTCTCTGTAGATGATGTTTTTCGTGAAGGTCCTGTGGGTCCTCCTAGACTTGCGTAGCTTGTCTTTCTCCTTATCGGCGACGGCGAGAATCTTGGTGTTGCTTCTAGCGGTGGCTCAGACAACGCGATGTATAGCTGTCCATGAGAGAACACCAGATTAGGGAGGTACACACCGATGTTCGGGATAAGTATAGGGGGGATTTCAGAATTTGCCCTCATGGGACAGATGGATTTCAGATTTTACCCCCATGTGTCTATGACATGTGGATCCAGGACCCACATGTCATAGACACATAGAGGGGCAAATTCTAAAATCTATCTATTCATTGGGGCAAATTCTGAATTATTCCCTTACAAAAATACCAGCAAGGGTGGTCTCCTCTTCACCCTCAAATGTGTAGGGCTCTAGTTGGGGGCTGAATGTCTCCAGCATCACCTTCTGGTTCTCCACTGCAAGAAAGGAACAACAAAAAAAATCAACTACTTCAAAATGCTAAATCATATGACATGGAGGTCATTGTTGCATAGATCATAGTCATCTTGAAGACTATTTCATGTTCATCGGCCTTTCGGAAGTTATGTATGGTGAGACTATTGTAGCTATTACAACATCTTAAACTAATAGTAGATTTGAGGTATAGGCAAAAAAAAAATCTAGTCTTTGACTGAATAAGTATTGCCAATACACTCCTTCACGAAAGAAGATCGGTTAAGATGCCATTATGTCATCTGAAATGTCCTATCATCTAGGTATACAAAATTCACAACTTACACACTATATTACTGAAGAACACCGTAGGAAATTTAACAGAACCATTTACCATGACATTCAAAACGAACAATCAATGTATCTTTTTAAATAGATACAGAATTCAGTCATAATTTCTATTTGATATACCATATACAATTTGGCAAATGTGATGAAAGTGAATTGATCAAGTAAGCATAGAATAGGTCTGATTGAGTATATTGATCATGGGATGTCACCTCTTACTCCAGTCTTCCACACAGTGTTCATGTACTTGAGGCCTGACACGATGTTTGTTGGAGATGATGAAGGAGAAGCAGAAGCTGTAGGTGCAGCCGTCCTTGAGCCCGAAGGCGTAGCCCTTCTCGTCCGCCACAAATGGTATCGGCAGGACTAGGTCCGACTGGTCCGGCGACAGGATGATCAGGTTCAGCACCTTCACCTCTGGCTCAGCAGTTTATGCATCAGAATTCTGAAACCAACACATGTTTCATGTGTTCAAGCAAGAAAAATGGTCAGATCCATATGATCTTGAGAACAAGTGCAGATGTTATGATTACCTCCAAGTTGTTCTGTGTCAACCTTCCCAAGCAGTTGCTCCTTCCACCTCCTCAGGCTCTCATCATCCTACAATGTAAAACAAGACCACGTAGATTAATAGATTGATTTCATTAGTACAACATCCGTTAGAATTAGGCCCTTATTTGTAAAGGCTTATTCATTCCTAAAATTTCAAAGCATGCATGGTTTAGTCTTATACTGTCTAGCCTAGTGGTGGAAAAGCAATTTATAAGGTGGAGTCCTTGCCACCCCTTGATACATGTGATACATGTCATGGAGTGATATGAGGAGGACTATAGTTAAAGTCACACACACGCATGTACGCACGCACACGCGTTTATTCGAGTGGCAATCGCGTGACTTGTGACTTGCGATGCACGACCGTGAACGTGTAGTGAACCAAATCCACCTTTCTTTTTGCTGACCGTGCATAGTTGCGACATTACCCGCCTGTAGGCGATGCACAACTACTTGGAACAAAAGAGAGCAAATGATCTCCACAAAATCCAGCATCTACAAGCAAAGTAATATCATTAGGGTGTATAATACCTAAGGATAATCCCTAACTTAATCTCAAAATCGTAGCAAGGTGTTGTCTTCTCGTTATTCAACTAATTCTCTTTACCGATGACTATTTACCGTCTCTAGCATTGGAAAAGAGAGACGAGCAATAGAGATAATGATTTTGCACAAATCAAATGAATATAGAGGTAAGAAATAGAGGCTAGGATGGGTAAGAAAGAAAGGAATTATATTACTTGTATGTTTGCTAAATTTTTGGTAGTTTGAAAATATTCTTTTGCAAATCAAAATCCTAGTAACGTCCATGGCTACGGCTTTAACTTACAGTCAGTATGGCTTTGATACCAACGTTGTGGGGACCTAGGATCGGACCCGTTTCAAGCCAAGTGATTATGCCAAAAGCGCAACACTTAACGAGAGACGAAAACGATTCCGAGTGCCCGGATATGTGTCTCACGTTAGCTCCCAAGGATTAGTGTCTCATGCACATATCCAAACATAACATTGCATTCACATCCATACACAATATACAAGAATAATAGAATCGTATTTACAACATCATTAAATAGAAACTTAAGGTATATGTTTACATAAGAGGGCCGATCGGCCAAGTCTAAACAACACAAATAAATCATAGCAGAAGATAAACTTAGAAATAAAAGAGCAAGAGCCGAGTTGGCATGCCCAAACCCACAAGCAACCAACTGGAGTTAAAGCCGATGCACCCGTCGTTCTCACCTGAAAAAATGGACAATCCGTTAAAGTACAAAGTTGTACTCGTGAGACTTAAAAAAAAAAAAAGGATGCATGTAAGTATCAACGGAAGGCCACTACTCTAGGCAAATTTTTAGCGTAAAGTAATAATTTTCATTGAGATACTCGATATAGATTCAAATTGCTATTTTAAAAACATTTAGAAAACATTATATAGCAGTAGGTAATGATCAACAACAATAGAATCTCCACATATAATCAACACACGAACTTCCCGTTCGTGACACAATTCATTCCTTAACAAAATTAACACGTGAACTTCGCGTTCATGCATGATAACATTTCAGATCTGAACAAACTAACACAATGACATAATATTTCCAACCATAACCCAAACCTAATTTCCCATAAGCTAACTGTGCATGCTTTCCTACAAGCGATGTCTATAACCGGGGACACAACTATTCGAATAGATTTAGTTCTCTATAGAGTTGTACAGCTTTACCCATACGATATAAATACCTTATAATGTTGCCATGCACTCTTTCGTAGGAGTGTGACTAAGATATCATAACGAGGCCGTTACAATGCCATGTCCTAACTATCAAACCACCCGAGGAAACAACGCCATGGCCAAAAGTCGCTTATCGTCACCATGGGTGTACCCGTTGTGTAAGTAAGTCCCTATCAAACAAGAGACCCTTAAAAGCAAGTAAGAAAACGCTTAACATGCCCCCACTAGATTGACAACACAACAAAAATAATAAAACACGAGCCACCGGTAAAGCCTCGGCAACTACTAGTGCTCAAACAATAGTTGTCAATCTAATTGTGTTTTGATAGCTAACACATAACAAATTATTAATCCAAGCCTTCGCCATTATCCCGGCGTGTGGTTGCACGTAAGACTTGATTCATCACACCACAGACCGGTCCTTAATCACTTAAACGGGGCTACAAAAATTCTGGAACAACATCTCATCATCACCATACACCCGTCCAAGTTATAAATAAATAAAACCCATGCCCAACAAGTCTATAATAACCAGATTTGGAGATCTGAACAAATCCTCAAATTCCCACATAATTCCATCAACACATTCCTCAAATTTTAACATGATTTGATTCAATTTATCGGCCGATGGACTAGCTCCATCAACCACATTAGACTACAGCTACTAGCATGGCTAAGCATCGATCTAGTCTAAAACAGAAAATTCCCATATATATATATATATATATATATATATATATATATATATATATATATATATAGGGCCTTGATTTGTACTCCTAGGAGTATGTACTCCCACTTCAATATACCACTTAAACACACATATTATACTTCTTTATCATTTTCAAGTATACTTAAATACTAATTATAAGATACTCCAATGCGACTTAATTGAAAAAATTTCATGAGAGCCCTTTGTTTTTTGCTATATACCTTTTTTCATATGTATAAAAGAAGTATATACACAAATTTTGCTATAAAAAGTGAAATATAATGAAATTTTTCATGAAACTCACTTTGGGGTATCTTATAATCTTTATTGGAGCATGCTCAAATATATAAGGAGGTATTTTCATACAATTTAGTGGTATATGAGAGGTGGGAGTATGTACTCCCAGGAGTATCATACCATCAACTGAACATGGGATTATCAACATTCAAGGAAGGTAATGCAACAATTAGGAAATTAACTACTTCTACCCATGAACATACTTTTCAAAATAGCATGCAATTGCGAGATTAAAATCCACACAAAACTTTTAAAATCAGTAGGAGCAATATGATCAAGAGGAGGGTGCTCGCACCTTTTCTGTACCACTTATTCAACCTCAGGTTACACTCATTAATACGTTCGTATCGTCGAGAAATCTATCGAAAGAACGATATTGCAATTAACACCAAATAAGCCGAAAATGTAAAATACTAAAAATGCATGAAAATTATATAGTGGGTAGATCATGATTTTAGATGAATTTAGGTGAAAGAATTATTCCATTTGGATTTAGTATGTGAAAGTTATAGCAGTTTGAATTTCAGATTCCTAGAAAATCCAATTTGTCACTATTCTCCAAATTTAATTATTTGGTTAAAATTTGTAGAACAGTGGGGAGGCAAAGGATTACATAGATAAATAGAGAATAATATTATAGGTCCAAAATATCTTGGTTCATCTTATTTGGAGTTTTTATGAATTTTCAAAGTTAAAAGCATTTTCTAGTTCAAAAATAACTCTACTTTGGATCACTTTCCACAAACTATATTTTCTGTGATAGTGACAAGGTTGGAACCTATTTAAAAATAAATTTCATCCAAAATGAAAATTAACAAAACTGGTTTCACTCATTTTGGAGTTAAGATGATTTAGTTATGCATTTTTGAAGTTAATTGAATTTTCAGTGTACAATTTATCGTTTTGGAATTTCTAACCGAATTAAATATCTTTTTCACTCACCTACAGCTAGCCATAGAGGATGAAGAGTGGGACCGGGGTCAAGGGTTTGACCCTAGTCAATATTGACTTGGTTTCGGCCAAAACTATGCTGAAGGTGTATTCGAATGAATACGTCTTCTAATCCTGAAAACGTAAATTCGTTCCAAGCATACCAATAATACGCTTTTCCTTAAGTGAAAACGTGTTTCAAAATCTGCACTTCCATTTAATCGGTTGTACAGGCCCACATGTCAATCACTTAGAGATTTAAAATGGGTTTTATAAGATTTCTAACCACGTTTACTAAAGGTGGGCCTACACGTCATACGAACAATACAAAACATGATTAGCTCTAATGGCCGGTCATTACCTTAATCCACTAGCGGTTAAACGGAGCTCCCACTCATGAGCGGCGTGGCCGTGTAGGTGATTCAGCGCATCAGGGGGTCTCTGGACTTGGGATCAACACTGATAGGTGCGGGAGGTTTATGCGAACTCGTTCGAAGTGGCGCGGGGACCAGAGTTGGACAGAGTCGAGCTCCCAGCGGCCAGAGGCAGAGCCGAAGGAGCAGTGCACATGGAGACGATGCTTTAGTGGTTGAGACGCTTCGGGAAGACGTGCATCGGGATCCCCTCGTCTCCTAGAACGCGGCGCAAGTGACGATGATGTCGATGGACGACGGGGTTGACTGGAATGGTTGGCGGCGGCGGCTCACTGTTGTCGAGGAAGAACGGACCAAACTCCCTCGAGAATGCACCAAAAACCAATTAGCTTCACCAGAAGACTCAAGAAGATAATGCGATTTCCACGGGCACGATGGAGAAGACGATTACTCACTGGAGTGCCCGTGAGCATCGCTGCCATGGCTACCGGAGCCAAAGACGAAGAGAAGATGCGCCCGGCAATTTAGGGGACGACGATGGCTCGGACCGGCAAAAATGGAAGCGGCGTTGAGTGAGGAGTTTGGCGATGGGGTCGCGGGTGAAGCTCACCGAGAGGAGACGGAGCTAGAGCCTCCCTTTCTTCCATGCCCGGAAAGAGAAATGAGCTGGAGAGGAAAGGAGAGGGGGTTTTGAGTGTGGAAAAGGACGGAGAGTGAAGCGGCGTGAGAGGGCGAAGGCCTGCGAGTGGTCGCTGAGGGTGGTGTGGCAACGCCGTTGATGGAGGCGGCTCAGAGCTTGCGCAGCACGTGGCGTCCGCGCTCTATGGCGCGCCTGCCGAGGAAGAAGAAGCCCCTATCGCGCGGGCCCGGTAGGTCAGTGGCTCAAGGCAAGGCTGGCGCGGTTGGATCAAGTGGCTGGGTCGGAACCGTAAGTGGCTCGGTCGGTGTTGGTTCGGACCGACCAGTGTGAAGTTCGAACTGGTGGTTTGGATGGTTGGATCTGGATCGGACAGTCCGCGCGCGAGTTGGTCAGGCCAGACTCAAAGGTTCGGTCGGACTCGAGTCAAGGTGCGGTCGAACCAACAGCGCTTGAGCCCGAGTTTAAAATTTTCACTTTGACCAATTACCAGCAGGTTTGACCAAGTCTTTAAAAATAGAAATAAAATTCTAAAAATTATGAAAACTTTCAGAGGGGTTCCTGGGATGGTCTAGTACTCAAATAAAATCTTAAACCCTACTGTTAACTATTTATTTGCTTATTTTAAATTCAAACTTGGAATAGGTTATTGATTTGAGTTTGAATTTTCTGAGGGTCAAATTGAGTTCCAAAGATTTGGAAAAAATTATATTTATTCATGATAAATATTATATTATTTGAATAAATTATTTCAAGATGAACTTTAATAGCATTTGTTTCGGTTTGCTTTTGGATTTTAAATTTGAGATGTATGTTTAAGCTTTATTTGAGATTTTCCAAGTGCAATAACATATGCAAAAGTTTCCAAAATGTCATGCATGCTGATAAGATGCATACTAATTATCATTAATTAACTTGGGGATGTTACACATCTGGAGATGTCCAGACATGCGATTTGATCAATTCACTTCTATTGTTCTAAATTCTTCCTCTCTGTTCTCTTGTGCTAGAGGGTTGTGCTATTTGAACCAAGCCGTCCCTTCTCCTTGGCGTGCATCGAGAAGGAGGGTGAGCGGTATCTCCGAACCATTGTCGAGAGTTCATCTGTACGGGGCGGCAATAAGGTTTCTGGGCAGCGCATCTGCGTGACCGCTTGTTGCACTACGACTTCTACGAGTCTGCACTGCTTCCTGTTCTTCATCACGCTCGATAGTAAGTTGGTCTTATGTGAGACCTCGGGGTATTTAACTTGTAATACTTAGCCATCCACTTGACTCTAGTATCACAAACCAAATATCCCGTGCCTTAGGAAAATGTATACATCCCAGAAGTGCTGTATACACACCCTTTTACAAAATCATGCATCAATTCCATACAAACATAGAAACGAAGCACAAACTTTACAAAAGACATAAATAATAAAGATTTTATTACAACAAGGCCAACCGGCCACACAAGCTAAAACTTAAATAACAGCGGAAGCAATTATGCCATAAGATGGCGATAAACAAAAGCCAACCGGTTTGCCATTACCCCACAAGGCAAACTGATCGAGCCGCCAGCTAGTCGTCAAAGCAAAGTCCACTCACAAAAGTTAATCCCTTGGGGATCAACCTCTTCCTCTGCAACAATTAAATTTAAGCAAAGCAAATGAGTACAAAAATGTACTCGCAAGACTGATGTGTAAGGGTAACAGACCTATGCATATGCTACATGCAAGTTTTATTTAAGTGGAAGGCTTTAGGCTCATTTTAGCATAAAGCAAGTTTTCATTTGCAATAATTAAATAGATTCAAAGCAGTTTTTAAATTCATTTTTAATTTGCAAATAACAGCGAGACAATAACATAATAATAATAATAGATAGATGACAACAACAATCCTGGAAGTGACTAACCCAATAGCCACCACAACAATAACATAATAATAATAGATAGATGACAACAACAATCCTGGAAGTGACTAACCCAATAGCCACCACAACAATAGCATGAATTACCCATTCATACCATCCATGTCAAGTTTTAATTAAAAGTTTAGTCTAGTTCTTGCACGACCTTACCAAGCATGTCCATAACCTAGGACGAGGCTATTCGAATAGTTTTAACCCTGCAGGGGTGTACCAATGTACCCACACGCCAGACCGCCTTTTCGCCAAGATATTTAGCACACTTCCTTTGGTATGCCGGCACGGCTAAGTCCTACGAGGCATTTCCAATGAATGATGCTAATTAAGAGTCACGACAACCCAAAGGATAGGAGACACCGGCCCAGCCTAAGCAACTGCGGGTGCTCTTCCCCTTATAAAAACAGTTTTAACCACCTGCGACCCACAATTAACACCTCCCAAAGTACTTAGCCAAGAGGGGTTCCCAATACCCTCGTGTGGTTAGCACGCAAAAGCGCTTGGCTTAGTGACACAAGTAACTCGATCCTTGGGGACCTAGGCACCATTCCATTCACACCCAACATTTCACACCAACATCCATTGTGCTCAAGTCATGAAACAATTTTGTTTTCGTTTTCGTTTTATTTGTTTACAAAGTAACAAAGCACAAGATGAACATAATGGAATAATAATTTTTGTGTGATCAAGGTCATCGACATAATGTCGACAACCGCCCAATTCTACCGGTAGCTAAGCATTCTAAGCATGACACTGCAAAGACAAAAGAAGAGCATAATTAAATCATCGGGCTCTAATTCACTAGCGATATTATTAACCTATGGTTTGTGGCAGGGGATAACAATTTAAGGGCAACCATGCAATAGGAATAGCTACCTCTAAACGATAAATTACTTTGACACAAAAGCATGCATACATACAAGTTAAACAAAGTATTAGACTTTAAAAATAATGGGATTGACGGGATATGATCAAACTGCTTGCCTTTACTTGCTAGAGATAACTTTCTTGCTGCAGAGGATCACTCGCACAATCAACGTCATCTAACGGTAGAAACTGACAAAGCGAAAATAATAGCAAATAAACACCAAAATTCCAAAAAGTCTCCAACAAAACAGGAAATAAATACAGAAGGTAGATAAAGATTTTTGATGCATTTAGGTGAAGATTTTAGTTTAACAGGTGTTCATAAGAATTTCTTATAAATTTGCAAATTTGAAACTATGGCATAAGATCTAATGTCGATTTACTAACAATAACCCAACTTTTTGGCTTATCAAATATTTTAATCTTATAGATTAAATGCTAAAAGATAACAATTATACTTTCTAATTCATTTGCTAAAGTATAAGAGTTAGCTCTATCTCTCTAGAATTGGTTTTCAAAATGATTGACTGCTAACTAAACTTCCTCTACAATTCATACTCCAAATTTGTTAAGTGATTAAAACAATAGCTCACAATCTTACTATCATAAGAAGGTTTGTTAGCAAAAGATGTTTGATCCTATAAGTGATTTCAACTAACAACTCAATTCTTGACTTATGATAAATTTTACTCTTTTGGATTGAATTACCAAGAGCTAGTTACTAAGAAACTGTACTTACTAGTTAAGTGATTTAATCATGCTTCTACTAACCAACTTAATGGAATGAGCCCTTCTGACACTTAACTATTAACAATCCTAAGCACCACTCAGCTAATAAGTGAATGCTCACTAATTCTTCAGCATGCAGACACCTTATTGCTTTACTACTCTATAAAATGCTACTAGCTACTAACCTTTAATAATCCAGCTTTCAAATTGTGAAATCACTTAAATGGCCTATTTGATATTCTAGACTCAGTAAGGTTATAACTATTTGACAAAATTGATACATTTCAGGCTACTGCTCAAACGCCTTCCACAGCAGGTTGTTCTAAACTAAAATGCTATTATCAGATTTTCCTTGAACTCAAATTTCCATTTTGCTAACTCGCAGGAGTGACTCAAATGACAAAAACAACACTAGGTAGCATTAGCCAGATGGTTTTGCAAATGAGTCCTACTGACAACACAACATTTCTTCTAATTACCATCTCTACTCTATTCATCAGTTCACTCCAAATACAGTTTTGACAACTAATGTTCTCACTAAATCCATCATTCATCCATCAACTATACATGAGTGATCATTTAGTTCATAGCCATACTTAGCTAATAGCCAATCCTCAAGTAGCTCTTGATTCGATTGGGAGAGGGAGGAGCTCACGGGGACAACACAAGGACTACTTGGCACTTGGGGTTGTGATCATCATTTGAGGAGGGGCGGCTTGAGTCAAGACCGAGGCCTTGGCCAAGGTGAGCGATGGCGGACAGAGAGAAACAAGGAGCTTCTTTGAGGCATATTCTGAACACACATGAGCAAGGAGGAAGAAAGAAGGGGCTCGGCAGTGGATGATGGAGGTGCCGTCTTGGTACGAGACGCACGGGAAGACCGAGTTGTCCTGGCCGAGGAAGACGAGGCCGCTGGTTAGGGCCGAGGCAGACGGGTCAGTGGCGCCATGGCCGGGAGGCGCGAGGCGGCGGCCGGACACTGGGGACCGCAGCGCCGCCGGGGAGACGAGGCAGGCCATGAGGTGGCCGGGCAGGAGGTGGAGCCGAACAGGTCGGCTGGAGCAGCAGCGCCATGGGATCCGGGAGGCGAGCCAGAGGCGGGCCACCGGGGAGAGCAGGGAGGGCGGTGTCGTCGACGGTGGGGACCAGCCGGGCAGTGTCGCTGGGAGACGAGGCAGGCAGCAGATCTGGTGGCGCCAGGCCTGGCTGCGGCCGAGGGAGGCCGGTGGAGAAGCGGGAGGCGGCCGACGGCACCATGGACCGCATGGTGGGAGGAGGCGGCGGCGGCTCCCAAGGCAGACGGAGGAGGCGGCCGGATCTGGGAGGAGAGGCGGATCCGGCGATGAAGGGCCATGGTGGTGGGGCGAGATGGGTGGAGGCAGGCGGCTTAGTGGCAGCTTGGGCTGGCCGAGGACTGGGGCCTTGGGGACGAGGCGGTGGCGGTGGCGCCGAGGAGGTGGCAAGGGCGGCAAGCACTGTGGCCGGATCTGGGGCTGGAGGAGGAGCCGCCATGGAGGAGGAGGCCGGCGGGAGCAAGCTCCATGGTGGAGCTTTGGGGAGGGATTAGGAGGAAGAGTTGGGGGAAAATGGAATGGAGTTGGCCTGGGGGAGTGTCGGCCGATTGAGGAGGCTGTGTTGTATAGAGAATGAAATGGAGGGCTCAAAATGGTGAGGTGGTTGGGACAGTGGCGAGGAAACCAGGGGCGCAGTCAATACCATGGGCGGAGGAACAGTAAATAAGTTAGAATGATTTTTGGCAAATTGGTAGAGGTGTTTAGGTACTAATTAGATAGAGCAAAACAGCTCCGAAAAATATGAAATTTTTAGGGAAGGCTGAAAATATAAAGTATACTATTCTGTAAATTTTCTATGGTTTTACTTAAAATAAATTCCCCCCAACATTATTTTAAGTGCATGTTCTTGATGTTTGACTTTTGATTTTCTTAGATTGGCTGGTTACTCAAAATAGTATTTAACATCTAAAAATTGTGAAATTTTGAAGGTGAGTTGATAACGGGTTCTAGAACCTAGGAAAATTATTTCCAGGCACTGTTCAAGTTTTGTTTGTATTTTAAATTCCAACTCAAATTCGAACATGCAAATCAAATGAGAACCAAATATCCTCCAAGAATTCCAGCAAAATTTAAACAAGTATAACAGAGCACATAAAATCCAAATACATTATTCCCAGCTATGGGTACACCATATTTCCAAAATAGAAATCAGTTTGTATTTCTGAGCTATAGAAAATATATTTTCAAGTTGGAAATGGAGCAGGAGTATCGGGTTACTAGGTTTCAGATCTAGTCTTTAAAATCAAAGGACTTTCAACATAGGGTTTTATACCCTACTCTGAACTGAGTTTTCAAACTCTTGACAAATTTTTATTTTGTTTGAAAATTTTTTATTTCTAGGTTTTGAAAAACCAGGTTGTAACCTATTTGCTTTGCAGCAAAAAGTTTTAAAAAGGTCCAAAATTTCACGAATGCACATTAGATGCTTAGCTAATCCAACTTAAGGATTTTGGCCTGTTACATCTTACGACCAGTCTATTCTATTGTAAATCTTTTATTGTGTATATTCAGAAGTGCAATGAGTAGCATGCTGTTAGTATCGATTTATGCATCACTAGTAATTTGTGATCTTTGCCTCATAATAAAATCTGGATCTAAAATGTTGTCCACTTTTCCAATAATCCAGAAACCTTATTGTGGACCTTTTTGTGATTCAGCAATGGCTGGTGCTTCTGATGCTATGAAACCTGAGAGGTATTTTGGTCAGAACTTTCGTAGATGGCAGACAAGGGTCAAGTTTTGGCTCATGTCTTTGGGGCTGTAGTGGGTGATCCATGCACAGTATCTAATTACGATTGAACAGACCACGCGGTTTGACACAGATGACAACACCGTCCTTGGATGCGCACTGACCATACTATCCGACCAGCTCTATGATGTGTACATGGACTTCAAGTTAGTCACAGAGTTGTGGGATGCACTCGAGCACAAATATGCTGAAGCTGAGGCTAGTCGGTGGCTCTATATGTGCGAGCAATTACTCGACTACAGCATGGATGATGTTAAGTCGATAGTTGCATAGGCTCATGAGCTACAGTTACTTGTCGGAGAGATTGCACATCTGGGTTGTGTTTTATCTCCTAAGTTTGTGGCTGCAGGCATTGTTGCCAAACTTCTTGCTTCATGGCGAGGTTTTGCCACTAGCTTAAAGCACAAGAGGGAAGAGATATCTATTGAGGATCTCATTGTTGCCCTTGATGTGGAAGAAAAGGCAAGAGCAAAAGATGCACCAAGCACTTCCAGTCAGAACAATCAGATCAATGCAAATGTCATACAGAAGAGATATGGCAATAATAACAAAGGTTTTAAACAAAAAAAAACAACTAGCTTTAAGAAGAAAACTGAGAAGAAGGTTATGAGGAACATCACCTGCTTTGTGTGCGGGAAAAACAGTCATATGACGAAAGACTGTCATTTCCACAAGAGCAAGGACGGTATACAGCCAAAGAAAAAAGATTGGCAACGTGATCATAGGTGAGGCCTCAACAGGAGGGTATGGTAATCCACCTGTTGTATTTTCAACATGTCAATCCATTGATTGGTGGGTTGATACTTGAGCTAATGTTCACATATGTTCTGATATTTCGTTATTTTCTTCTTATCAGGCATCCGGGGCTTGTTTCGCATGAGTACTTTAGAGTATAATCTGAATGTTCCAACTGGTTTGAATAAATGTGAGGCTAATATATGGCATTCTTGTTTTTGTCATATTGGTTTTGATAGTATTGCTAGAATGTCCAGATTAGATTTAATTCTAAAATATGAAATTGTCAAAGGATCAAAGTGCCAAATTTGTGTGCAAGCAAAACAACCTCGAAAACCCTTTAAGGGGTTACAGGAGGAAAAGAACTTGGCACCTTTACATCTTGTCCATTCTGACTTGTGTGAGATGAATGGATTGTTGACCAAAGGAGGCAAAAGATATTTTCTAACTCTTATTGATGATGCATCACAATATTGTTATGTGTATCTACTGAAAGCAAAAGATGAAGCTTTAAATTACTTTAAAATTTAAAAGGCCGAGGTTGAGAACCAACTAGAAAAGAAAATTAAAAGACTAAGGTCCGATCATAGAGGAGAGTATATCTCTCATGAATTCTCCGAATTCTGTGCTAAACATGGAATAGTCCATGAAGCTACACCACCATACTCACCTCAATCAAACAGGGTGGCTGAGATGAAAAACCGAACACTAACAAACTTGGTGAATGGGGAAGCTATTTTGACAGCAACTTTCGTTCTAAACAGAGTAATCACTAAAAGTTGTGAGATTACTCTGTATGAGGGATGGAAGGGCATAAAACCCAATATTAATTTTCTGTGAATTTGGGGGTATTTGGCAAAAGTCAACATAAAAGTGCAGAAAAAGAGAAAGTTTGGACTTAAAACAGTCGATTGTGTCTTACTGGGATATGCTCATAACAGCACGCCGTATAGATTTTTAGTAGTAAAATAAGAAACTCCTGAGATTATGGTTAACACAATAATGGAGTCCAGAGACGCATCATTTTTTTAGGATATTTATCCTATGCGAACTGCAGGCAGTACTTCTCGAACCGAGGATAATCAAACTATGAGTAATAGTCTTGAACCTACCACCATCTCTAAACAAATGAGTGATATACCACCAATTTGTGATAATCCTGAGGAAGATAACAATTTAGTCCAAGAGGCTCCTCACAGGAGCAAGCGACAAAGGGTTGACAAAACCTTTGGTGAAGACTTTATTGTATATCTCATGGATGATGTGCCAAACACTCTTTCAGAGGTTTATACATTATCTGATGCTGAGTATTGGAAAGAGGCAGTCCATAGTGAGATGGATTCCATCATGGCTAACGGGACTTGGAAGATCACTGAACGTCCTATCAGGTGTAAACCTATTGGATGAAAGTGGATCTTTAAAAAGAAAATGAGGCCTAACGGTACTATTGATAAGTACAATACAAAATTTGTGGCCAAGGGTTATACCCAGAAAGAAGGTGAGAATTATTTTGATACTTACCCTCCTGTTGCTAGATTGACCACCATTCGTGTGCTTATTGCATTAGCTTCTTCCCATAATCTACACATTCATCAAATGGATGTGAAGATAGCTTTCCTTAATGGAGAGTTAGAGGAAGAAATCTATATGGAGTATCTGGATGGTTTTGTGATTTCTGGAAAGAAAAGTAAGGTATATAGATTAATCAAATCTTTGTATGGTCTAAAGCAAGCACCTAAACAATAGCACGAGAAATTTGATAAAACTTTAACATCTGCTGGTTTTTCTATAAAGGAGGCAGATAAGTGTGTGTATTATCGTTATGGTGGGGGTCAAGGAGTGATTTTGTGTTTATATGTCGATGACATACTTATATTTGGGACAAACACTGCTGTTATCAACGGGGTCAAATCTTTCTTATCTAGAGGCTTTGATATGAAAGACCTAGGAGAAGCAGATGTTATTCTGAATATTAAATTGATCAGAAATGAGGGTGGGATCACTTTGAATCAATCCCATTATGCTGAGAAAATCTTGAGCCGGTTCGGTTTTGAAAACTGCAAGATTTTCCCAACTCCTTATGATGCTAGTGTTAAGCTTCGAAAGAATAAAAGATTAAGCAAAGATCAATTGAGATATTCACAAATTATTGGGTCCCTTATGTATCTATCTAGTGCCATAAGACCTGACATATCATTTACTGTGAGCAAATTAAGTCAGTTTACATCTAACCTAGGAGATCATCACTGGGAGGCACTTAAGAGAGTGTTGCGCTACTTGAGAGGCACAACCTCATATGAATTCACTATACTGGGTATCCATCTGTATTAGAAGGATATATTGATTCAAACTGGATCTCTGATGCAGATGAGATCAAAGCTACAAGTGGGTATGTGTTTACCCTTGCAGGTGCTGCAGTTTCATGGAGGTCGTCTAAACAGACCATATTAACGAGGTCAACCATGGAAGCAGAACTTGTAGCACTAGACACAGCTACTGTTGAGGCTGAATGGCTTAGAGAGCATCTGTTGGACTTACCACTGGTTGAGAAACCAATACCGGCAATCCTAATGTACTATGATAATCAAACAGTGTTGATTAAGGTTACAAGTACTAAGGATAACACGAAGTCCTCCAGACATGTGAAGCCTAGGCTTAAATCAGTCAGAAAACTGAGGAACTCTGGATTGATTACTGTGAATTATATTCGCACTGAGAAAAATCTGGCAGACCCTTTCACGGAAGGCGATTTCCGTTGCGTCTATGGACATGGGAATGTGGCCTATTGGAGTTACAACTCAACAGTAACCCATACCTTTTTGATCGGAGATCCTGTAACTTAGGAAATGGGAAAAACAAGTTGATGTTTGAACAAGAGAGTACATTTTAATAAAATATGTACCCGTGTCCTAATAGACAAAGTACTTTCAACTGTATGGAAGAGGATGGCTTAAACCCTTAATGTATTTTAGTGTCCAATGATGGAAAAAGGTATTAGCCTACAGGATACCTAGAATGAATACAACTACTTGAGCTTAACTAAGGTCGTAGTTCACGAGAATAGGGGCATTCTCTAGAAAGCTCACGAGTAGATAAGGGAGCATGACCAAATAAAGCTCCGGTAAGGCTTGGTTCGTTGACAGCCTACTATCAGTTGAGATTTCAAGTGAAATCTAATCACGAAAGATTGTGAATTCAAGGAATAGTCCATTCATCGGTTGTGAGAAGATGAATCTTGTTATTCTAGGTGCAAGTTCAACCCGTACGGGAGTTACACTGAAAGACTAGTATATTAACAACTCTTCAGCAGAATAGTTTTTATCTTCCTCTTTGCTGCTTGCTTTGGAATTGGTGGGGGATTGTTAGAATTGGGCCTTTATTTGTAAAGGCACATTCATTCCTAAATTCCAAAGCATACATAGTTTAGTCCCATACTACCTAGTCTAGTGATGGGAAAGCAATTTATAAGGTGGAGTCCTTGCCACCCCTTGATACATGCGATACATGTCATGGGGTGATATGAGGAGGACTATAGCTAAAGTCACACACATGCACGTATGCACGCGCGCGCGTTTATTCATGTGGCAATCGTGTGACTTGTGGCTTGCGACGCACGACCGTGAATGTGTAATGAACCAAGTTCACTTTTTTTTGCTGACCGTGCATTTCTCTCCCTCCCTGGTTGTAATTCACTGGTTGAAGGCATAGACTAGTATGATGCCATATGACCAGTGAGAGTTATTTCTTAGACCACCCTTGGACCTCTTAGGGAGATCCTCTTGGATCTCCCTTGGAGATTGCTTCGGATCACACCAAGAGAGTGTGGAGATCCTCTTGGATCTCCCTTGGAGATTGATTCGGATCACTCCAAGTAGGGGTGGATATCGAGCCAGAAAGTCGTCTTACTGAGCTTTTCTCAAAATTGACATAGTTTGATTTAATATCATTTTATTTATAGTTTGAAATTATTTTTATAACCGAGCTAACGAGCCAAGCCAAGCCAGAGTGAAATCCTATTTCATTCAAAATTGATTCATTTCAATATTTGACCAAATAACTAGTCTAATTGGAGCAATTTTGAACCGAGCTAACGAGCCCCACTAACGAGCTTTTTTTCCACCCCTAACTCCAAGAGAGTGTGGGCGATCCTCTTGGACCTCCCTTGGAGAGTTCTTCGGACCACTCCAAGATCTCGAAGCTACAGACCAGGGTGGTCAGAACACTGAGGTCCCCTTGGACCTCCCTTGGAGAGTTCTTCGGACCACTCCAAAAGAGTGTGGAGATCCTCTTGGACCTTCCTTGGAGATTGCTTCGGATCACTCCAAGCTACAAACCAATGTGGTTGGAACACTGTGGTCAAAATAAAGTGATAAAAATATAGTGGACAAAATAAAGTGATCAAAACACAGTGCTCCAAATATTGTGATTGAAGCTATAGACCAGTGGTCGAAGCTATAGACCAATGTGTAATCAGGATCAATGAACACTGCTTAAATGACTATTAATTGGTTTTGAATTAGCAGTTACCAGTGTTTTAATGTGTACTTTAGTGAGCAGTTACTAGAGAGTAATTGACTCAACCCTACAAAACATCTGGAGACATCTAGACATGCGATTTGATCAATTCACTTCCATTGTTCCAAATTCTTCCTCTCTGTTCTCTTATGTTGGATGGTTGTGCTGTTTGAACCAAGCCGTCCCTTCTCCTCGGCGTACACCGGGAAGGAGGGTGAGCGGTATCTCTGAACCATTGTCGTAGAGTTCACCTGCATAGGGCGGCAATAAGGTTTCTGGGCAACGCATCTGTGCGACCGCTTGCTGCACTGTGATGTCTACGAGTCTGCACTGCTTCCTATTCTTTATCACACTCGATAGTAAGTTGGTCTTACGGCCAGTCTATTCTGTTGTAAATCTTTTATTGTATATATTCAGAAGTGCAATGAGTAGCCTGCTGTTAGTATCGATTTATGTATCACTAGTTATTTGTCATCTTTGCCTCATAATAAAATCTGGATCTAAAATGTTGTCCACTTTTCCAACAACATCTCCCAAACTAATGGAGACATATTAGTGATTGGCACCTTGTCGAACTCGAGCTATTCGTTGAGGGGGACCTGGGGACCGAGCACGACGGGCGCACTTGCTCTCCTCGTCCTCGTCGATGTTGTTCATGTCAGCGTTGCTGGCTGACAACATGGCGGGCTCCTTCTCCGTCTCATTCTCCTTATTGTCCATGGAGGCTACGTACATACATGCGCGCAGTTTCTTGCTCCCACGTGGCCGGTGGACGAAATGGGATTCAAAGTTTGGAAGCGGGCGTGCTGCGCTATGCTCTATATGTATGTATGGGTGGATGCGGTGAGTGCGTGGCGCCCATGATCCCAAGAAGTGGCCTCAGGTTGTTCCACTGTGCGTGTGAGATGGTCGCACACCCACCGCCCCCACCTCTCCCACTGCGCGTGCACCATCGTTGGTGTGAGGACCTCTCTCGGGAGATCCTGGAGATAACTCCTAGAATCTCCCCAGGAGCTCCGACAGGACCACCTGGAGGTCTGGGAGGTCCTCCAAGACCACCCGAGGAGGTCTCCCAGGGCCATCAGGAGGTCTCCAGGACCTCTCCAGGAGGACTTGAGGGTCCACCCAGGGGTCCTCTGAGACCACCCGAAGGTCCTGATCTCCGTGCACACCGAGCTAGTCTCAGGATCAGATTGGCTAGCTCGCACAAACTCCACATTAGTGTAATCAAATCCATACAACAGGAACAAAGATGAAGCATACAAATTAACATATATATATATATATATTAACAAGGGACCTTAAGGTCAAGGTTTGTACAGGGGTGCCTCTCAAGGCTAATGGTAAAAGAGAACAACAACACAGCAGAAGACAAAACAATTATAGGGTCCATTCGGCTAGCCCACAGGCTACCAAGTGGAGGACGTCCTAGCGCGCAGGGTCTTCAAAGAGCTCCCCTCCTGAGAGCACAAGACCTCCTAGATCTCCCACCTTTGCTGATTAAAACAGAGGGCGCAAGCCAATGAGTACTTTGAATGTACTCAGCAAGCCGTGGGGACAATGTATGCAAGCAATATTCATGCACGGCTTGATAAGGTGAGCTGTATGGTTAGTTTGCAAAAAGCAAGGTTGACAGTAAATAGCATGTATAGATTGCAAAGCTCAAGTTAAAACAATAATATATAAGTACATTTGATTTTTCAAAGGAGACAGTGAGCACCCACTCACTCCCAAAGCACCAACCCGGACCTCTCTAGAGCACCCACTCCAGAGCACCATAAGACCAGCCCCTAAACCACTTCACGAGCTAGCCATGACCCCTCTGGAGCCGGCCAAGGTCTCTTCGAGGTAAAAGCCATGACCTCTTGCCGAAGTGCCCCCGGAACACAGTTTTTTATAAAAAGAATTCTACCCCTCACTTGAAATCTCCGAGCGTGTCCATAACCGAGGACATGGCTATTCGAATATATTTACTCAGCAGAGATGTACAACTTTACCCACAAGAGGTAGTCGCTTGATATAACACACATTACCTTAGACATGTGAATCAAGTAGAGACCACCACCGGGCTTTTACAAAGGTACGCTCCGACTTAGTTCTGCCCGCTGAGGTTTCGCTTCCGGTTGGGCTGCAACCTCAACCGGATTCGTGGTTCTCTTGCGCCAAGTAGCTTCACGCCCAACCACAATGTAACCAAATCAGAACATCCTAGTTATTACACCCGGTCCACCCCATAATGGACATGTGGTTGCACAGCATGACCCAGATCAATGGCTCCCAAGGTTCAGTCCTTAAATGGCTGCTCAGGCAAGGCTAACCACAACCCAGATGTGACCCCATAGCAACAACTCATGGGGCACCCAGGTGACCTTCATAGCAACAACTCATGGAGCACCCAAGTGACTCCATAGCAACAACTTATGGAGCACCCACTACTTGCATCTTGCCAACTCGCCCGAGCAAAAAACAGTTTTGGGGTTTCACCTTGGCCAAAGACCACCCTGGTCTTGGCACAAAGATGTTTTAACAAAGTGGTCTCGCACCACAAACAACACAACCTCATGACACCGACCACGCTTGCTTATCGCTGGCACCAACCAAGTTCCATAATTCAATTAGTCAAGTTTAGCAATATTGATTCATGAAGAGATCAGTGTCTACTAGAGCATGGCTAAGCAAGTACGATACCTATGTTGGCAATAACAATATGAAAACAACTAACAGTACCCATCCTAAAGTGTTTGAGGAAACATGTCAACATGTGGATTACCAAATAAACATGGAGGCATAAAATAGGTAGGTATTTAACTAGAGCCCAAACCAGCCTTTATACAAATAGCCAATGCAGGTTTATAACAAAACAAAGTACTTTTTGTAAAGATAGGTTCAAAATGATCAAGGACCACGACTTGCCTTCAAAGGATGGCAGTCATTGAAGCTTCAACAAGGGCTGCTGGACCTTCGAGCTCCTCAGCACCAACGGAATCTACACGTTGCAAGAAAACAAATAAATAGAACAACTCAAAAAGGAACCAAAAAGGAACTAGATAGAGCCAAAAGGAGAAGAGGTCCACAAGAAGGGAGGTCCAACAAGGGGGAGGTCCAAAACCGAGGGGGTCCCCGAGGAGCAAGGGGAGTTTCTCCAGAACCGAGAGAGAGAGATAGAGAGGAGGGTTGAAAAGAAGAACAAGGAGGCAGTGGTCACTTTGTGATGCTCTATTTAAAGGGAAAAAGGAGAATAGAACCACCACCGAAAGAAGTGACCAGGTTCAAGGCATTGGTACAAAAGGTACACTACTAGCAAGTACCAAAAGGACAAAAATAGGGCTAAGGAGGTGACAAAAAGTAGAAAAAGGTACAATGGTAGATGACAGCATGTAATGTGACCCAACTGTAACACCCTGATTTTTTTAGAGCCTTTTTGAATTTTTTCCAAAATAAAAAGAACCATTTTGTTTTGTTGAGAATTCAAAGCTTAACTTGAAATTTCAGAATTGATTTCAATTGACTATCTCAAACTTCAACTAAAATTCTTGAATGGTTTGTTGGAGCTTTGGTGATCTCTCCCTTTCTTTGCTTGATTTGTTCCTCGTTGGTCCAGACCTCCTTAGGCCTAGACCTCCCTCTCTGGTTCTTCTCTAGTTTAGACCTCCCCAGGTCTAAACCTTCCTCACGTTCATTGGAACTTATTCTTTGTTTCTTTTGAACCTCTCTGTGTTTCCTTGGACTTTTCCCCTTGCTTTGATCCCTGAAATGTTTCCTCTCTAGAAAATCCACATCGCACCAATCCAGTATGACCGCCATGCGGTACTACCGCTGTTCAACCCACGGTCATACCGCTTCAAGGGAAAATCAAGCTTCAAGAAAACATGTGTTCTGGAAATTCCATACCGCATTGTGGCAACCGGTGCTACTGGGGTGTGGTAGTACCGCTCCCAGGTTGCGGTAATACCGCTTCACGAAAACCCTCAAAACCCATGAATGGACCTCCCCGTGCTCCTTGAACCTCCTTGTACTCATTTGGACCTCCTCCTGTTCCTTTGAACCTTCCTTGTGTTAACCGGACGTTCCGCTCATTGGAACAGTCCTTCCGTTCGATTCAATCGGACCTTCCATTAAAAATTTGCCCTTCATCGCTTAAGGACCGTCCGATTCATGATGGACGGCCCAATCCTGTTGGCACGTTTGCTCGGTCCGAACGTCCCATCCTTTTCGCACCCTCCGATCTGCATCAGACGGCTTGGTCTAGTTAGCTTATTCGCTTGGTCTGAACAGCCCAATCGCTTGGGTCCGTTCGATTGAAATCCAACAGCCCCATTCCTTAACACCTTATCCCACTATCGCTCATGGAGATCTGACCGTCAGGACCTCCCCTTGTTGTGCCCTTTGGACCTCCTGCCTGCATGACCTCCCCTTGAGCTTTGACTGGCCCCATTTGGCAGTCACACCCATTTTCTTTATCCTTTGATCATGTCCTTTGCACATGGGAGTCTCCCCACATTTAATACCTGTTGTGTCACATTAAATGCTATCACTTTTTGGTTGCACCCGTGCTATTCTTTTGTCCCATCTTTTGCCTGCTCCCACTGTCCTTTTTCACCAACTCCTGAACACCTATACCCTTGGAAATCTCAAAGGCTCCAGCTATGTAAGCTTGGGCAGCCCTTCTCTTTTCACCTTTTCCCCATTTCTCTCGCCTCACCAACCGAAAATTCGTGGACCTCCCTCCAAGCTCTCAGGACCTCCTCTCCTCAGTTTCGGACCTCCACCAGCAAGCTCCTTGGACCTCCCCCATGATCACCTAGCCGCTCTGTTGGTTTTATTTCAGTGTTCGATTGGAGTTTCTTTGGATCTTATTTGATCTTGGTATTGAGTTGCTTTGGTTTCCTCGTGTAGATTGTGAATACACTGAGGAGCTTGAGTGTCCCAAAGAGGAAGACTCTCAAGGCTGTGAGCAAGGCAAGTTACACTCTTGATCATATTGCACCCATTATCTCACCCTATATATGTTCCATTTTACATGTTAATGCATGCTTACTTTACTAAGTTATTTAAATACCTGTCCTTAAATTCATAGCTATACCTAAATCCTTTGTATGGCCACTGTTGACCTTGAACCGAACATGTTGCCACCATAGGAAAAACTGGTTGGTACATTAGTATGAACCGGGATCATTTGAAAAACTTATGCTTAGTCTCGCTTAGACCAAAAGTATTTGATTTGGGGAAATTTTACCAACATGACCAACTGCTATTTAGAGGTTCTAAACCATGGCATTGGGTTGTCATGGAAGCTTCTAAATGTTTTTGAAAAGCAAATGAAAGGAAAATTGGTTTGGACTAGGGCGAATTGGTTGCTTGGTTGGTGCATGTCAATGCACGGGATCGATCTATTTCTATGGTCGAGTCCTAGGGTTCTGTGGATGTCGCCCTAGTCATTTGAGGACCGACCTTTGAGCGTCCCTTTGCTATGCCTATAATGGGCTATGCCTCACCGTACAACCACATGTCTCTAGAATGGGGCGCGGGACTTGGCCAATTAATTTGCAAAGTTCCACCGTGGTTGTTCCACTTTGATGTGTGGAAGGTCTTTCATGGCCTATGGTCTTTTATAACCTATGTTTCCCACTAGCGTAAGAGGGGGCTTTTCCGGCGGGTTTCTATCCAAAGGAAGCGAATCCTTAGCAAGGAGGGGCTGCGGTGGAATGATGCATTGTAAAGGCCTTGTCGTGAACTCTAGACCTCTTACCTTTGGCAGTGAGAGGTGACATTGATAAATGCCAAACAAACTAGAGGAATCATGTCATGTGGATAAAGTGTACAACCTCTGCAGAGTGAAAACTATTCGAATAGCCGTGTCCATGGTCATGGACGTGCTGGCAAAGACCACTCAAAGTTAGATATTGGTTTTGTTTTCAAAAGGTTTTGGATAAACTATTTTTGGGATTTATATCCCATGGTTGGGCGGGGAGCCTTGTGGCAGAAGGGTATCCTTCACCATTTGATGATAAATGTTATCCCACTAAAAAGTTGAATTTGGAAAATGAATTTTAGTTATTGTATAACTGCTTTGGAACTTAGTATATGTAATTGAAAGAAAATTGGATTTATGCAAATCAACCATATTATGCCTTCCCTTGAGATATCCATTTATGCATGTCATTCTGTTAATTGACGGGTGTAACTTGCGAGCACGGTTGTTGTGCTCATTCTTGCTTGATTGATGAATCGAGCAGGAGAAGACTTCTTTGATGATGATGAGGACCAGATCAATTAGACCGCGCCCTCCAGCCAATTACCTATGGTGTATTGGATAGACATGGTTTTGCTGGTTTTGCTTCCGCTGTGTATATTTGCTGTGTTGTCGTGGCTTGTAAGCAACTTTGTAATCAATTCTCTTGCTGTTAATAAAGTCTTTTGTGGATGTATGTTATCACTTGCATTTGCTGTGAGAACTAGCTATTGATCCTTAGGACTAGTTCGGATCACAGTGGACTTGAGGCCTATCCCAAGCCCCACAACCTTCTCGGGTTGGTCCCTCAAGGACTTTCCTCGGGTCAGAGTGTTGTGTTTGGGGAGGTCCTAACGGCCAAATCTAACAAGGGGGAGGTCTGAGCGGCTAAGATCTCCAAAGGGGAGGTCCTAACGGCCAAATCTAACAAGGGGGAAGTCTGAGCGGTTAAGATCTCAAAAGGAGAGGTCCTAATGGCCAGATCTAACGAGAGGGAGGTCTGAGCAGTTAAGATCTCCAAGGGGGAGGTCCTAACGGCCAAATCTAACGAGGGGGAGGTCTGAGCGGTTAAGATCTCCAAAGGGGAGGTCCTAACGGCCAGATCTAACAAGGAAGAGGTCTGAGCGGTTAAGATCTCCAAAGGGGAGGTCCTAACGGCCAGAACTAACAAGGGGGAGGTCTAAGCGGTTAAGATATCAAAAGGGGAGGTTCTAACGGCCAGATCTAATAAGGGGGAGGTCTGAGTGGTTAAGATCTCCAAGGGGGAGGTTCTAATAGCCAGATCTAACGAGGGGGAGGTCTGAGCGGTTAAGATCTCCAAGGGGAAGGTCCTAACAGCCAGATCTAACGAGGGGGAGGTCTGAGCGGTTAAGATCTCCAAGGGGGAGGTCCTAACGGCCAGATCTAACGAGGGGGGGGTCTGAGCGGTTAAGATCTCCAAAGGGGAGATCCTAACGGCCAGATCTAACAAGGGGGAGGTCTGAGCGGTTAAGATCTCCAAAGGGGAGGTCCTAACGGCCAGATCTAACAAGGGGGAGGTTTGAACTAAAGGAAGTCCAAACAAAAGATACAAGGAAAGGTCCAGAGATCAAAAAGGTTTGAAACACAAACCCGAGCTGGTCTAAACTCAAAAGGGAGGTCTTAGACCAACAAAGGGGTCTGAGCAAGGGGGAGATCCAACACAAAGGAGGTCTGGACCGAGGGAGAGGTCTAGACACAGAAGAGGTCTTGGAAAGGAGAAGCCAAGCTTAAAGGCTCACAGAGCAAAAAGAGAAAAGGAATACTCCAACAAACTCCAAAAGAAACCGAACTAATTTAGTTGAAGTTTGGTTTAGTCAATTAAAGCTCTTTTAAAATCTCAAGTTAAGCTTTGAACTCTCAACAAAATCAAATGGTTCTTTTTATTTTGAAAACTTCAGGAACTCTGGACAAACAGGACGTTACAATTGGCCTCTGGAATTGGCCCCTCCATCAGCGGCATTGGCATCTCCTTGCCACCCACGTCGACCTCCAAAGGCCACCGTCAATCTCCACCGTGCCCGCCCAGGTGCATCCTGTGCGCCACCTCCTCCCGTAGCGCTGAGAAGAAGCCTTCTTCTTTTCCATGTATGTGAGCCCTGAGTCGATGCGGGAGAGGAAGGCGGCGAATCCAGCCAAAGTGATGTCCCTTCACATTATTGTCATTGCGTGCAATGCAGCCGTTGGCGTGCTGCCCCAGTGCCACCACTCAAGGTAGATCTGATCAGCAAAACCGACAGGGCACTGGTGTGAGGGATGGATGGAGTTGATGGAAATGTGGACAACATTTTAGATCCAGATTATATTATGAGGCAAAGATCACAAATAACTACTGATGCATAAATTTATACTAACAGCAGGCTACTCATTGCACTTTTGAATATACACAATAAAATGTGTACAATAGAATAGACTGGTCGTAAGACCAACTCACTCTCGAGCGTGATGAAGAACAGGAAGTAGTGCAGATTAGACGTCGCAGTGCAGCAAGCGGTCGCACAGATGTGCTGCCCAGAAACCTTATTGCTGCCCCGTGCAGGTGAACTCTGTGACAATGGTTCAGAGATACCACTCACCCTTCTTCCCGGTGCACGCCGAGGAGAAGGGATTGCTTGGTTCAAATAGCACAACCCTCTAGCACAAGAGAACAGAGAGGAAGAATTTGGAACAATGGAAGTGAATTGATCAAATCGCATGTGTGGACGTCTGTAACATCCCAATTTTCTGAGCTTTAAAAATCTTTTAAAAGAGTTAGTAGGGTAAAATCCACCATTTAGACTTTATTTGAATTTAAATCCAAAGCTTAACATGGACTCTGTACATCAAAATAATTTAATATGATTAAAGTCAACATGAACAAGGGTCAAAACTATTTTATTTGGGTTCCTTGGGCTTGGACATATTTTCCAGATTTTTCTGGAATTTTTCCAAGTTCATTTACTATTTTCTATTGCTTATTTGAATTTCTGGTATTTTCCTAAAAAGAAAAGGTATTCAAAATCTCAGATAATCTTCAGACCGAAACCCAACTCCTCTCCTGTTCCGGCCCAATCATTGTGCGGCCCATCCCTCCCTCACCATTGGATCAGCGTCGGGTGGTTGGATCGACGCGCCCTCGCTCGCTCGCGCGCGCCCTCACCCCGTACCGCTGACATGTGGACCCGCCGAGTCGTTGTCTTCGTTGGCCTTCGTCTCCGCGTGGACGCCGCGTCCGAGTCCGCCATGGCCAGCTCTCCGAGCTCGATACGACAACGGAGTTCTCCAACTAAAACCTTCCTGATTTCGTGGCCAAACCTTATCTCTTGGCGTTCCGCACCCATATCTACTCCTGGTCATCCCCGATTCAAACTCTATCTCGTAGATTGAACAAACCCGAGGAAATCCTGATTTGGGGATTCCTTATCCCTTGCCTCCCGACCCCTATAAAAGGGTACCCTGGGATCGCCCTGCCCTCCTCATCCCAAACCCTCGCTCAATTCCACTCGAGAGCTCCGGTGCCGCCGCTAATTCGAGTTTTTAGGGTTTTTGCCGCCGCCGGTGGAACCTCGAATTGCGCCACCGCCGTTGACGCCCTACCTCTGTGGAGTGCCTAGCCGAGTCCGCCGACACGTGGGCTACCTCCTGGGACCATCCACGTCGTCGGAGGCTCGCCGGAAAGCTCATCCGACAATAGCCGAGACTCTCCGCCGCTTGGAGCTCGCCGCCGGCCGCCTCAGTCATCCCCGACCACCCGGAGTTGGACCAGAAGGTGCGCAATAGCAAGAGCTGCACACTGGTACCATCCACGCTCGCTGGAGCGCCGCCGTTCGCCGTGCCATTGGTTCCCGAGCCTCCGCCGCCGTCGAGCTGACGTGGCCGCCCGTGTCAGCGCCCGTGTCGACATCCACCTCAGCATCGTGCGTGCGTGTCAACCTATGTGGTGGTGCTGCGCCGCGCGTGTGTGCGGCGTACACCCAGCAGATTCAACCACTGCCCTCGGTGAACTTGGTTCACCGTGAGCCATCTCACTGACATGTGGGTCCCACATGTCAGATTTTCTTTTTAAATCTTTAATTCCGAGTGCTGACGTCATCGTTGCGCAATAATCCGATTTTTCTTTTAAGAAATAATTCGGAAATTCGGAATAATCAGTTCTTAGGGTTTTCTTTAGATTTTCAAACTTCCAAAGCCCATATCTTTTGCATCCGAACTCCGATTGAGCCCATTAAAATTTCTAAATTCATCTAAATTCAAGACCTACCTATCTGAGATTTTTATTTAATTTTTAGAGTTGGTTTTGTCTCTATTTTTATTTTTTTTGTTTTTTTTGTTTGTTTCTTTTGCGAGTAGACGTTGATACTTCGGGAGGTTTTGAAGAGCAAGGAGCATCTCAAGACCAAGATCAATACCAAGAGCTTTTTCAAGGCAAGTTATACCTTTGATCATATTGAACCCATTTTTCAAAAGTTATATTGATTTAAATTATTGCATTTACTTTAATTATTTATTTCAATGCTTTTGGGATTAGTTAATATCCAATTTGTTATGACCTCCTTGTCTAATTGTATGCCATAATCTTTTGTCACCCTAGATTGGTTTATTTAGTTGGTGCTATTGTATTACCAACGTGGGTTGGTTAGATGCGATTAGTTTGCTTAGCCATGCTACGAGTCATCATCTCATGTAGTTGCAAATATAAACTTGACTAAGTGACTATGGAACTATGTGATAGAATCTGTGTGCGCTATGTGCTATTACTCGTTGATGGCATATGTTGCGCTTAACCAACAGGGTGGGAAAGGATTTAGACGGAGGCAAGTGGGCTGTGTGATATTTTGGTGGAGCTATGTGCGTGGGCTTAATAACCTGTGTGCATAGGGATTTGTAGTCTAATTGGAAGTCTTGCCTTGGTCAATTAAAGACTTAACTTTGTGCGCCATTGATCTGAGCCAATCGTACAACCACATGCCTGGTATGGGACGGGCCTAACTTAGTAAGTTGTGGAGTCTTGGTATTGATTACTCAGGTAGTAGGTTAGGCTATGTGCATGGGTGGAGATGTGCTACCAAGTAGTCACATCACGAGGCGGTTCGCCGTGTCCCTGTCCAACGGTGTGTGTCGGACTGACTTCCTATGTGGGGTTGTTTGACGGTTTGTAAGCACACTGGGAGTGTCAATGTTAGGATGAAGTTTCTGAAACGTTTTGTTATGGCTAGTGCTAGCTACACTAGTTGTATCTTGTGGGTAAAGTGTACAAACTCTGCAGAGTGTTAAACAATCTATTCGAATAGCCGCGTCCGCGGTCATGGATATGCTCGGTGATTTCACACGAGGGGTAGATTTTCATAAAACCTTGGGAAGGGAGCTGTGTGACCTAAGTCATATGGCTATGTGAATAACTTGTTTAGGCTATGTGTCTTTGTGAAATAAAAGCATCCAAATTATTCTTGTCTATTTGTTTTACTTATGCTTTCAATCTATTACTTGTATTTAAATTGCAAACGTTGCATTTACAAGAAAAGAACTACGTAAGTCATTCCTTTGGAATAAGCCTCGCATCTATAATTGCATTTACGTGGTATGACTTTGAAAGTACGGTGTGTACTCATGCTTGTTGTAAAACATGCAACAAAAGAGGAGGAGTCATCGCCGCTTTTGAGGAGGAGTTCATCAAGGTGCTTGATCGAGGGTTTTGATCCCGTCCATTGTCGTGGTGAATTGATGGGATTCACCAAGTTTCTTCGTTCGCCGCTATTTTATTTCTTGTTAGCCTGCGCGGCTTAATAAATGTAAACTCGACCATAAGGTCAAAACCCTTATTTGTTATCAAATTACTCGTTTATGTTATTAATCGCTTGTGTGGATCGATATTCACCTATGTTGACACTGTGTGCACTAGCGTGATCCTGGACTAGTGCATTATACACAGAGGGTCCAGAATTACATATTTTGGGTCCTGACAACGTCTCCAGATGTTTTGTAGGGTCGAGTCAATTACTCTCTAGTAACTGCTTAATAAAGCACACATTAAAACACTGGTGACAGCTTATTCAAAACCAAATAATGGTCATTTAAGTAGTGTTCATTGATCCTGATTACACATTAGTCTATAGCTTCGACCATTGGTCTACAGCTTCAACCACATTATTTGGACCACTGTGTTTTGATCACTTTATTTTGACCACTGTATTTTGATCACTTTATTTTGACCATAGTTTTTCGACCACACTTGTCTATAGCTTGGAGTGATCCGAAGCAATCTTCAAGGGAGGTCCAAGAGGATCTCCACACTCTCTTGGAGTGGTCCGAAGAACTCTCCAAGGGAGGTCCAAGAGGATCTCCCGAAGAGGTCCAAGGGGACCTCAGTGTTCCAAAGCAATCTCCAAGGGAGGTCTAAGAGGATCTCCCTTAGAGGTCCAAGGGTGGTCTAAGGAATAACTCTCACTGATCATATGACATCATACTGGTCTATGCCTTCGAACAGCAAATTACGACCAGAGAGAGAGAGAGAGAGAGAGAGATGCACGGTCAGCAAAAAGAAAGGTAGACTTGGTTCACGATAAGTTCACGATTGTGCATCGTAAGTTACAAGTCACGCGATTGCCATGTGTATAGACACTCGTGCATGCGTGTGTGTGACTTTAGCTATAGTCCTCCTCATGTCACCCTATGACATGTATCACATATATCAAGGGGTAGCAAGAACTCCACCTTATAAATTGCTTTCCCACCACTAGGTTAGGCAGTATGGGACTAAACCATGCATGCTTTGAAATTTTAGGAATGAATGTGCCTTTACAAATAAGGGCCCAATTCTAGTAATACCCAACAATTCTAATTCTAAGCAATCAGCAAAGAGGATGATAAAGACTATTGTGCTGAAGAGTTGTTAATATACTAGTCTTTCAGCGTAACTCCTGTACGGATTGAACTTGCACCTAGAATAACAAGATTCATCTTCTCACAACTGATGAATGGACTATGCCTTGAATTCACAGTCTTTCGTGATTAGATTTCACTTGAAATCTCAACTGATACTAGGCTGTCAACGAACTAAGCCTTACCAGAGCTTTATTTGGTCATACTCCCTTATCTACTCATGAGCCTTCTAGAGAATGCCCCTATTCTCATGAACTAAGACCTCAGTTAAGCTCAAATAGGTATATTCATTCTAGGTATCCTGTAGGCTAATATATTTTTTCCTCATTGGACACTAGAATACATTAAGGCTTTAAGCCATCCTCTTCCATACAGTTGAGAGTATTTTGTCTATCAGGACAGGGGTACATATTTTATTAAAATGTACTCTCTTGCTCAAACATCAACTTGTTTTCCCATTTCCAAAGTCACGGGTTCTCCGATCAAAAAGGTATAGGTTACTGTTGAGTTGTAACTCTAACGGGCCTCATTTCCATGTCCATAGACGCAACAGAAATCACCTTCCGTGCTAGCCCCTTTGTGAAAGGGTCTGCCAAATTTTTCTCGATGTAATATAATTCACAAAGAATCACTTTGAGTTCCTCGCCGCTAGATTTAAGCTTCACGCTCACAAGTCTAGAGGACTTCATGTTATCCTTAGTACTTGTAACCTTAATCAACACTGTTGGATTATCACAGTACATTAGGATTGCTGGTATTAGTTTCTCAACCAGTGGTAAGTCTAACAGAAGCTCTCTAGGCCATTCGGCCTCAACAGTAGCAGTGTCTAGTACTACAAGTTCTGCTTCCATGGTTGACCTCGTCAATATGGTCTGTTTACACGACCTCCATGAAACTGTATTACCTGCAAGGGTAAACACATACCCACTTGTAGCTTTGATCTCATCGGCATCAGAGATCCAGTTTGAATCACTATATCCTTCTAATACAGATGGATACCCAGTGATGCGGGCATCCCTACGACCAGTTCTACTTGAGTACATGGGGACAAACTGATCAAGCCAAGAGCAAGATGAGCCAGAAGGAAGCGAGGTCCACGACCAGCCACAGGGTCCACGACCACTTCAACAAGGTCTACGACCAGTTCCTCAGGGTCCACGACCACTTCCAGGTAGTCCCCGAGGAGGTCTTCAGAACCACCCCGGAGGTCTTCTAGGACCATCCTGGAGGTCCTCCAGGACCTCCTTGGGACCTCCCTCTAGGACCTCCCCAGGACCTCCTCGGGACCTCCCCAGGACCTCCCTCCAGGACCTCCCTAGGACCAGTCCTACGACACTCGATACTCAACATGAATAGTACTGGTCGTAGATAAGTTATAGTATATATCTTTTAGAAAGAGTCGGTTGTAATCTTTCCATAACTGTATTAGGAAAGAATCTTTGTACGATACGTGAGTTAGCGATAGAATCGGCATTAAGCTGTGCGTGAGTCAGCCGTACCCTTACCCTTAGGTGCCAATATAAGGCTAGGGCTTTGCCCATTGTAAAGGGAGAAGAATTTTAGAAATAAATACAGAAAAGTCACGACGATTTTGTGGTGCAATATCCTACATGTTTTGTCAAGGTTTTCCCATCTAGGGTTTGTTGAGGTTGGAGCAAGGCAAGAACGCGACGTTGTTAAGATTGCCTACCGAATCTACATGATTCAACTCGTCTAATTCGTGATCTTTGCTGCTCACGGTTTAGAGAGGCTTCAAGTTCATGCTTCTAATCGTCCTTGTGATTGATTAGTGCATGAATATCTGGATATCTATCTACACTGCGATGTGGTCGAAGGAGCTGTTGCTGTCTTCATCACCGCAAGGTTTCAAGGAGGGTTGTACCCTAGCAGCAAGAAGAAGGACTACTCCACTGTTTGTACCGCGAAAGATCGGGCAATCCTACGCCTCAGCTAGTTTACTAGTTGATCCGTATCAAGTGGTATCAGAGCGCCAAGTTGATCGCGGTACATAAATTTTTTTCTTACTGCTTTTAGGATGTCAGGAGCGAGCCGAAGGGGTTCGTGTGGTTACCCCAGTGAGGACTTGGGAGAACCGATCGATGTTGACTTGCCACTCGCAGTACGAGCACGATTCAAGGCGATCCCCAGACACATCAAGCGTCACGAGGACGTCATCCGTGCTGATTTCGATGGAAGCATCAATGGGGTGAATACGAGGATCAACGAAGTGCAAACTTCGTTGAATGATCGCATCACAGAGGGCTTCAACAATATGGCTGTTTCTCTTCGTTTCTTGGAGGAGAGATTACTGCCGCCGAAAGGGGCCGGCGCCCGGCATCAGTCACCAAACTTGGTGCGACAAGCGTAGTCGCATGATGACGCTCGTTACTATGGTGCTAATGATAATGACATGTCCGATGACCATGGAGGCTACCCACCACTACCACGGTGTGATTATTTTGATCGCCAACCTGCTGCACATGGAGGACACCACGACGGTGGTGTGCAACGTGAGGACGACGGTATTGGACGAATCAAAATCACGATACCGGCGTTCAAAGGCAGAGCTGAACCTGAAGCTTATCTGGAGTGGGAGATGCGTGTCAATCAAATCTTCGACAACCATAACTACTCCAAAGACAAGAAGGTCTGTGCTACTTCAATTGAATTCACCGAATATGCTATTATTTGGTGGGATCAATCACACACTTGGGAGGGGATGAAACAAGTCATGAGGACTAGATTTGTTCCAGCGTACTATACCAAGACGCTGCATACAAAGCTACGTCGTCTATCTCAAGGCTCCAAGTCTGTGGATGAGTACTATCAAGAGATGCAAGAGCTCATGATCCGTGATCGGTGTTTTGCGAGTCCGCCGAAGCTACAATGACACGCTTTTGAAGGACCGAACGATTTAATTGCAGAATCGTGTTGACTTGATGCGTGATAACACCGTGACAAGAGCTTCTTCACCAAGTCAACGCGTCTTTGAACAATAGGTGAGGGGCAACCATTCAAAGGTTGGCCGCACCAATCCATCGAGTTGGAGGCATCCAATTCAGCAAGATGGTGAAGGTGGTTCAAGTTCTAAGCCAGTTGCACCCACTAATCCGGTGGGAGTACAACTTAAAGAAGCATCCAAGGCAACAAGACAAAGAAGCAAGGAGGCATCTAGATCTGATTCTAGTGCTTTCTCAACTGCTCGAACACAAGATATTGAATGCTACAAGTGCAAGGGAAGAAGGCACATGAAGAAAGATTGCCCAAATTCAAGACAAGTGCTACTCGTACAAAAACGGATATGCAGCAGAGAGTGATAGCGACGACGTTGATCATGCAGAAGAGTAATCCCAGGATTCCGACATTGAAGTGGTGTATTGTGATCCTGAAGTCGGTGTATCTTTGATGACTCACAAGGTGAATAGTGACAACACGCTGATCGTCAAGAAGGGGCAGCGACGTGGTGTATTCCAAACCGAATGCATGATCAAGGGCAAATGGTGCAAGCTGATGATCGATGGAGGAAGCTACAACAATGTGATCAGTAAGGACATGGTTGATGCACTCTCATTAACCACATGGCGTCATCCTAAGCCATACTATATTCAATGGCTTCACAATGTTGGTAAGCTAAAAGTTACATATAAAGTTTTAGTACCGTTTTCAATTGATGGCTATGAAGACAAGGTGGAATGTGACATCGTGACTATACACATATGTCACATATTGCTAGGGCGTCCATGGCAGTTTGATCGCAACGCTTGAGAGACCATGTGGAGGTCGCCCCGTGAGTGATGAGTAATTGACAAAGGTTTTAGGTCACGAGTTTGGTTTGTGTGGTCGGACCTTGTAGTCTGCGCCGTTCACGCTGCTGTGAAGTCAATCGAGTATCGCCAGATAATCGAACGACAAGCATGTTATGGGCGATGACGATCATAGGCGGTTGTACCGATTGGTAAATGGCGTTGAAGAATTCCAGAGAAGTTGTTTTTTTTAGTTCGGTCTTCATTGGAAATCGAACGCATCGCAGTATTGGAGCCAGACGACCGAGCGCGTTGATCCGCCGGTAATATGGCGGTTGTACCGATTGTATTGTGAGGTTCGCCATTTTGGTGATTTGAGTTTTGGGATAGGTCATATCCAGTGTGTTCATGCATATGTGTTGCATATTGCATGTTTGAGCTAACGCGGTCAAGTTGTGAAGAACTTGTTCCTGTTTCGTGTTTTTGTCCGTGTGGTCGCAGGACGCCGAGCGGAGTCGTGGCGAGACACGGTGGATCGGACTAGGCGCAGTGGCGCCGAGGTCGAACGGTCGATGTGTCAAGACGACGTGGACTCGAGGTGGTTGCGAGGCGGCGAGACAAGGAGCGCTGAAGCTTCGGAAGGTGCGTGATAGGCGAATCGAAATTGCAAGGTCGCACAAGCGGGCGGCTCGTTGGACTTAGCGGGCGAACGGGAGGAGACCCGTTAGCCAAGGCTATATAAAGGATTGAGGGCTGCATGCCCTCTTGAGCACTTGAAAAGGAATTAGGGTTTGCTAGAGTCAAAAGAGTCTTTAGTGGTCTGTTTTTGCTTTAGGCTTTAGTGGTTGAGGGTTGTTGGTTGAGGCAGTTTGGTGCTCCCTGCTTGTCCCCTTCGTAGCTCTCCAATGTGAGTTCTTGGCTTAGGGAGAGGGAGAGGATGGATTGATAAACTTGTAATCATTCCTCTTGTTCTAATGTCCATGCGTATGGGGATGTATCTCTTTGTATTTCGCTCTTGATTCAATGAATGGAAATCTGAAGTTTTCTTCTATTCGTGCTCTCTGCTCTTCGCTCTCCTTTTTGTGATTTTTGGGGCTTTCTTCAATTCGGGAGTTTTTGCTTGGTTCTTCCTCTTGATCTTGCTTGCTGGGACATGTGGGAACCTATCTAAGGTCATCTAGATCATCATCCACCCACGAGCAAGTCGTTAGATCAAGTTTTGTTTTTGCCTGCTTTTGAACCCACCTTCGCTCAAATGCAAAAGGATAGGAACCTTGGCATGGATCTACTCATTCGTTTCTTGAATAGGTTCCTAACATCCTTAGGAAGGTGTGTTTCAATTTTGGTCAAGTTTGGCCGCAGAGATCAAAAGTTTGATCGATTTTCGCTTTTGAAACCCGAGCTGATTTTACTGCTCCAGACAATTGATGAACCTGGCTTAACATCGCGGTTGTATCGGACTGCGGTACAACCGCCGCTTGCTCACGGTTAGCCGATCGCAGTACAACCGCCGCTTACTCGCGGTTGTACCGATTGTCCCGATTTGTTCGGCTCTTCCTCGCTTTTTGTTTGTCGAGCTTTGGGGTGAGGAGTGGATTCAACATAAGACTTCCTCTGGCTTAATCATTGATCTTCATAGCTCTCATAGCTATTGGAGTGATTTATAAGTTGAATCCATTCTTTGCGAAAAAGATTAGGTGCTCCTATTCACCCCCTCTAGTCGCTTTTAGGTCCTTCAATTGGTATCGAGCTTGTTAGCTCTTTTCAATAGATCTTAACGGTCTCAAGAGCGTGGCGATGGACAAGTACTCGACCAAGTCACTTTTGATGGCATCGACACCCTTCCGAAGAGCCGAATGGAGACATACATCCAGCCTGTGGGTATGCCATCCGCGAAAGGTCAAGGTTCGATTCATTTGTTCTCGCCGATGAGAACATCAATGCCGGAACATGGTTGATGTTGAGGCGAATGCAAAGGCAAGGAACATCATCATCCGTGGTTTGAGTCGAGTGAGTTTGATCAAGATATCTCACTGTCGTCCGCCTTACGATATCCGGGTGACCTCGACGATACCATGAGGGCACCACCAGATCAAGACGGTTCGACAGACCAGCTCAAACGAGAATACAACAAATTTGAGATGCTTGTGGTGAGTCCCTAGATGAGTGCTTCAGACGTTTTCACAAGATCTTGAGCAACCTCCGAGCGGCCGGTCTCACATACCCCGACTCGGACAATGCTCGCCGATGCTCACGGCAGACTCGATCCGCGTGTTTGGGAGATGAAAGTGACCACCATCAAAGACACGACAGACTTCTCGACTCGACTCTTGATACCAGATCGCGCCTCAAGACTCACGAGATTGACGTTGTCTCTCGTCGGTCGGGTCACATCGATGGCCTTAGTCACCAATCCCGTTTCTTCTTCCGGCTTTCTTCGATTCTTCTTGCGGTTTCTCCTTGTCGCTGCTCTCGTGACATAACCGATGATCGCTAGAGCAACTTATGGATGAGCAATTTTGCCCTCCTTGCTCAAGATTCTCCCACGCTTACAAAGGAGGAGGGACAGAAGAGAGGAGGACCCGTGATTTGCTTCGAGTGTGGTGGCCCCAACCACATCCGAGCAACCGCCCCAAGCCGAGAAGGGCAAGAACGACTACGGCGGTTCGGGCAAGAACGACTACACCGACAAGAACTGCAACAAGAAGCCTCCACTCAGACGCCAAAGAAGAAGAAGTTCCGCAACTTTGGCAAAGCTAAGAAGCTCTTCCATCTGGTCCTCACCGCTTCGACGACCTCGACCTCGCCGAGGTGGAGGGATGGAGCGACGATGACGGGACGGGTGACCAAGAGCCCAAGGATGGCGGCGACGACTTCTCCCAAGATGTGCTTCATGGCCCTCGAGGGCGAACTCAACGACAATGAACAGATCCGACTCGGACGAGGTAGATCCCACCCACTGAACAGCTCAATCATGCTTTTCTTAAGCTAGGAGGTTTTCATGCTAAAGCTAAGGCTAGGTGTGCGGAGTTAGAGAAGGAAATAGATAGACTGTCACTAGAGATTATTGCTCTTACATCCGCTCCTTCTAGTGATGATTGTGATACATGCTCGCTTTGTCAAGTTGATATGGAGAAGTTAAGGACCTCACATGATAGTGTGTCCTCCAAACTTGATAGTGTTAAGGTGGAGAATGTTAGTCCGCTTGTTGAGTTAGAGTTGAGTAGGATGGTCATACCCTACTTATTACCGATGAGACTACTTCTCCCACCTCATGTGAGGGTAAGGACATTGTCGCTAGAGGATCTTATGCCATGCTTCTTGATCCGCCTCGAGTCTTGTGAAAATTGCAATAACTTGAAGATGAACTTAAAACGGGCAGATCATAAAATTGTGAACTACAAGCTTTTTACTTGAGCCGATTGTTTCATGCTTAAACTGCCCTAAGTTAATCATTGAACTTGAGGTCGTTTCCAAACATTTCAAGATATGATTGATCATGAAAGGAAGATGGCTCGCTTTTGCTTCTAAGGACCCTGTTAGCTCACCATGCATTAAGTGTAACAAACTAAAATCGACTTGATTGCTTTGGATGAGAAATGTGAAGCTAACTAAGGACCTTCTAGAGAAGTCACATTGTGCTTGCAATATGATTGTGGAGAAGGGGGAGAAGCCTCAGGGTAAGGATGAGACGCTTAGCAACGTGAACCAACTGGCTAGCAGTAGGACTGTCCCTTCAGAGTCAGCTGTGCTTGCACAAGCCATTCTTCCCTCTCTCGCCGGTTCTTCTTTTGCTCCCTTACCTTCTCATTGTCTCTTCTTCCCCGCTCTTCTTGCACTCTCTCTTTCGGGAGTGTCAAGACTTTATGAACACTCTCGAGAGATTTGTAGGAGGCAAGAAGAAGCTCAATCTTATTCTAGACCAATCTAAGATTTGCAGATTTAATCGTGGTCTAGGATATGACCTCTTTGAGGACATGAGGAAGCATCCACCGCCGTGCTCGCACTCCATAGCACTGTGTGTGATCGAGACCGAGCCTGTGACCGAGAAAGTCCATTTCAAGTCGGCGGGCTATGTCCAGATTTCGACAAGAAGGTAATTTCACATGTCGCTTCTACCCTCGTAAGGTGAAGTATCACCGCACCTTCGCCGAAGGATGGACACACAATGATCGATGCTTCAGCAGCGCCAAGATCGTACAGAGACTATGTTGAGTCTCTTAGGCGCATTCGTGGTCGGCCCTGGACCTTGAGTGCACCTAAGACCAACACGAGGTCTAGGCTTGTTTCTTCCGATGGGTTTGTGCAAAGATCGAGGACTTGGTTTTTCCGAAGTTTTCGGTTTTCGCCCTCATGTCGCTTTCATCGTGACTTCCGCCGCCCCGAGGGTAGATCTCGTTTTCCCCATCGAGATAGCTACTCATGGCGTGTTCAAGATGTTGCAGTGTGTTCGACTCGCTCCTTCAGAAAGGGCCGGACCCAAAGAATGCCCGGTCTACTCTTAGACCTTCGCTTTGAGTTACAGAGAGCGAGGGTAGATAGAGGTCATCGTGCTTGACTACTTCATCCGCCGACGTGTTATTCAAGATTGGGTGCCAAAATCATTGTTGATTTATCCCAAGATCGAGACTTTACTGCTTGACTCAGTTCGCCGGTAGGGAAGGAGAAGGTTTGGCTTGTAGACTCGGTTGTTCTCGCATATGACCGAGACTCCGCTGGTTCTCTTCCCTAGCCCGCGCCCTGTGATGAGACGATCACCTTCGAGACGCTTCGTCTGGGCGCCGTCATCGCCAAAGGTACTCGTATGACATGCTTCTTTTATTCTTAAGGATGTTGCCTTGGTTAGTAAGCTGCAAAGACAATTTGCTTTCCGCTTCTCACCACCGATGACGGTTTCGAGGTGAGCTTCAAGAAAAACGCTTGCAAAATTCTTGATTCTTCTGTAGTCCGGTTTATGGATTTCTCGTTATGGGAGGATCTTTCGTGGCTGAGTTCTCGAGTCTTCCGCGATCCTCTCGTGTGTTTAGTTGCTTCGAGTCCCGCGATCTCTTTTCTCGCATAGGAGACTTGGTCATATTGATTTGACCATTTGACCCGAAAGTTAGCGTACCATGATCTCATTCGTGGTCCGCCAAACTCAAGATGGTCAAAGATCTTGTTTGCACTCCATGCCCAAGACAAGAAGATGGTTGCCGCTTCTCATCCTCCCACACAAGCATTATGACCGATGCACTTGACAAACCGCTCCACATGGACACAGCTTGGACCAAATGAGGCAACAAGCAGGAGGGAAGTGGTATGTTCTTGTTGTGGTCGATGACTTCTCGAGGTACTCTTGGTGTGTTTTCTTAGCCTCGAAGGACGAGACATTTACACATTTCCGAGGTCTTTTAGTAGGTCAGTCTGCTGAGCTCCCGGTGCCTTACGAGCGATCCGCAAGGACAATGGCACGGAGTTCAAGAATTCCTACTTTGAGAGTTTCTCGGTGAGACAGTGTAGAGCACGAGTTCTCTTCTCCATACGCCCCTCAAAGAAATGGCGCTAGGAGAGGAAGAACCGCACCTTGGTCGAGATGGCCAGACGATGCTTGATGAGTACTCTACACCGAGGAAGTTTTGGTCGAGGCCATTGCACCGCAAGGCCATGTTTCAATCGAAGTTTTCTTCTGCACTCCTACATCGCAAGACTTATGAGTCGAGATACGCTAAAGCCCAGCGTCTCTCATTTTCGTGTGTTTGGTTGCAAGTGCTTTATTTTGAAGTCCGGGAACCTAGATAAGTTCGAGTCACGCCTCGTGATTCGGATCTTTCTAGGCTACTCGACTTCTTCAAGGGCTTATAGGGTCCAGAATGCGAGTCTAGCAAAATGGTAGAGACTCGCGAGGTGATTTTTGACGAGGCCACCCGGGACTAGGCCAGATATCTCGTGTTCTTTAGAGCAGTCCGAGACCATCTTTGTGGATGATGAGGACGATGGAGATGACGGTTGTCTACCCGATCCCGCCCCTCATCCACTCCTTGAGGTGCCGCCTTCCACCGCACCTCGAGGTGATCACCTTGCCTTCGCTTCCTCCGAGCTAGTGGCTCTGCTCCTACCTCGTCACTCATGAGGTAGAGGCCACTTCTTCATCTCTCCCAGACCTCCTAGACACTTCAGAAAGTTCATCCTTCAGAGCAGATCATTGAGATCTTTTCGAGCGTGTTACCCGCTCAAAATCTGCTTATCTCAATTCTGTCTCCATTCTCGCCTTCATTGCCTCTTTTGAGCCCAAAGATGTTTCTCATGCTTTATCCGATGAGTCATGGGTCAATGCCATGCATGAGGAGCTAGAAAATTTCGAGAGGAACAAGGTCCTGTCGCTTGTTGAGCCCCCACGAGGCCACAATATCATTGGAACCAAGTGGGTGTTCAAGAACAAGCAGAGCGAGGATGGGGTAATCATCCCAAACAAGGCGAGATTGGTAGCTCGTGGGTTTTCCTGTGTTGAGGGTCTAGACTTTGAGGAGACCTTGCCCTCAGAGCTCGACTTGAAGCCATTAGAATCTCGCTTGCCTTTGCAGCTTCTAAGGGTTTCAAGCTTTACCAGATGGACGTGAAGAGTGCCTTCCTCAATGGCCTTATTGAGGAGGAAGTCTACGTCCGACGACCTCCGTGTTTCGAGAACCCCAAATACCCTAACCATGTCTTCAAGCTTTCAAAGCTACAGATGGATTCTAAGCAGCTCCCAGAGCTTGGTATGAGAGGCTTAAGTCCTACTTGATAAGTCATGGTTTTGAGATGGGTAAAGTTGACAAGACCTTGTTCATCCGCCAAGATGGCATCGACCTTCGCTTCCGTCAGATCTATGTCGATGACATTATCTTTGGCGGCTCTTCCCATACTGTTTTCCCGCCTTGATGTCATGAGCACCGAGTTTGAGATGAGTATGATGGGTGAGTTGACCTTCTTCCTTGGTTTCCAAATCAAGCTGCACTCGAGGGTACATTTCTTCATCAAGGAAAGTACACTCGTGACCTCCTCAAGCGCCGACATGAGTGATGGGAAGCCTGTGTCGACTCCCATGGCTTCTACAAATTTATCTTGATCCAGATGAGGATGGCGAACCAATTGATCAAAAGGAGTTTCGCAAAGATGATTGGCTCCTCTTGTACCTCAACGCCGAGACCGGACATACATTTTTCGTGTGTTTGTGCGCTCGCTGTGCTTCTCCTCGCTTTCACCGCCAAAGCGGTGAAGCGATCTTTCAGACTGCGAGCTACCATTGACTATGGTATCTCGTACTCTTCCTCATCCTGCCTTTCCTTGAGAGCCTTTTCGATGCGACTTATTTGGTCAGAGGATAGATAGGAAGAGCACTTCGCACCGCCAATTTCTTGGCACTTCTCTTGTTTCTGGTCTTCAAGGAAGCAATGCAGTGTTGCATACCCACCGCAGAGGCCGAGTATGTTGTTGCAGCACCGATTGTCAGAGTCAAGTGCTCGATGGCTTCGACCTGCGGGACTTTGGGTTAGTTATCGATAGTGTTCCACTCTTTTGTGATAACACTTCATGCGATTAACATTGCCAAGAACCCAAAGGCAAAGATTCGGACCAAGCACATCGATATTCGCTTCCACTTCCTTAGAGACCATGTAGAGAAGGGCGATATAGTGCTCCAGCCAGGAGAGTGACCACCAGCTATCGACATTTTCACCAAGCCTTTGGATTGTTCGAGGTTTTCAACTCATGGGAGAGCTTGGGGTGGTTTGTCCTTATGGACTGTGAGTGAGGGGAGCTTTGGGTTTTATCGCTTTACTATATTATTTATGCTCTTGCTCCTTACTATTGCATTGCATTTTGGGTGCATTTGGGATTAGTCCTCCTAGCATAGATTAGAGTGCTTCTTTTGTCTAGTTGTTTAGTTTTCTCGCTCTTATCTTGTGATTCTAGGATGTCGCTTATTAGTCGCTCTCTTCTCACTAGGTTGAGCTTACTCACTTCTTATAGGTTCTAGCAAGGGTTGGGCCACCCTTGGGTAGACAAGGAACGGTTTGCTCCTTAGTGTGTTAGCCAAGGCGCTTGATAGTCCTAGAGTCATATGGGTAGATGAGAGTCATCTGAGCCATAGTATTCTCTATATCTTATCTATGCTTTAAGGATCGCATTGCTTTATGTTTTCTTTGCGCCTTCTCGATTTATTGTTTTGGTTCAAGGAGTTCATTTGGGAGCTTCGAGCTTAATATTGACTTAACTCAACTTGAACTAAAAGTTGCATCTAATGTTGAGGGGAGCGGATCTTCGTGATTTCTAGCATTCTCGCATTGTAATATAACTACATTGAGCCTTGATTATTATCCCGCTATGACATGTTTACAATGCTTTACACCTTGCCATGACTTGTGCTTATTTGCTAGATTTATCATGACTTCATATGTGTAGCCTAGCTCTTGCCATGATAAGGTAATTAAAATTGCTCAACTTAAACTAAAACTTGTCATGTTAGCACTCGAGATTAGTCTTTCTTGAGCTATCCTTTTATGATTCATGCCATGTCAAATAGGTCGAGTAGCTGATGAATCTATATTGAGCCTTAAATTGAGCTGTTTTAGTCTCTTGATGATGCATGAGTTAGTACAACTTGTTAAAAGGCAAAAGATCTCTTTTGTGCGAAAAAACCGATCTCACCAATTCTCTCCTATGAGACGGCTTGCCATTGCACTTGGTATGAACTTAGGGGAGTTTTGGGTGACCTAGACTATCTTCTTAAGCTTCTCGCTTGGAGTAGTCGATAAGGCTTGAGACCTAGCACATGATAAAACAAAAATCTGGTTGGAAACCACCATGAATTTCAAAAGAAAATATGTTTTATGTGTTCAATGTGCTTAAAGCCACAAAAAGTATCATGTACTTTAACCAATGTTTCAATCTTGAGCATAGCACTCTATTTGGTCTCAATTTAAGCTTCTTAGTTCCGCTTAGCTTATTGACATGGCTGATCATCCTTGGATATCTCTAGCTAGACTTTGCTCATTGATGACTTGACTTGCTCACATAATGTACCTCATTTTCAGATTGTCATCTATGTGTTCTAGCTAGCTTATACATATCTTGTCATGATCTAGATAGCCTTTTTATTAAGTTATGGCTTGGTGTATTACATTATGGTCATTATGGATAATTCTCATGGCTCTAATGCTTAGAATAATCAAACTTCACCATTTCATCCATTGACATGTCATTTCTCTCTTGAGCATTCTTGATGTGTTTATTGCCAAAAGGGGAGAATAGAGAAGAAAAGTCTCATGGGAGCAGCTTTAGAGCTTTGGAGAACAATTTGCTCTTTTAGTTGTTGCTCTAATGTTCCTTCCATCGACATGGTCATTGTTTCACTCTTCTTCTTTGGACCATGTTGATTCTTCAAACTCAAACTCAACTTTGCTCTTTTTTGAGTTTGTCAATATACTCATCAAGGGGAGATTGAGAGACCATGTGGAGGTCGTCCCTGTGAGTGATGAGTAATTGACAAAGGTTTTAGGTCACGAGTTTGGTTTGTGTGGTCGGACCTTGTAGTTGCGCAGTTCACGCTGCTGTGAAGTCAATCGTATCGTCAGATAATCGAACGACCAAGATAGTTATGGGTGACGACGATCGTAGGCGGTTGTACCGATTGGTAAATGGCGTTGAAGAATTCCAGAGAAGTTTTTTTTGAGTTCGGTCTTCATTGAAATCGAACGACCGCAGTATTGGAGCCAGACGACCGAGCGCGTTGATCCGCCGGTAATATGGCGGTTGTACCGATTGTATTGTGAGGTTCGCCATTTTGGTGATTTGAGTTTTGGGATAGGTCATATCCAGTGTGTTCATGCATATGTGTTGCATATTGCATGTTTGAGCTAACGCTAGGTCAAGTTGTGAAGAACTTGTTCCTGCTTTCGTGTTTCTTGTCTCGTGTGGTCGCAGGACGCCGAGCGGAGTCGTGGCGAGACACGGTGGATCGGACTAGGCGCAGTGGCGCCGAGGTCGAACGGTCGATGTGTCAAGACGACGTGGACTCGAGGTGGTTGCGGCGGCGGCGAGACAAGGAGCGCTGAAGCTTCCTGAAGGTCTGGGGGCTAATCGAAATTCGCAAGGTCGCACAAGCGGGCGGCTCCGTTGGACTTAGCGGGCGAACGGGAGGAGACCCGTTAGCCAAGGCTATATAAAGGATTGAGGGCTGCATGCCCTCTTGAGCACTTGAAAAGGAATTAGGGTTTGCTAGAGTCAAAAGAGTCTTTAGTGGCTGTTTTTGCTTTAGGCTTTAGTGGTTGAGGGTTGTTGGTTGAGGCAGTTTGGTGCTCCCTGCTTGTCCCCTTCGTAGCTCTCCAATGTGAGTTCTTGGCTTAGGGAGAGGGAGAGGATGGATTGATAAACTTGTAATCATTCCTCTTGTTCTAATGTCCATGCGTATGGGGATGTATCTCTTTGTATTTCGCTTCTTGATTCAATGAATGGAAATCAAGTTTTCTTCTATTCGTGTGCTCTCTGCTCTTCGCTCTCCCTTTTGTGATTTTTGGGGCTTTCTTCAATTCGGGAGTTTTTGCTTGGTTCTTCCTCTTGATCTTGCTTGCTGGGACATGTGGGAACCTATCTAAGGTCATCTAGATCATCATCCACCCACGAGCAAGTCGTTAGATCAAGTTTTGTTTTTTGCCCTGCTTTTGAACCCACCTTCGCTCAAATGCAAAAGGATAGGAACCTTGGCATGGATCTACTCATTCGTTTCTTGAATAGGTTCCTAACATCCTTAGGAAGGTGTGTTTCAATTTTGGTCAAGTTTGGGCCAGAGATCAAAAGTTTGATCGATTTTCGTTTTGAAACCCGAGCTGATTTTACTGCTCCAGACAATTGATGAACCGCTTAACATCGCAGCTTGTACCGGATCGCATGTACAACCGCCGCTTGTTCGCGGTTGTAGCTGATCGCGGTACAACCGCCGCTTGCTCGCGGGTTGTACCGATTGTCCCGATTTGTTCGGCTCTTCCTCGCTTTTTGTTTGTCGAGCTTTGGGGGTGAGGAGTGGATTCAACATAAGACTTCCTCTGTGCTTAATCATTGATCTTCATAGCTCTCATAGCTATTGGAGTGATTTATAAGTTGAATCCATTCTTTGCGAAAAAGATTCGGTGCTCCTATTCACCCCCCCCTCTAGTCGCCTTTCCGGTCCTTCAACGTTACACACCAAGGGAGAGCTAATCGTTTCACATTGATGCATAGAGGTGTGTTTCATTCTTTGCTGCCCAAAAGAGATGAGGAGATCCATTATGATATTATTATCAAGAGCAAGGATCTTGTGAAGAATACCCCAAAACTGAGGATAGTTTCGCTCGAAGGGGGAGGGGATGATGCGGGCATCCCTACGACCAGTTCTGCTCGAGTTCATGGGGACAAACTGATCAAGCCAGGAGCAAGACGAGCCAGAAGGAAGCGAGGTCCACAACCAGCCCCACAGGGTCCACGACCACTTCAACAAGGTCTACGACCAGTTTTTTAGGGTCCACGACCACTTCCAGGTAGTCCCGGAGGAGGTCTTCAGGACCACTCCGGAGGTCTTCCAGGACCACCCCGGAGGTCCTCTAGGACCTCCCCAGGACCTCCTCGGGACCTCCCTCCAGGACCTCCTCAGAACCTCCTCGGGACCTCCCTAGGACCTCCCTCTAGGACCTCCCTAGGACCTCCTCAGGACCTCCCTCTAGGACCTCCCTAGGACCTCCTCAGGACCCCCCTACAGGACCTCCCTAGGACCTCCTCAGGACCTCCCCAGGACCAGTCCTACGACCAGGTCTTCGACCAGTCCTATGACACTCGATACTCAACATAAATAGTACTAGTCGTAGATCAGTTATAGTATATATCTTTTAGAAGGAGTCGGTTGTAATCTTTCCATAACTGTATTAGGAAAGAATCTTTGTACGTTATGGAAAGAATATTTGTACGATACGTGAGTTAGAGATAGAATCGGTATTAAGCCGTGTGTGAGTCAGCCGCACCCTTAGGTGCCAATATAAGGCCAGGGCTTTGCCCATTGTAAAGGGAGAAGAATTTTAGAAATAAATATAGAAAAGTCACGGCGACTTTGTGGCGCAATATCCTGCGTGTTTTGTTGAGGTTTTCCCATCTAGGGTTTGTTGAGGTTGGAGCAAGGCAAGAACGCGCCGTTCTTGAGATTGCCTACTGAATCTACATGATTCAACTCGTCTAATTCGTGATCTTTGCTACTCACGGTTTAGAGAGGCTTCGAGTTCATGCTTCTAATTGTCCTTGTGATTGATTAGTGCGTGAATATCTGGATATCTATCTACACTGTGACGTGGTCAAATGAGCTGCTGCTGTCTTCATCACCGCAAGGTTTCAAGGAGGGTTGTATCCTAGCTGCAAGAAGAAGGGATCCTAGCTGTTTGTACCGCGAAAGATCGGGCAATCCTACGCCTCAGCTAGTTTACTAGTTGATTCGTATCACCCAATATAGTGAATTCCATATGAGGTTGTGCCTCTCAAGTAGAGCAACACTCTCTCAAGTGCCTCCCAGTGATGATCTCCTGGGTTAGATATAAACCGACTTAATTTGCTCACAGCAAATAATATGTTAGGTCTTGTGGCACCAGATAGATACATAAGGGACCCAATAATTTGTGAATATCTCAATTGATCTTTACTTAATCCCTTATTCTTTCGAAGCTTAACACTAGCATCATAAGAAGTTGGGGAAATCTTACAGTTTTCAAAACCGAACCGGCTCAAGATTTTCTCAGCATAATGGGATTGGTTCAAAGTGATCCTACCCGCATTTTTGATCAATTTAATATTCAGAATAACATATGCTTCTCTTAGGTCTTTCATATCAAAGCATCTAGATAAGAAAGATTTGACCCCGTCAATAAGAGCAGTGTTTGTCACAAATATAAGTATGTCATCGACATACAACCACAAAATCACTCCTTAACCCCCACCATAACGATAATACACACACTTATCTGCCTCATTTATAGAAAAACCAGTAGATATTAAAGTTTTATCAAATTTCTCGTGCCATTGTTTAGGTGCTTGCTTTAGACCACACAAAGATTTAATTAATTTGCATACCTTACTTTCCTTTCCAAAAATCACAAAACCAGCCGGTTGCTCCGTATAGATTTCTTCCTCTAACTCTCCATTAAGGAAAGATGTCTTCACATCCATTTGATGAATGTGTAGACTATGGGAAGAAGCTAATGCAATAAGCACACGAATGGTGCTCAATATGGCAACAGGAGAGTAAGTATCAAAATAATCCTCACCTTTTTTCTGGGTATAACCCTTGGCTACAAGTCTTGCCTTGTACTTATCAATAGTACCGTCAGGTCTCATTTTCTTTTTAAAGATCCACTTGCATCCAACAGGTTTACACCCGATAGGACGTTCAATGATCTTCCAAGTCTCGTTAGTCATGATGGAATCCATCTCTCTATGGACTGCCTCTTTCCAATACTCAGTATCAGGTAATGCATAAGCTTTTGAAAGAGTGTTTGGCACATCATCCATGAGATATACAATAAAGTCTTCGCCAAAGGTTTTCTCAACCCTTTGTCGCTTGCTCCTGCGAGGAGCCTCTTCAAGTAAATTGTTATCTTCCTCAGGAAAATCACAAACTGGCGGTATAACACTCATTGGTTCAGAGATGGTGGTAGGTTCAAAATTACTATTATTCATAGTTTGATTATCCTCGGTGCGAGAAGTACTGCCTGCAGTTCTCATAGGATAAATATCCTCAAAAAATGATGCATCTCTGGACTCCATTATTGTGTTAACAATAATCTCAGGAGTTTCTGATTTTACTAATAAAAATCTATACGGCGTGCTGTTATGAGGATATCCCAGTAAGACACAATCGACTGTTTTAGGTCTAAGCTTTCTCTTTTTCTGAAATGGTATATTGACTTTTGCCAACTACCCCCTAGTTCACAGAAAATTAACATTGGGTTTTCTCCCCTTCCATCCGTCATACGGAGTAATCCCCAAGTTCAAACAACACAATCCTCCAGCACAAGAGAATAGAGAGGAAGAATTTGGAACAATGGAAGTGAATTGATCAAATCACATGTCTGAACGTCTCCAGATGTTTTGTAGGGTCGAGTCAATTACTCTCTAGTAACTGCTCAATAAAGCACACATTAAAACACTAGTAACTGCTAATTTAAAACCAATTAATGGTCATTTAAGCAGTGTTCATTGATCCTGATTACATATTGGTTTATAGCTTCGATCACTGGTCTATAGCTTCAACCTCATTATTTGGACCACTGTGTCTTGATCACTTTATTTTGACCACTGTGTTTTGATCACTTTATTTTGACCACAGTGTTCCGACCACACTAGTTTGTAGCTTGGAGTGATCCGAAACAATCTCCAATTGAGGTCTAAGAGGATCTCCACACTCTCTTGGAGTGGTCTGAAGAACTCTTCAAGGGAGGTCTAAGAAGATTTCTCCAAGAGGTCTAAGGGGACCTCAGTGTTCCGAAGCAATCTCCAAGGGAGGTCTAAGAGGATCTCTCTAAGATGTCCAAGGGTGGTCTAAGGAATAACTCTCATTGGTCATATGGCATTATACTAGTCTATGCCTTCAACCAGTGAATTACAACCAGAGAGAGAGAGAAATGCATGGTCAGAAAAAAGAAAGGTGGACTTGATTCACGACACGTTCACGGTTGTGTATCACAAGTCATAAGTTACGCGATTGCCACGCGAATAGACGCGCGTGCGTGTGTATGTGCGTGTGTGTGATTTTAGCTATAGTCCTCCTCATATCACCCCATGACATGTATCAAGGAGTGGCAAGGAATCCACCTTATAAATTGCTTTCCCACCATTAGGCTAGGCAGTATGGAACTAAACTATGGATGCTTTAGAATTTTAGGAATGAATGGGCCTTTACAAATAAGGTCCAATTCTAACAATTTTAATTGGACAACAGGAGGAGGACGGCGCTGATCAGGAAAGGATATGAGAGAGTAGTGGGTAGTTGGGGCGTTTGGGGTATGTCCTTGTGGGAAGGGGAGAGGAGTAGGCGGTTCAAGGCCAACTGTGCGGACAGTGGTTTGCAGGCAGAGAACGAATGATGAGGGAATCTAGAGGGATAGTGACGACGCAGGGCCCACATGTAAGTGCATGTAAAAGAAGAGGAGGAGGCTGAGTGCTGGGTGGGGTGAAGGAAGACACTCGAGGGAGGGTGAGGAGATAACAGATCACCACCAACTCCTATTTTTAAGTAGTAGAGATACTATTGTACACTATACCGCCCAAAAGGGAAACACGGGATATGATATCACCATGCGATCCAAATCATCGAAGGGCTGCCATGACTCAACCCTCTCCTGCAAGTCCATAACAACTCTTCTCAATGTTTCCATCTATCGGCAACTCTCTTGTTGAGTTTTTTGGCTGTTTTAGCCTCTTTTTGAAGTGAAATAGCAAAAATAACCTCCCTGCGAACGATATTGCAAAAATAAAACCCCTACCGCTTGAAAATGCTGTGACAAGCCACGTATCGCTAACCCTGACATTGGCAAGAAGTGTGACGAGCTCTCAACCGATGGCAGGAGGCCTGCCATGCACTTAGACCGCTGCAAGTCACCTGTCACGCGTCCAGTCCAAGGTAGGTTGTGGCAGATGCCTGTTGCTGGCTTGGAGCTCGCCACGCGTCCTACCATCATCTGGGTCAGCGTCACGTGACCTGCCGCGTTATTGTCGTGTGGTAGGGGTGCCGGTTCTGCAATTTTACTTATGCGGACTATTTTTACTATTTCGTTTAAAAAAACATACCATTTTAGCCAAAAACTCTCTTTCGCTCTCCCCAAAATGGCAGTGCCGGTGTGAGTAGGCTTGAGAGCGGCCGCGGCTGGAGGAGAGCTGAGGAGGGATAGCGATTTGTTGCTTCCTACGCTTGCGAGGGGAGCACTCAAGTTGGAGCAGCTTCTTCGGTGGCAACTTTCACTTCCTCATGGTCGGGCTCCTCCCTAAATAGATCCATTGTCATCGAGCCCCTCCCCTACCGGATCCAGCGGCGGGCGGTGCGCTCGGGTGGCAGGTGAGCGTATAGTGGTAGGTGCGGTGGATATCGTGCAAGTGCCAAAGCAAGCATGGCTGCGGCAGGCACAGGAGGGCCCCGCGGGCAGTGGCGCCTGGGCGGGTGCTTTTGCTGCTCAGGGCGCATGGATCCGGCAGTGGCTTGACTCGGGATGGCCGAATCCGGTGGCTGCACGGCTCGGTGGGGCGCTACGAGGAGCTTCGTCTAGAGCTGAGGGAGAGAGAGAGAGAGAGAGAGAGAGAGAGGCGGAGACTCAGTGCGGAGCTCGATCACAGATCAGACCACAAGCGACGTCGATCAGCTCCGTGGTGGAGGCAGTAGTTTGGCTGGAGCCGAAGAAGAGCGTGCATCGGCTGCGTACGGTGCCGGACAACTCTGTGACAACGTAGTAGTGTCATCGTAGCCAGACGAGCCTCGCGCGAAACTCGTTGAAACTTCTTGAAACTTTGGTAGAAAGTTATTAAAACTTCTTAACTTTTGGTTGAAACTTATTGAAATTCTTCGGCCAAAACTCGTTGAAACTCTTGAGTTCCAAAATCTGAAACTCGTTGAAACTTTGGCTTGAAATTTTCTTAGAATCTTTTGAAAACTTTTAGAAACAGGCAAAACTCACTATAACATATTTTTTTCAAACGTTTTCAAGAAACTTGTTGAAACTACACGAAAGCTGTTGTTATACCGTTGCAACGGTATACCGTTATCTAGTTGCTTCCTTTTTTTTTTCCCTCTACGCCTCCCCTCTGCCCCGTGGGCCCCACCACGCTACCAAGCAATGTCCAGCATCAAGGTGAGCACTGTTGTTTGTTGTTCACAAATACTGGTTGTTGTGGTATGAGCTGCAGTACGACCAAGCGCAGCAGTAGATCGTCAGAAGACACGTGAGCCACCTACCATCGCGGACGAGATGAGGCGAACCTAGCAAGAGTGCGGAGGCAATAACTAAAAGAAAGAGTAAATTTCACTTTACACCACCCTTTCATACCAAAGTTTCACTTTGCACCACCCGTTGCAATTCTTCTCACTTAACACCACCCTTTCTTACCTTTTTGTTTCACTTTGTACTAGGGTGAGGTGTTGAGTCCGCGTCATGGTGGGCTCTTCCACCAAATTGAGCACACCTCCTTCCTTGATTCACCGTCGGCAAGCCGTCACCAATGCCTCTGCCCGTCCTGTCTGTCGCCCGCCGCCACGAAGGCACAATGGTGTGTCTCCATTGATGCTACCACCATCCATATTCTCCACTCTGTTCCGTCTTTCTATTTTTCGGGTTACTACCACTCGCCAGCCATGCCTCGCTGTCGGCGAACTTCACAAAAGAGCCTGTGCGGCTCTCTTGTTTCTCTCTTATTGATAGGATGTTTTTCTAGTGCAAAGTGAAACTAAGGGTAAGAAAATATGGTGTTAAGTAAGAGGAATCGTATAGGATGGTGTAAAGTACAACTGTACTAAGAAGAGTGAAATTTACTCTAAAATAAACCTAAGCTAAGGTCCTCGGGTTAATTAGTTGGGAGACTAACCCGGCCTAACCTTCCTTACCACCCCACGCGGCCGCCATCCTCTCAGATCTCGGCGTGTCTCGTCGGATCCGACCCCGCCTGACTCCGTTCCCCGCCACTCGCATGGAGAAGCCGGAGCATGTAGCCGCCGCCGACGCGACGCAGGCCGCATCACCTCGGCAGCACAGGTTGCAGCTCGCCTCAGCCTCGCCCAGTCGCCCCCTTTTCTCTCATGCTATAGAGTAGATGATACTGAACACAGCGGGTGTAGCCTCTTAATTTCTGTTCGCGTCCTGATTAATAGAATCCCTATTGATTTGTTAGTTTCTAAGGTAAACATGCATCCAGCCCACCCGATGCTAGGTGTAACGAGGATAAGGGCCTAAAAGTACAGCTCTTGGCCGCACGACCTCCGGTTTGGATATGCCCCGTTTTCCAAAAGTAGTCGGTACTCTTCTGTACTTTTGGTTGCAGTTTTACTTGCCAGATTAGGTGATATAGACATGTTCATATTGTCTGTGGTTATCTTTTTGAGGCGGCCAATTTTTTTTGGTGTTATCTCGGTGGTTGTTTTCTACTTCTTGAACTGAAATGAACAGTGATGCTAAAATTTGACCTGTAAATCAGGCTTGCAGTGGTCACAGGTGGAAACAAAGGAGTTGGCCTAGAGGTATGCTGCCAGTTTGCTCTCCAAGGTGTGACGGTCATGCTTACAGCAAGGGATGAGAAGAGGGGGAAAGATGCGGTCCAGTCCATTCGCCGTGAATCTAACCTCTCCAACATAATCTTCCATCAGCTTGATGTCCGCGATAATGATAGTGTTGCCTCTTTAGCCCGATATATCGAAAGCAGATATGGGAAGCTTGACATTTTGGTAAAATGGAGTCTTCTTGTTTGTATCAAGTGGCGTCACTTATGCTTCTTTGAGAATATGTAAATGAAGATAGAATGGGTGATACAGGTTAACAATGCAGCTGTTATCGGGGTTGCAGCAGATGAGGAAGGCCTGAAAGCTCTCAACATTGATGCAGAGACATGGGTACTGAGATTTTTCTTAGCTTTGCTTTGCATGTGTATGATCCCTTTTAAATGTTTTGCTTGTGTAGTTTAAAAAGTATGCGTGGTCTTCTAATGTTAGAATATCCATGCATGATTTAAGTACTTCGTGTTCAGGGTAACTTTGAATTGATGTCCAGAATTACAATTTCTTTTTTGATTTGCGGCATTTGCCTATGAATAGCTAGCGAGTACCATAGTACGTGTTTCAACATTCGATCACTGACTATTGTCTTTGTGATTCAGACATCTGGCAGAGCAGCAAATATGCTCAAAGCTGTGTTCCAAAATACATATGATGAGGCAGCGAACTGTCTCAACACCAATTACTATGGATGCAAACGGGTAACAGAAGCTCTTCTTCCTCTATTGAAATTATCCACATCAGGAGCAAGGATTGTTAATGCCTCCTCCCTCTCGTCAGAGTTGAAGGTACATCATTCACATTCTTTCCTTTAGAAACCTCCAATCTATTACTGCAAGAGCAGAGAAAGAGATGTTTGGTATGCTACTTGGCCCTAGCTCATGGGTTCAATTTTGGTACCAGAGAATGCCAAATGAGAAGCTACGAAACGAGTTGAGCAACATCGACATCTGGGACGAGGAGCGAATAGAAGCAGTTCTGAACACCTTCTTGGAGGACCTGAAGAATGGACGGCTTGAAGAGGCAGGGTGGCCGATGATGCTGCCGGCTTACAGCGTGTCGAAAATGATCATCAACCTCTACACCCGGGTCATGGCAAGGCAGCATCCAGAGATGCGCATCAACTGTGTGCGCCCTGGCTTTGTCAAGACCGACATCAACTGGAATTTGGGGATCCTGACGCCTGAGCAAGGCGCAAGAGGGCTGGTCATGCTGGCGCTACTCCCTGAGGATGGACCAACCGGGTGCTACTTTGATCAAACACAGATGGTGAATGTTTGGTAATCGTGGTTTGAAATGGCCCTTAATTAGTTTGTCAGTTACACTATTGTTGGAACTTTGTTCTCAAGATTGTGTGGGACGGCAGCGGCAACTTCTGGTCCATTTTATGATGCCATGAACCTCACGATCACATAAATATACTAATATCTTCGCCTGAGCCCTGAGCGATGATACTGTGATTGAAATGCGCACATGGCGTCCCCGCTGTAGCGTTTTTCTCTTTTTCTGTGCTGTTAATCTCCTCCTCATGCATGTCTAAGGCCAATGGCCAGAACAGTTTTATGTGTTTGTATTTGTATTTTTCGGATTTGTTATACATCACTCGTCTAAAGTTTTTTTTACGTCAATAAAGAGTTCAGGTGGAGTTACCCGTCAGAAAAAAGGAGCAGATTGAATCAAGTGTTTGCAGTGTATCTAGAAGTTAAGGAGATTGAATTCTAAAAAACAAATAGATGGTGTTCCTCCATTGTGATTGATTTATTTGTTTAGAGGAAGTTCAAGGAGAACGCACACCACGTACACACGGCAGGAATTTTGCGGAGGCTCTATTGCACGTGCTTTCACACAGAACACATAAGCGTGTGTATTGATAGAACCTTGATGGGATGGGAACGGGCACCCTCACTCCCACCACTGAGTTACTGGCCCCTCCTTTATTACAACTAGCAGCTCACCCGCGCCAACTGGCACGGGCATGAGTGTATAGCGTGGTAGGATATCATTACTGTGTGTTGGGTGTGTCATGCTATTTGTTAAAATCGGTCAGCAATGTTCGTGGTAGGAAAGTAGATCTAAAAGCAAGTCTAGAAATTAGATAGCAGTATTGGTGGTGCTAGCTGAGGTGGGAACCTTTATACAAAAGTTTTGCAAGCACAAATATAGGCACGAAGAGTACATAGGCAGTTAAAAAGCACGCTTAGAAATTAGATAGTAGTATTGGTGATGGCATCTGAAGCGAGAATATGTTACATAAAAGGTTTGACAGCATAAATAGAGGCACTAAGAGTATGCGGTCACTATATGATAGTGGTGGATAGCACTAATGAAACAGGTGTACAAAAGCGATGTGTCGCTGCTGCAGAATCGTTGATGGTGCTGCTCGTCAGTTTAAGTCGCTGTAGGAATGTAATGGATGAGGAAATCAGTCAAAAACAATTAGCATAGTACGCTGGTAGACTCTTTAAGTTGAAAAACAGTAGGCTAAGCTACCTGAGGCCGTGTAGTCTCATGTAGAACGGGTCTGTTATTCTTTAGATGTGGGTGACGTCCTCTTTCTGGATGGATCAACTTCAGAATGGGTAGCTGGTGACGCAGGCCTTGGTAATAAGGTGAGATGTATTGTTATGTTGCAGGAAATTATAGGAAAGAATAAATCTAACATGCTGAATTGTCTGTGATGTATCGCGGCAGGAGTACACACCTTTTAGTTGGAAGATTTGGTGGAGGATCCTCAGTTTGCATGGGAGAGCGCCTAGAGCATGTCTCCTGGGTGTGTTGTTTTGGGCATAAGAGTTACAACCGTAACTGTTAGGGAGTAATAAGCAGTAAGTGTAAATAAATTTATGTAAGCTGTTTTTGTGAGATCTTCTGTTAGTAGTAAAAAGGAAATAGGTATGTATATATGAGGCAGCAGTGTAGTTTCTGATAGAAAATGAGGCAGGCTTGAGTTATTTTTTGCCTGAATTTGATATGGTATCAGTGGACTGTGTGGATGTAGGTTGGGATGAATGGTGGGAAAATACAATGTAAAAGCGATTTTGTCGTAAGAGGTGTACCGACCTGAACCAGGGCACCCGAGAGGTCCTCCAAGAGCTCCTGGAGAGTCCATCAGGACCTCCCAGGAGGTCCAAAAAGGACCTCTCGGATAGTCCACCAAGACCTCCCAGGAGGTCCGGCAGGACCTCCTGGAAGTCCAGGAGAACAAGCCCGAGGAGGTCGTGGAGCCATAGAGCACCCTGCAGACCTGCCACGGCCAGACCAGGGGAGGTCGTGGAGGTCTGAGGTCATCCTAAGACCACCCGTGACCCACCAGAGGAGGTCGTGGAGGACTGAGACCACCCCAGAACCACACACGTCCAGACCTAAGGGTGGTCGTGGAGGACCTGGCTTGCTCCAAGGTTTCAGTGCATACCGAGCTAGTCCCAAGGATCATGGCTAGCTCTTTCACAAAGAACAATAGTGATAGCATTGCAACAACACCGCTTTATTAATATCAAGGAAGTTGTTTACAATAGAGCTTACAATTCAGCAACAACATATAATGGAAGATAAACACAAGGGCCACCCGATACACCACAGGCAATCGGCTGGAGGGCACAATCCTAGTCGTTCCAGGACCACTAGGTCCACAGCAAGGTTATCCCAAAGCTTCCCATCCTGCTAAAGACAGCAGCAAGCAAGAGTGAGCACAACAACCGTGCTCGCAAGTTACACCCGTTAGATAACAAAATGACATGCATAATGGATATCACAAAGAAAGGCTTAATATGGTTGATTTGCATAAAGCCATGTTTCTTTCAAATACATGTATTAAGTTCCAAGGCCGTAATACAATAATTAAAATTCATTTTATCAAATCCGCTTTTTCAGTTGGATAACATTCATCATAAGATGGTGAAGGATACCCTCCTGTCACAAGGCTCCCCGCCCAACCCATGGGATAGCAATCCCAAAACAGTTTATTAAACACTTTTGGAAACCCAAAACCAATATCTAACTCGAGTGGTCGCCGCCAAAGATGTCCATAATCATGACACGGCTATTCAATAGATTTAACTCGCAGAGGTTGTACACTTTACCCACATGACATGATTCCTCTAGTTTGTTTGGCTCACATGAGTGCCACCTCTCACCGCCGAAGGTAAGAGGTCTAGAGTTCATGACAAAACCTTTAAAATGCATTGTCCCACCACGCCTCTCCTTGCTAAGGTTTCGCCTCCTTTGGATTCAAACTTGCAGATCTGGGCCCCTCTTGCACCAAGGGGAACATAGGTCATGAAAGACCATTTTGGCCATAGAAGACCTCCCACTCCTCCAATTGGATCAATCATGTGGAAGTTCTGCAAATTACTTAGCTAGGTCCCACACTCTATATCGAGACATGTGGTTGCACGATTTGGCATAGCCCATTATAGGCCTAGCATTGGCGGCTCAAAGACCGGTCCTCAACTCGACTTGGACGACAAACACATACCCTCGACCTCCACCTTTTTCAGATAGAGTCAGGTGCACAAACCTTGCACCACCTAAGCCAACCATTTCGCCCAAGTCCAAATCCATTTTCCTTTTTCCTTTTCTTTGCTTCCCAAAGAATATTTCCATACGCCCATGACACCCCAATGTCATGGTTAAAACATTTTAAACAATAGTTGGTCATGAAGGTAAAGATTTCCCAAATCAAGCATTTTCGGTCTAAGCAAGTCTAAGCATTTGGTTTTACAATTGCTCCTGGTTCACATTATTGTATCAACCAGATTTTGCCTAATGGTGACAATAGGTTGGGTACAACATCAAAGTCGGCCATATGAAAGAGATAGGCATAACTATGGATTTGAAGACAGTATTGAAATAGCTTGATAGAAATAAGCATGCAAGATACTTTGAAGCAGTAACATAAGTAATTTAAGATTTGGGTGCAATATGGTCAAAAGTGTAACTTGCCTCTTGCTTGATAGCTTAAGAATCTATCCTTCCTCACAGCTCTGGCTCTCTGGGAATGCCAAGATCTACACGGGTACAAAGCAAAGCAAATAAAGATCCAAATGAAATCCAAATGAACTGAGCAAGAAGTAAATAGCAGAAGATGATACTAAAAGAAAAACCAGAGAGGATCCTTGGGAGGAGGTCTGATGGGTGAAGGGCTCTGCCAGGGGGTCCGAACCAGAGGGGCTTGGAGAGCTCCTCAAAAAAGAGAGCTGAGAGCAGAGGCCGAAATGAAGAACAGGGAGGCAGTGGGTGTTCCTGGTGCTCTATTTAAAGGAGAGAGAATAGAAGCACCATAAACAGAGGATGTCCAAATTCAAGTATTGGTACAAAGGCACCTTGTGTGCCCTGTACAAATGAGAATAAAGAAAGCAAGGGATGTGACAAAAAGTAGAAAAGAGGACAAGGGTAGATGGCAAGATTTAATGTGACTCATCCCACATCAAATGCACTTGAGAGCCAAGGAAACCAGTCAAAAGGGTGAACAGCTTGGTCAAAGGGACGGTCCATGGGGAGGTCCTCAAGACAAACAGGAGGTCTTTGAGGACAAAAGGTCCTAAAGGCCACAAGGAGGTCTAAGGACATGAGGTGCAAAAGACAAGAAAGGTCTAAACCACAAAGGTCTAAACACAAAGGGAGGTCCTGCACTATAAGGGTCTCAACACCATAGGAAGTTGGAACCCAAAGGAGGTCCAAAACTCAACAGGAGGTCCAGGACATGGGAGGTCCCGTTGCTGAGATCTCTGCAAAGGAGGTCTCGGACGGTTGGGATCCAGACAAAGGGGAGGTCCTAGAGAACACGAAGAGGTCCTGAAGGACATGGGAAGATCCAACTAAACAAGGAGGAGGTCCCAAAGGACACACAAGGGGGAGGTCTCATGGACAGGAGGTCCGAAAGACACCCACGAGATGGTCCTGAGGACAGGACCCACAAAGGCTGGTCCTGACGGTCAGATCTCACGAAGAGGAGGTCTGATGGTCAAGATCAAAAGCCAGGAGAGGTCCTGATGATCAAGAAAATGAGCAAAGGAGATCTGAGCGGCTCAGAGATGATGATCAAAGGAGGTCGGAGCGGTTTAGATCATCCCAAAAAGAGGTCTGGGTGGCTCAGATATGATCAAAGAACACCTTAACGGTCTAGACCTGCTAGGAGGAGGTCTGGGTGGTTAGGATGTGGTCAAACGACAGGGAGGTCCAACAGACACAACCAGGAGGAGGTCCTCTGGACAGGAAGTCCAACGACCTACTCACGGGAGGTCCAAGGTCAAGCTCAAATCGAAGGTGGAGATCGATGGCTAGGACCTCACAGGAGATCCTAACGGCCACGACGGCAAGAGAGGAGGTCCGCGTAAGCAAGGATACGGGAGGAGCCGGTGCCATCCGATCTTGATCGAACGGAGGAGGCAATCGGGACGTCTCGACCATCCGAACGCACCCTCAAGATCGGATCGCTCAAAGACAAATCGAACGATCCTAAGCTAGGAAAGTCAAACCCGGTGGCATGACCACAGGGCAAGCAAGAGGTCCCAATGCTAGGGAGGTGCGGACCCTTAGATCTAACGAGGATGAGGTCGAGCAAGTAGATCTAACAAAGATGAGGTCCGAACCAACGGAAGGCTTGGACGGATACGAGGAGGTCCAAATGGACAAGAAGGAGGTCTTGTTAGGCTAGGATCTCCAAAGGACTAAGAGATCCCTGCATCGGAGGTCTAAAGGATAAGAAGGTCCTGATAAATGAGAAGGAGGTCCTAGAAAACGGTAATACCGGATTGCACTAGGAGGACTTTTCCAAAGAGAAGGTTAACAAGGATCAGGTGAGAAGGAGTCCAAGTGATCACCGAGAGGTTCACAAGAGCATAGAAGGAACTCAAATGAACATGAGGCTTAGGTCTGGAAGGAACCAGGGAAGGAGGTCTGGACACTAGGTGAGACCAAAGGGGATCCGATTGAACACTAGGAGTTTCATTTAAGCACAGGGGTGGTTCAATCAATGCAAAGGAGATCTAATTGGACACGAGTGGGTTCAAGTGAATTACTGGGCGTTCCAAAGGAGCATGAGGGAAACTCAAGCAAAAGACTTGAGGGAGGTCTAACCTAAGAGTATACCCAAACAAAGAATGAGGTCTATGATCAAAAAGAGATACAGATATCAAATAGATCAAGACAAGAAGAGATCTGCACCATAGGTGAGGTCCAAGTGGTAAGGAGGTTTGGGCATACAAAAGGGGTCTAATCATCCGGGAAGTCTAGACTTAGAAAAAGTCTGAACACAGGAAGGAGGTCTGAACCAAAGAGATTCAAACCAACAAAGAGATCCAAAGCGGCCCAAACTAAAGGGAAGGTCTGGACACAGAGAGGATCTGATCTGAAGAGAGTACCCAAATAAAAAGGAAAGTGGTTTAAAGCCACACGGATGATCTAGACCTAAGAGGAGGTCTAGCTACAAAGGAAGCCTAAACCTCAAGGGAGGTCTAAACTACAAAAGAGAGATTAAGAGAGAGGTCCCGACCCAAAGGTGGTCTGGACCAAAGAGGTAGACTAGACAAAAGGTCTCAACAGAGAGATTTCCAGGGGAGAGAAAAAGACCCGAAAAGACAAGGAGGAGATGACCACAACAGAGGTCAAATAAGGGAGACAGTCTGGACATAAAAGAATGTCCAAATGTAGGATAGAGGAAAGGAAACCCCTATCAAAGAAAGGAGAGATAGCTCCAGAGAGCTAGAGCAACACCAAAAGAGCTAAGTTTTGGATTAGTTGAAGTTTAGTTAAGTCATTTTAAACTCTTCAAATTCTGAAATTCTCAAGTTAAGCTTGGAATTATCATCAAAACCAAATGGTTCTTTTTATTTTGAAAATTTTCAAAAAGGCTCTAAAAATCAGGGCGTTACAAGAGGCTACGATAACGTACGTACCATGTTTATGTAGGTATATATGTAACCAGATGTTTGGTTTAAGCAAGAACAACCTGAATCTTTAGGGTTACGTGTGAAGCTTAAAAAAGTATCGCAGAAAGAAACTGATATGTAGAATTTTCTATTATAGATAGAGCACTTACTTGTACCTCTGTGGCCATGATCTGTTTGGTAGTCCCGTGATCAGGAAATAAAGTCCTCCGAACAAACTGTGATGGAGGGATGTTTTTGGTACTGTCAATAATAATATATAGGTATAGATTCAGCGACAGCAAAAGCATGGTATTAAAAATAGCGCAGCAGTTGCAATAAACATGAAATCTGGTTTCACTAATTCCTATCATTTTTCTTTTCTCGGCTATAGACATGACAATGTTTCGGCCTATCCATTTCCATATCTAGCTGTAGCTGCATACTCTACTTTCTATTCTTATCCGGTTATCACTTAAGTTGGTAAGGGAATTTGGTTTGTGCAGTCTTGGTGAAAGGTTGTTTCTGTAGCAATAATTACAATAGGAGTAGACAGTTTTGCCTAACGTGGATTATTATTAAGTAAAATAAACAAAGAAATAAGATTATTTACATGAAGTAAATTGATGATACCAAATGGCTAGTTATAAGATGCCAAAGGATAGATGCTTCTATGTTGAGTCCTAAAAGTCAAGTTTCATTATTGTGAGAGACCCAAAAAAAGTTGTTCTAGTGAATGCTTGTTTTTAATTTCACAATGCTAATAGCCAAATAACATCATGTTATATAAGCAAGAAACATAAACTCCTTTTTTCATCATATTATAATCCAAGCGCATAAATAGGACAACAAGGGGTAACTATAGGTGGATTAAACGACGAAACTATAGATGGACAAAACCACCAATAAATGAGAACAAAACACCATGAGCCTAAGAGAAAGGAAGCGAAAAAGCGAAAAATACACTGGCTAGTCTATGAAGGACAACATTTTCGATCTATTCATTTAGTAAAATCGAATAGGCACAAATAACTGTACCCTATAGAATTATGGACAGCTCAAATTCTCAAGAAGGCATCATCGATGATCACTGGTTAAATTTTCCTCTAAGGACATGACACATTGACATGCTGTTGTCATCAATGATAACAACAGAAATAATAGAGAAAAACATACCATAAATGGAAAGATGAAGCCTAGTTTAGGTAGGCAATGATATGAGCTATCAGCAATAACCTTTCATCGATGATCACTGGTTAAATTCTCCTCTAAGGACATGACACATTGACATGTTGTTTTCATCAATGATAACAACAGAAGTAATAGAGAAAAACATACCATAAATGGAAAGACGAAGCCTGGTTTAGGTAGGCAGTGATATGAGCTATCAACAATAACCTTTTTTGTTTCCATGTTGCTAGTAATATCAACCAACCATACGTAGAACCTGCATCAGACAAACCCAAACAGATAAATAATCAAACCTTACAATAACAAACGTATGTAATTGAAGAAAGACGGTTGCATTTGCCTAACACCTATTATATGTGTGAAAAAAAACTTGCCAAGTAGGAAGGTAAAAGAAGAGGAAGGGGATTAATAGAGAAATAATAATCTAGTACACATCAGTCATGATAGTGCAGACTCTGGAACCTCCACTATGGCCTCACTTTGTACATAGTTAATTTAGGTAATTGCTGTATTGGAGCATAAAACAAAGTATTTCTTCAAGCTATAATTTGGTAGAATTGCTATTGTGTTGTCTCTTTTTCTGGTGTCAACTTGTACGTTATGCGCATTAGCTTGCATTATTTTAATCTTCATAATATCTCACTGAAGTTATAGTGTGGTGTATTTTCTTAATGATGAAAATACAACATTCCACATTGTTGTTGTGTGCGAAATGTGTGGATAATTGACACATCTTTCATGGCTATATCTTTAGAGCACAACTTGGAGAAAGTATCAAGACCTTGATTTGAGAAAATCTCAAATAGAACTTTAAATGTCTTGAAGAAGGATGCCAATATGTCTTCTCGTTTTAGTCTGGGTGAATTAGCCTTTACTTCTTGAAGTGCAGCATTCAAACATGTTGTAGGCTTCTCATTATGGACATTCAAACCAATATCTAAAAAGAATAAAAGGAGTATGTGTGAATTAGCCTTTACTTCTTGAAGTGAAGCATTCAAACATGTTGTAGGCTTCTCATTATGGACATTCAAACCAATATCTAAAAAGAATAAAAGGAATTCAAGTTTATCGCAACGAATGTCTTGAAAACTGTCTTATCTTATATTATTTGATCCTCAATGCTTAGTATGAAGTATCAACAGCATTCAAAATGTATGCTTACCAGTAGAAATATTGTAGATTTTTTGGTTGATATGATGAGGTACAAAGAATACCACCAACTTTTAGCCCCTTCAGATAGAGATCATTGGGCCATTTTATCCCTACATTAAGTTCTGGCAGTCCCTGTGTTCTATCACATTGTTAATATATGATGCCATAACCAAGTAGTCAGCCTTAGGGAAATAATCATAATGCAAACAATGGACAACACATGCGAATAACAAACATGAAACATGATGATATTGCATTAAGTCCTCACCTTAGCACAACACAACTCTTTGATGGATTCAGTCATGGCAATGAAACTTCTATAACTACACTTACCCACAAGAACCGATCTCTAACTACAGCATTGCTCACTCAGAGGTCAATCTACACATTCACCATAGCTATCACTTCAGTACACTCCATTCATGTGACTGAAACAAAAGATAATGAAACAGTATGCAAATCTACAACAAGTAGCCAGAGAAGCAAACCTTGAGGGGCACAATCTTCTCCCTGATGTACATCTCCTGCCCCTCATTGGAGTCATGATATTTAGATGATGCAGCTAACATCGCTGAATTGTCCATCTTATTTTAACAGATATATACATCCTAGGGGGATTGATAAACACCATATTCAAGCATAAAAGAAGAAGAGAAGAACATCTAACTGATCTGAAATAGATTATTACATCTAACCGGTTCATTAGTCACTGAACCACAATCAGGGCATTGCATCATGACATAGCTAGTGGTAAAAACAATGTCGTTATCTCTATAAAAAAAATCTTGAAGATTAGCAGAAAAGAATAGAATTCCAGCCTAGAATATTCAAATCAATAGAATTCCAACTTAGTAGATTGAAACTGAACCTTTCTAGGAGAACTTGGTAGCTGGGTGGTAATTGCAGCAGCCTAAATGGGACTACAGGAGTAGAAAAGAGAGTAGTTTTGTATTTACAGGATCTGTACTCTTACCAGAAATGTTGAGACCATTTTAAGGCAAGCATATGTACAGATTCATCTTGGAGAATCAGATCCAATGACTGAATCTGAAACAGTTGTTCCAATTCTCTTATTCCATACATCTCCATTACCAGCAAAGAACTGCCTCCTGTTGTGGTATTATTCAAGCAAAGATGTGATCCTTCATAAATATTAGAACTGTCATATAAGTGTGGTGAGGAAGATGATCTTAGTAGCTCTAAAAACAGCGCACACCTCCGAAGATAAGGATACGTCAATCTCCGGATCATATCTTTTGGCCGACAAAAGGGATTAATGTACTTGGATACAAAATATTCTCTACCAATAGCATATCCTGACATTGGATGGCAAACATCATTAAGAAGGCAGTCATGGAAGCTTTATCTATCAAAAGCTACTTCTCCATAGCACATTATCAGGGCCTACATCACAATTTTTTTCAGTAACATGTTATATAGTAACTCAACTAACAGACAATATGCAAGTTACGGGAAAAGGCAAAACAGCATACCTGAATGACACAAACAATATAGAATAGATGGACAAAAGGGACAAAGAATCCGGTGGTTGCTAGAAATTGAACAGGCAGACAGAGAAGTGGCAACATCAACGAAGAAAAATGGATCTTGAGTAAGTACTAGATTGGCACATTGTAGGGATACCGTCAGGTAAGCTTCTTAAGCCAGTTTAGTAGAAAAATAATGTAAAGAGATCACAGAAGAAGCAATTCAAATCCAGACTCTTCACATGACTTTCAATGCAGTTCCAAACAGATTTTGTTCTAAAGCTCGCACTCCTCAAAATATGCAACCGGCATGCATATCTAGGGGCACAAACCAAACCCTAGAAGTCACAGTTTTCTTGCAAAATTCAGCTATACAACCCGAGCAAGCCTAGCAAAGAACATAGGTATCAATTCCCCGAAAGATCACAGCTGCTAATTTCCATAAGCTCAATAAGGCCGTAATTAAGATCTAAGACAAAACATGGGAGCAGTGTTGTCTTCATCATCCCAGCAGCGCCTATGTCCCCCATACTATACCCACCTATCCAAACAAGGAGCTCTCAAGAACCTTACGGATCAAGACGTAAGAACGGTGTACCTGCCGAGGGTGCGGAGATCGTGGAAGGGCTTTACCAGCTCCAGCAACTCAGCCGAGACGAACCAAACACCGGAGCGCACACAGACAAGAAAAGTACATACCTATCACCACAAATCCATCACAACCGATAGGCTAAAAAAGGAAGTTTTTTCTTCTTAAAAATGGGAAAAAAGAAATGTAGATCAAAATTGGCGGTGCTCTGGCGAGTCACCTAGCGAGCCACTGTAAAAAAACCTGGAAGCAGAGATGGAGTGTTGTGATCCCTACCTGGCTGCTTGCGTCGGCCTTGGAGGGGATTGGGAAGGAGACGAAAGGGAGGGAGGACACTGGCGGTCGGCACCAAGGAAGGGGTCGAGCCTGTGGCGGCGGAGTTCGCGTTGTCGCGAGCGGGGGACACCGGTGACGTCCTCGATGGAGGAGCCCTAGGGATGGCGAGGTTGGATCTAAGGGATCGGGAGCGCAGCTAAATCACACAAGGAGAGGAAGGCGAAGGGATGTGGAGGGGAGGTGTAAGAGGATGACAGAGTGGGGAGGAGGCAGCCTTCGTGGGACACTTCCGCCTCGTAGCGCCGGCAAGGAGCGGATGGGGGTGGAGGGGATGCGGAAGAAGGGCACGGTGGAGGGTGTGGGAGGAAGATGTGGAGGCAGGAAGGAGTAACGCGGAGCGGAGAACGGCCTTGGCAGCACGTGGGAAGACGGAGGGGATGGGGGCGGGGGCGAGGAAGGGGGCGCGGGGGAAGGCGGAGGGGAGCGGGAGGCCGGGCGCGGTGGAAGGCGGAGAGAAGGAGCGGCGATGGAGAATGAGAGCCAGAAAGGAGCGGACGCGGAAGAGTGTGAGTCAACCGAACAATCTAGAGAGACCATGTGGTACGACGCGCGTCGAGCTGAGCGAGGCAGGCAGGGCGTAGCCCAGATCGGACAGCGAGGAGGCGCGGATCGAAGAATCCGACGGACAAGGGAAAAACGTCGACGTAGCACATCTCTCTGCTCCTCAATTCAGCCTTATTTTATATAGTAAGATTGATTTAATGATCCATGAATTTTTTATATTAATTAATTAATTTTTAAATTTTATTTTAAAGTTAACCTTTGGCGCATTTTATTTCAAATTCTGACCCCTTTGGTCACGCCACCACCCGTGGCGTGACAAAACAACGCTGCCATGCTAGCCTGTATTTGGGGCAAGCTCCTGTCATGCCAACACCCATGGCGTGACAGTGTTGTTTGGTCATGCCACGACCAGTAGCGTGACCAAAAGTGCTATTTAGCGAACTTATCCTATGGCGTGACAGCGTTGATTTGTCACGCCACAGGTGGTGGCGTGACCAAAGATGTTAGAATTGGAAATAAAGTGCGACGGGGGTTAACTTCAAAATAAAAATTAAAAAATGGTTAATTAATAAAAAAAAAGTTCATGATCCATAGCGCTGAATAGGAGACCAACGGGTGGAGCCATAGCTTTTCCCGTTGAGTTTACTTTCCCTATTTGTTGATCCGTTTCGTGATGGAGAGTTCATAGCCATCACACAAGCCTCCATATTCACTCCAAGAGACTGGAAAATTCCCACATTAATTAGATAAAAAAGAGAAAATATACACTGTCTATTTTGATGTGTTTAGATTATATATATTTTTTTAATAAATGACGTTTCCGACCGGTTCGTACGTAGCTAGCTAGCTCTTCATGTGCCACAGGACGTCAAGTAAACTAATCCAGATGGAGTATATGTTTGAGTTGTACAAGAAATAAGTTATACTCTCAATTATAAGCATTTGTGTTGTATAACAAACATAACATTCTTTTCAAATAAGTTCAAACCTTTTGGCAGATGGGTAGGAGGTGAGGTGCGGTGATTGGGGAAGGGAAGACGATGAGGATGGGGGCGTCCGCTGGTAACCGGTTGATTAACTGCAACTCAGTTTAGGGTTAATCTAAAGCCTAAACCTATCCGCGCAGCCGCCGCTCTCTTGCTTGAAGTCAAAACGTCTGTCTAGTCCAAAGAAAGAAAGAAGACTAAAGATGCACCACCACCTTGGCATAGCCTATTGATTAATCATGTGAGCTATTCTTTTTTATGTTTATTACTTGTAACGTTTCTGTTTTTGTTTGCATTCATGTGCATCAAGGCAAAGCAGTCATGCACATTGATTGTTTCTATTTTTTTGCATGGCTAATTAGCAGTCACGCGCATTGATGCCGCTCATTGCTGGCCGTGGGATTGTGGCACAATGAAGTGCACAGTCTCCAGTTACTTCTTTCTTGGTGAATAAAAGCAATGAAAAAAAAGGAAAAGTTGTGGCAGTTGTGCAGCACCAAAAATCTGTCTTCTGTGTTCGTTTGCTTTTTTTGGTGTCCAGGCATGCTCATGTGTGTAGTAGCCAGGCGAAGCTAACAATTGGTATCGGAGCCGTGTAGCTTTGATCCTTGGCAATGGCGACGGTTCACGCTCTCCTACGAGGTCTCCTCCCCCAGCTGGGGTGCAAGGCGATGACAGCACTTCTCGCGCGATTGATCTCAGTGGTAATGGCGGTCACGAGATTGGATCCGGCAGCAACGGCAGCCAAGAGCTCGTAGTGCAACGGGTGGTAAAGGAGATGGGGGATCAGTTGTCTACCCTACGCTGACGCGGATGAACTACACCGACTGGGTCCTCGTGATGAGGGTGAACCTACAAGCATAAGGCTTGTGGGAGGCGATCGAACTTGGTAGCACCGACTACCGCGACGACAGACTGGCGTTGTACGCCATCCTCCATGCGGTGTCACCAGACATGCTATCCACGCTAGCGGTGAAGGACACCGCCAAGCAGGCGTGGGACGACGTGAAGACGATGCAGATGGGCTTCGAGCGCGTCCACGAGGTAAATGCACAGAAGCTTCACAAGGAGTTCGAGGATATCGAATTCAAGGATGGTGAGTCGGTGGACGACTTCTCCATGAGGATCATGGGACTCGTCAACAATCTTCGGGTCCTAGGCGACATGTTAGAAGATAAAAAGGTAGTCAAGAAATTCCTTCACGTTATGCCACCTAGGTATACACAGGTGGTAATCTCGATTGAGACACTGCTTGATTTGAGCACGTTGTTGATCGAAGAGCTCATCGGCCGGCTTTGATCAATGGAGCAGCGCTATGCACGGAATGACTCAGGCGGCTCCGATGGGTGTCTGCTCCTCACTGAAGAGGAGTGGCTTGCACGCACCAAGAAAGGAAGCAAGGCGTTGGCTCCTCCAATGGTAACAAGGGCAGCGGCAGTGGTGGTGACAACCATTATCACAGCAAGCCACGTGGCCGTGGATGCGGCAAAGGTGAGCATGACGGCAAGGACCGTGGCTCGTCCAGTGCGCACCATGACATGTCGCAGGTTTAGTGCTACAACTACGACAAGTACGAGCATTACTCCAGGGACTGCCGTAAGCCTAAGCACGTCGAGCAAGTTAACCTGACATAGGTTGATGACAACGAGCCTGCGCTTCTCATGGCGTAGGTGTGCACTCTCACCGAGGCTTCCGTGGGCGTAGGCACTGACGTGGTGCTCAACAAGGTGCACGCGCAGGTGCATCTTGGGCGCGAGGAGGACACCCACGATGATGCTTGGTACCTGGACACCGGCACCAGCAATCACATGTCCAGGTGCTAGCCAAGCTTCATGAAAATAGATGAGGGCATCACCGGCTCCATCAAGTTCGGCGATGGCTCAGTGGTGGATATATGCGGGCATGGCACTGTCCTGTTCACCTACCAGAATAGGGAGCACCATGCGCTGACGAGGGTGTACTACATCCCACGACTGCGCAGCAACATAGTGAGCCTAAGGCAGCTCGATGAGAACTGCTACCAGACGCTCATCTAGGAAGGCATGTTCACGATCCACGATCGGCAGCGTCACATAATTGCTCGGGTAAACTGTACTCGCAACCGGCTCTATGTGCTCACCCTCAACATTGCACAACTGGTCTGTCTGTCCACGTGGTGCAACGACGACGCATGGAGATGGCATGCCAGGTACGGGCACCTGAACTTCCAAGCGCTGCGGATGCTAGCACAATGCAGCATGGTGTGTGGGTTGCCGCAAATCGATCATGTCGACTAGATTTGCGACAACTGCCTCATCGGCAAGCAGTGGCACACCCCGTTCCCAAAGCAGGTGAAGTACCATGTGGAGCACGTCCTCGAATTGATGGCGATCAAGTGTTTCCAGACCGGCGTTGATGTGGAAACCAGACGCAAGCTATGCGCCCTACGCACTGACCACGATGGCAAGTTCACGTCAGTTGAGTTTGGTGAGTGCTATGCTGATCGCAGCGTCCAGCAGCACCTCACGACACCATACTTCCCAAAGCAGAACGGCGTTGTCGAGCACCAAAACTAGACAGTAGTAGCCATGGCTCGCAGCATGATGAAGTCCAAGAGCATGACGAGGATGTTTTGGGGTGTGGCAGTGACGATGACAGTGTTCATCTTGAACAGAGCCCTGACCCTCAGTGTCGATGGCATGACGCCGTACGAGGCGTGGCATGGCGCACAGCCTCCGGTGCATTTTCTCCGCACTTTCGATTGCATCACATATGTCAAAGTGGTGAAGCTGCACCTAAAGAAACTCGATGACAGGAGCACGCCGATGGTGTTCATCGGCTACGAGTCTGGTGCCAAGGTGTATCACGTCTATGACCCTGTCGGCAAGCGCGTGCATGTGACGCATGATGTCGTCTTCGACGAGGTGGCACAGTGGGACTAGGGCATGCAGGGCAAGGCAGCAACGACCAACTCTAGTGAGACGTTTACTATTGAGTATACTGTATATCCTATAGAAGGCGCTATGTGTGGCAACGCTGTGGCACACGGGAGTGACGAGCCGTCGACACCAGTAGCGCCGAGTCACGAGCCCAGCCCTGGGCCACTGATGCTGGCATCCGGAGCAGCAGTGAGCATGTCTACGCCCGTGGCACAAGGTGGGGTGGAATCTATTTCACCGCCCACTAACACCTTGGCCATGCTTGACGTCGACAATGACGGGTCGCATCGCTTGTGGACCGTGGCCAACGTGTATAACACGACCACTGCTTAGGAAATCGACATGGACGAGCTGCATCTCATGGCCACAGAAAAGCTAGACACGTTCGCTGAGGCGGAGCAGCACCAGTGCTGGCACAAGGAGATGCTCGAAGAGATGCATTCCATCGAGGAGAACGACACTTGGCAACTTGCCGACCTCCCCGCTGGTCACCGTCCCATCGGTTTGAAGTGGGTATTCAAGGTGAAGAAGAATTCCCATGGCACTGTTATCATGCACAAGGCCTACCTCGTGGCAAAGGGCTATGTGCAGCGCTAGGATATCGACTACAAGGAGGTGTTCGTGCCGATGGCTCATCTTGAGTCTATGTGCCTGCTGATCGTGCTCACCGCACACGAGGGATGGCCAGTACACCACATAGATGTCAAATCGGTGTTCCTCAATGGAAAGCTAGGTGACGAGGTCTACATCGCCCAACCTCCCGGCTTTGAGGTCGAGGGCCATGAGCAGAAGGTGCTGACGATCCATAAAGCCCTCTACGGCTTGAAGCAGGCGTCGAGAGCGTGGAACGCCAAGCTTGACAGTTGTTTGCTGTCGCTCGGGTTCCAGCGGAGTGCATCAGAACATGCGGTGTACATGCATGGTAGCGGTGCATCGCGGCTACTGGTGGGCATCTACATCGACGACCTCATTATCACGGGCACCGATGCACAGGAGATCGTCAAGTTTAAAAGGGAGATGAAAATCTCATTCAAAATGAGCGATCTCGGTCTGCTCATCTTCTACCTCGGCATCGAAGTGCACCAGTCCGATGGCTACATCATGTTGAACCAATCTACATACGCGCTCAAAATTCTTAAGAAGAATGGTATGGCAGATCGCAATCCCTGCCACGTTCCCATGGAGACAAGGCTCAAGCCGAGCAAGGTAAGCTCAGCTCCTCTCACGGACGCCACAACCTACCGGAGCATCATCGGCAGCTTGTGGTACCTAGTACACACTAGACCTAACATCGCATACTCGGTGGGCTACGTAAGCCGCTTCATGGAAACGCCAAGCATATACACCGGTACATTGCTGGTACGCGGAGCTACGACTGCCGTTACACGAAGAAGTTGGAGGAGCCACGGTTTGTCGGCTACAGCGATAGCGACCTGGCCGATGACGTTGATGACCATAAGAGCACGATGGGCGTCCTCTTCTTCCTCGGTCGCAGCCCCATCAGTTGGCAATCTCAAAAGAAAAAGTTTGTGGCGTTGTGCTCTTGCGAGGCTGAGTACATCGCGACGACGACGACTGTCTGCCAAGGTATCCAGCTCGCTCGTTTACTCGTTGACTTGAAAAATGAGGAGGTAGTGTCATGCTCAATGTCGACAACAAGTCAGCGATCTTCCTCAGCAAAAATCCGGTCTTCCACGACCAGAGCAAGCACATAGACACCCAATATCATTTTATTCGGGAGTGTGTTGAAAACGGCAAAGTTGAGGTGTAGTACATCAAGACCGAAGAGTAGCTATCTGACATTCTGACAAAGGCGCTGGGCCACATCAAGTTCCAGGAGCTGTGCACATGGATCGGCATCGTCGAGATCAAGAAAGCACATCAATGATTAGGGGGTGTTTGTTGATTAATCCTGTGGGCTATTTTTTTGTGTTTATTACTTGTAACGTTTCTATTTTTGTTTGCATTCATGTGCGCATCAAGGCAAAGTAGTCATGCTCATTGATTGTTTCCATTTTTTTGCATGGCTGATTAGCAGTCACACGCATTGATGCTGCTCATTGCTGGGTCGTGGGATTGTGACGCAATGAAGTGCATAGTCTTCAGTTACTTCTGTAACATCCTAATTTTCTGGTCTTTTTGATATTTTCAAAATAAAAGGAGCCATTTGATTTTTCTTGATTTGTTAAAGCTTAATTTAAAATTTTAGAAATTTAAACAATTTAATATGAATAAATCAAACTTCAATTAAATTCATAATTGGTTTATTTGATTTTTTTGGACTTTCTCCAAGTTCTTTGTGATGTCTTGGAGTTTTAGTTTATTTTATTTCATTTATGTTTTTTAAAAAATTTCTTTTCTTTGTTGAAAATTTAATTTAAATTAATTATTTTAAAAGAGTTGGATTTCTTTTGGAGTTTCTGCAATTATTTAATCAAAGTCCGAAATCCAAAATCCAAATTCCAATTCTCAATTCAAATCTTTGCTCCAAAATATAATCTTTTTGCGGCCAATTCTAAATTCAAATTTTCATTTCGAATTCATCTCAATTTCAAATCTCAGCCAAAATTCAAATTCAAAATTTGAATTTGAATTTTCTCTGAAATGTAAATCTCAGAATTTCATTTCATTTTTATTTCTTGGCCGAAAATATTCTCTTCCTTTTTCCTATATCTTTCTTTCTTTCTTCTTCCTCTTCCTCTTCCTTTTCCGTGTTTTTTCCTTTCTTTCTTTCTCTTTCTTCCTCCTGGCCTTCTCTGCCTCTATTGTTGTCCTGTGCACACTAGCCGAGCACCGCCTCCCCTTCCCGGCTATGCCACCCCTATTTCGTCCATTGCTAGCACCGCCCAAGCCCCTTCCCTCGGCCCCGCGCGCCACCCTCACCTCCCCTTGCCCTCCAATGTGCCCTCAAGCCGCTAGTCCACGTGCCCAACCACCGCCAGCCGTTTCCACTCCCATCGCCCGTTCTTCGCACACGAAGCGACAAACTCAATTCCGTTGGCACCATTACGACCCCACTGCCCTCACCCATATTCAGCCTCCATCAATTGCCCATCTGCTTCATCACATGCAATTAATTTGCCATTTCCCTGTCGCTCTTCATTATCAACTAAAAAAATGCCACTTTAATCCGTGAGCATTCCCCACTGACTTAAGCATTGCCTTCATGCTATAAGAGGAGCACTGCGTGTCCCTCGCTCCCCTCTTCGATTTGCCCCAAACCCTATAGCCTAACTCCTCTCTGTTTGACCAGAACGCGCGACACCACCCGTTGTCTTCCTCTAGTCCGGCGACGTCGTCTTCGTGTTGATCTTTCTCTCCGGCGATCTTCCGATCAAACCAACCGCGTCACATCGTGTTCCCAGTATCACCCTTCCCATCCCCTACCTCAATTTCATTTTTATTGTCATCCCCATGCTGTGCCCATGACCGTGCTCACCTCCGCCCTTGCCGGCCATCACTATCCTTTTCCCTACCCTACCAGCAATCCATTTTGGCCGTCGACCGCTGCTGTTGCCCTTGCTCCTCCCCTCCCCTGCTCTTTAGCGCCTGTGCTCTGTTTCTTCTTCTTTCTTTCTTTGAAGTCACTTACAAGTGAGCCCAGTTGTCATTAACATGCCTCTATTCCTTTAATCCTTAACTCTGAAATGAAATATTCCAAGGAATATTCCATCTTTTTCAGAATTTCCATCATTTCATGTGAAAATCAAACTTCTGGACATTCGTTCTCCTTCATACGAACTCCGATTCCGTCGATTCTTATTTCTAAATTCATCTCAATTCTTAATATCCATATTAGTACTAATTTTATAATTTTTAGATTTTATTTGTGTCGACGATCAAGTCGCCGTTCTTAGATGAGTATAGGGTTGCTCTTTATTGAAATGAACTAGCGATTATAGGTGTGCCTTAAGTAAGGTGACAGATTAATCCTAATTACACTGAGAGTATTGCTTGCTATGCTACTGCTTCAATTGTCTTTTGATCACTAGGTGTTCTGTCCTTTCTTATCTCTCAGAACCTGCTTGTCTCTTCCCTCCAACTGCCTCTGGATCTTCCTTTAAATAACTAACGAAGAGGTGACAGTTACTTCTAGAAAAGACACCTGTTGGAAGTGTCGCGTCTGGTCGGGGAGGCAGTTGTTATTCAGCAACTGATCGCTGGTTAGTGTTAATGGGAGACAAAACTATGTAGTGGTTGTTGTTAGTGACTTAGGGCTGTAAACATCGCGTGGTTTGGGGCTAATAATACACATGTCCCATTCTTCACACTGAAGGAATATACTTGGAATCGGGTTCAAGTGCTAGTTCAAAGTCTTTACGAGCAATTATCTGGTCGAGCAATGGAGACAGCCCCCCCCAACCAGGTTGTTCGTAGAGCAGCCTCTGGTATTCTAACGACCACAGGGGTCGTTAGCCTGGAGGTTCACAACCACATAAGGGTTTTAATCAAATGTGAAACCAATCATAATGAGGGTTTTAATCCTTGTTAATTTGTATTTATTGTGTTTATTTGTCTCGTTTTGCTCATATAGAATCCATCGTTTCCAAAGCCAGCTTGGATCAGTCTGTAGTCTACAAGAGTATCATCATCCTTCAATGAAGACAAGTCGTAGACCTTTGATCGTGTTGTACCTATTTTTACAAGTTATTTCCCTCTCGTCTTATTCTATTCTTTTCTCATCCTATTATAATCTCGTCTCAGATCATTCTTAGGTTCTTACCTCTTATCTTTTCTGAAATCTGTTTTCAAATTTAAATTGAACTTTCTCATCTCAATAATCTCTATAGGATCGAGTCTTCGGTGATCAAAGCAATGGATGGCCTGGAAGTTTTAAGATCTGCCGAGTGTTTCAAGTCAACCGTCCATATAAGTTAGATTAGTAGTGTTGTACCAAAGTTGCCCTTCTCAGTTTTAATATCGTTTAGTCCGTGTAATAGGATCTCTTGTTTGAGTTTTGATGCCTCTTAATATCTCTTCGGCTATTTGTTCGTTGGATTTAACCGACTTTTCCCAGTTAGTTTGTTTCTATCTTTCTCCCTTGTTCTCTCTCGTCTTTTGTGTTTTTCCCTCTCACCTATTGTGCTTTCTCCCTCTCATTTATTAAACCTATGAAGATTTGTTTCAGATGATTAAGACTCACAACTTAGCAAGTTCCAGTGAACTAGTGGATCCCAACGCTAGTGTTAATCCCAATGCACTACCCTCACCGATCGCAATAGCAGACCAAGGCTTGGGTCAGTTTATGGCAGCTCAGACTCAGCTAATGAATGCCATAATACAGAATATGAACTAGATAATGAATCAACATAACTAGATTGCCGCTGCCATAGTTAACATGATGGACCAAAACAACCAAGCAGCTCCCATGCCACTGCCGCCACCAGCTCATCCGCAGTCAAAGTTGGTGGAGTTCATGAGGACGCGACCACCTACTTTCTCCAACTCCTCCGAACCTCGGACGCCACCCCAAGCAGCAAGGATTTTTCAACCCATCATAAGAAGTCAAGTGAGCCATGTCATTGCAGAAGAAGCTTAAGCTGAGTGAAAGAAATTGTGGTTCTACCCACTGAACAAGTCTAAGAATTGTGCATGTATCCGTTGTGGAGAGATAGGATATAGTGCTAGTGAGCACAAAATCAATTGCTCCAGCTATGAAGAAAATCATCCACTCAGAGAATGTCTAATGAACAAGATTACATGTTACTTATGTGATGGTGAAGATCATTAACCGGCTCAATGCCCTCTGAAAACAATATTGACCTCTGTATTACAACAACAACGTGAAAATTATCAACCCACTTTCATTCAAGCAAAGGAAGGAAGGAGCATGGTTAGTTTTACCAAGTTACCCCAAGAATCGGAGGAACCAAATTCCAAGAGGATCAATACTAAGGCACTTAATCTAGAAGCTACATGCTATCAGTAGGACAATTGTCACAAGAGGAAGATGGTGGAACAAGGGAAAAATGTTGCAAGAAACTCCAAGGCTTGTATGATTCAATCTCAACCCAACCAAGCACCAACAACAATTGCACTCATGACTTTAGGATCAGCACTACGTCCACCGATGCAGGTGTTCTGCGACAACAATGGTGGTCAATCTCAGCAGAACAAAATATCAAGGGCAGGAATACAATGTTACACGTGTGTATCTAAGTGATGTTTAATGACTATCTTTCAAGTGTGATCCACATAGAAACAGAGACATTTTTGGTGCTTAATGTCAAAGGAGGAGAATTTTGTTGCAAATAATAGTCAAATAAGAGAGTTTGAAGTCATCATGAGTTTTGGATGGATATATTTCAAAGAGATGACAGAGAGGGAGATATTAGTTGGATAGATAAATCCTTTGTGTATCAAAGGATAAGAAAAGAATGTCAACAAGAACCTTTGTGTAAGGAGGAGTTTTTCTTTGTGAAAAATATACTAAATATTTTGGGCTTACTTAAAAAGGGGTAAACTATTAAATGGAAAAACCTAATTTGCTATTTGCCCAAAATGGTTTATGGATCTTGATGAATGCATATTTTCTTATGAGCATGTGCTAAATTGTCATATCCTTCAATTGTTGCATTCTTTGGATCCAAAATATAGAATGAACTCCACCAAAAGCCAAACATGAATATGTGCATTTTGTTTCATTCTATATATTTGAATGCACACATTTAGGGGGAGTTCACTCTATGTTTTGTCATTTCACTAGTATTGATCACATTCTTCCATCTACTTATATTAAGGATCTCTACTTTGAAATGTATCCTTGAGTATATAAAGCTAGTGTAGTTGATATATACTCATATTAATTCAATTTCAATTATTTGCAAGAGGATTGTCATCAATCACCAAAAGGGGGGGGGGGAGATTGAAGAATCTAGACCCACCATGATGAGTTAATGGTATATTTTGGTAATTAATGACAATCGTCATTTGGAACTAATATTTTTCATGAGTTGGATGAATAGGTTATGTTCCATGATGATGAAGGCTTGGATGACATCATGACTCGGGATGAAGGAAATCATCATGTGTTGATGATGTTCATGTCAAGACCCCAAAGTGAAGAAGATCATCATGTGTTGATGATATTGAAGTTAAGAGCTTGAAGTAAAGGATGCATCATGTGTTGATGATATTCAAGTCATCATGTGTTGATGAGCGTTCAAGTCAAGAACCCTGTCTTTAATAGAAGATGTGCGTCATCAAGCTTCAAGTGAATGTACAAGGCAAAAGTATGACTAGCTTGGGCTAAGGATGAGTTCCTAGTCTTTTACCGGTCTTGGTGTTTGGTTGGAAGACCGGATTGCTAGTATAGGTTACCGTACTATTAAGAGGGGTCGTGACTAGTAGCTTGAGTGTGTCATGTGTTGATAGCTCGTTGTGCTTGCTCTAGTTCTCTTTAGCATGTTACAAATATTTGTGAATGTGTTTTGCAAATAGTTGAGGCTCATGCATAATCCTTGTAACATGTTTTGCGAATGTGTTTTGCAAATAGTTTAAGTCCATGTACCTTATTCCTTGTGCTGTGATTCTAAAAGTTGGCAAATGTGTTTTGCAACTTGTTGAGAATCTCGCCTTTAACCCTTGTTTGCATCTTGAATAAATTGACAAATGTGTTTTGCAAATTGAGTTGAAGCAATTTGCAAAGATTAGCTTTTGTTTCTGTTTGACCGACCGCAGCTATTGGCGGTCGGCCGGTGGGACCGGTCGACCGACCCCGGTCGAGTCGTGTCGATCGACCTTTTCCAAAAGATGTGTTTTTCTGGAAAAGTTGGTTCCTCTATGGAGCGGTCTGACCGTACTGGTAAGTCCGGACTGACCAGACCTCTGGGTGTTGGACCCGATCAGCTTTTTCCAGAGAATGTGTTTTTTCTAAAAATGCTCCTTGTTCTGTTGAGCGGTCTGACCGCCATGTGTTGGTTGGTCAAACCAGGTTGGCGCAGTTTGACCAACCATTGGTTGGCGGTCAGTCCAGGTGTGTCCAATGGCTAGTTTTATAGCCGTTGGAGCATGGCCGGTCTGACCGGCCGTTGGCCGGTGGTTAGACCGGGCTTCGCTGATTTTTAGCAGATTCTCTCCCAAACGGCTAGTTTTTGTGTGTGGGCTATAAATACCCACCTTGGCCGGTTGTGGGAAGGGGAGTTGTTAGTGCTATTCATTCCTTGAGCAAAGAGCAAGCCCTCTCATCTCTTATGTGCATGTGTTGCACTTAGTGAGCTTATAGAGCAAATCCTAAGTGCATGTATTGCATTAGGTAGTGGATTGTGTATCCATTGAGCTTAGACACTTGATTCGTTCGAGTGTCTTCTACTTGTTACTCTTGGTGTTTGCCAACACCTAAACGGCTTGAAGGAGTTGCGACGGTGATCTTCTACAAGAAGATTGCGAGAAGACCCGGGCGGTTGTGAGTGGTTTGGTGCTCACCATCTCTGGAGTGGAGGAAGAGCAACCCAGAGTGGATTGAGGTGTTGGTTCGTGTTGGAGCCGATCCAAGTGGTTGGACTTACCTCGGAGGTGTTTGCTCAGATACGGTCCAACTTGGTTGAGCTTACCTCAATGTGGATTAGGGGAGACCGGCAAGTCTCCGGACACCACGGTAAAACATCATTGCATCTTTGTGGTTTGCCCTCTTGTGCTTTACTTTGTGCAATTTACGTTTCTTGTATTAAATTGCTTACATGTCTTTGTATGATTGATATCATTATCAATAGTACATTGTTGTTGGTGCACTTAGTAAATACTAGTTGATTTAGGCTTTAATTGTGCAAAACTGTATTGTTGTTAGCTTTCGCATTAGAAATCGGTTTTAGCCAAAGAAGTTTTAAAAACCGCCTATTCTCCCCCTCTAGTCGGCCTCCTCGATCTTACAAGTGGTATCAGAGCTTGGTCTCTTATTTATTAGACTTAACCGTCTAAAGAGTAAAAGATGGCCACTAGTGAAGCACCTCTATTTGATAGCACAAAATATGCTCATTGGAAAATCCGCATGTCATGTTATTTTAAGGCCATGAGCCAAAAAATATGGCGGATTGTAGATGTAGGTTTTTCTCCTCTATTGGATCCTCTTGCTCCAACTATCGAGGAAGAGAAATGCTTACATCTCGACGCTCAAGCAATTAACATTTTATTTAGTGCTTTGAGTGTAGAGGTTTTCAATGAAGTATGCAATCTCAAGAACGCTCATGAGATGTGGACCCATATTCAAAATCATTATGAAATGTCCACCTCCACTAATGATGATTGCATATAAGAATGGATGTCGGGAGAAGAATGCTCAACCTCTAGCTTCGACAATGAAAAATCTACAAGCTCCTCCACATCACCTCATTGCTTTATGGCCAAAGGTAATAAGAAGGTAAGTGATGATTATGAACCTTCATATGATGAGTAGATGGATATGTTAGAAGAGCTTAATGAATATCTTGGGAAAGAGAAGATGAGATTCAAGGTTTTAAAGAAAGAGCATATCTCTCTTCAAAATACTTATGATATGATAAAAGAAGAACATGAATCTCTCATTCTCAAGGAAGTCACTAGCTCTATGGTGGATATAGGCATAACATGTGATTTGTTAGATGACATGTTATGTGTAGTTGTTAATCCTTGCATTGCATCTACAGTTAGCATATCCACTTGTTGTGATGATTTGCTAGATATGCCTTGTAGCTCTAGTAAAAATGTTTCTACTTCCTCTATGCTTGTTCAGACTAATCTTGTAGAGGAAAATAAAGAGCTCAAGGACCAAGTCACCAAGTTGAGCAATGACTTGGAGAAGTGCTATAAAGGGAAGGCCTCTCTTGATGATATTTTGAGTAAGCAACAAAGGATGAATGACAAGAGAGGAATTGATTTCATCTCTAAGAAAAAGGAGAATAGTAAGACAAGGCACAATACAAGATACACAAAGAAATATGTCAAGTGCCTTGATTGCAACAAGAAGGATCACCTTGCCTCAGTGTGTCCAGACAAGATGAATGACAAGCAAACGTCATCAAAGAAGAGGCAAGCCGGCAATAAGCAAGACAAGAAGACAAATGATGGAAAAAATGTCAAACTTGCTACAATTGCCAGGAAAAGGGATATTTTAGTAAGGATTGTCCCAAAGGTATCTCTCCTAAGCCTATTATCTATAATGATCATTATTTGCTTAGGAAGGATAAAAATGGCAATGTATTTGCTAGAATTGTTAGTTCACCAAAGATTATTGCTAAGGCCATATGGGTGCCTAAATCTCTTGTGACTAACATTCAAGGACCCAATCGAGTTTGGGTACCAAAATGTGCTTAAATGATAAATAGGTACTTGGAGAAGCATTGGAGATTTGGCTCACTCATGAAGAGGTGAATTCCACCATATGCAAAATATGGAGCCAAGTTTGAGGATGATCACTTCATATTATAAACAAATGCTATCTCGGTAATAAGTATTTACATTGAAGTATCTAGCCTTTTTACCTTGTGTAGGTTGCATTCCATGTAAATCTTTTCAAAAGGGTGTTCTTGCCCTTGTTCATAATATTCTTTAGTACAATCTTGAGCAAGATGGTATGTGGCATATTAAGGGTGAGTGCTAAATCATAATCATGTATATCACATCCCTAAGTGTTCCCAAATTAATTAAGTGCTAGTAATGTTTTTCAAAATCGAACCTTTTAGCCAAAAGTCAAAAATTTCATAACTATTAGTAATCTTTTGAAAAACTAGTTGTAAAATGTATACAAATACTTCTCAAAGGTTTCCCAAAGGTCTTGGCTCAAGAAAAACCTATTTCAAGTGAAAATGAGTTTCTAGCCAAAATTTAGGATTATGGTATCTTGTTTTTGACATAAATTGGATTTTTATGTAAAATCTATTCTAAAAGGAATTTGAAAATCATCCCAAAAGGAAAATCCTAGAGTTGGATATTCTAAACCTTTTTGGTATTCAAAAGAATTTAAAAAAAACCAACCTATCAAAAGTTATTTGATTTTGAAACTCACTCGGAAGATTTACATTCACATGAAATGATGAAAATGGATTTTCTGGAATTTAAGGAATTATTTTTCTGAAGGAAATCCCTTTATTGTGTCAGCATGACGTCATCAGGTGGGAAAATGGATTTTCAGCCGAATTTATTTTCTTAAAGAAAATCGGGCTGTGTCTCTAACATGTGGGTCCCACGACTGTGGACTAGGTCTATGGATTTGATCTGGTCCACGGTGGACTGAGTGTGTAGCATAGTGGCTTTGCCACATGTGTGTGACACGCGGGTGTGACTCATTGGCAGCATTGCCTGATGTGGTGCTAGGTGGCACTGGCGTGTCTGCCACGCGGTGCTGACATGGCAGCCGTCTCAGGTTGGTGAGTGGTGGCGCTCGGACAAAATCGTCGTCGGCGCTACGCGCCACGGTGACGTGAGTGTGAGTGCACAAAAGAGAGAGGATGGATGCAGTGCGCATTTGCCAAGGCGGGAGAGATGGCGATGGTGAGATGCGCTTGAGGCGGTGGTGAAGTTCTGGCGAGATTCCGGCGAAGGGACTGAGAGCAACAGGTAGAACACGATGTTGTGATGTCGAGGGTGAAGATGATGTCGTCGGAGCATCGTCGACGGCAGCGGAAGAAGCTTCGGCCGATGAGAGAAAAATGCAAAATCCAGTGAGGATATGAGGAGAGAGGGGAAAGGACCTTCGGGATGAGAAGAGGGAGATACGGGGCACCTTGTGCTCCCTTTTATAGCAGTGGAGGTGGACGGAGTCAGGAGATCAGGCGACGAGGGGTGAGGTGGACATGGCGCAATCCCGGCGAAATAGCGCGTGAAGGAGGGGGGAAATGGGAAGGAATGGGGGCGGCGGGACACAGGAAATTAGTGCGTGTGATGACACGAGAAAAGGGGTAGGGAATCACGATGGCGAGAGATGCTCAGGCGTGTGGCAATGGCGGTGGGTGAGTTGGGGAAGAAAGATAGGAGGAAGAAGGGGTCGGGGGTCACTGACGGGTAGGGCCCGTGTGGAGGTAAGAGGGAGAGAGAAAGGAGCGTGACAGGTAGGACCAGGTGTCGGTGAGACGGAAAAGAAAGAGAGGGAGGGGGAACAGGCTGGGCTGGCAAGGAAAAGGAAAATGGGCAAGGATTTTGGGTTTCAGCCCGAAAGCCTAAAGGAGTTTTAAATTGATTTTTGATTTACAGAAATTGCATTAATTCGATTAGGCTTTTAGAAAATAGCAAATATAGCTAAAAAATTCTAGAAAAAATCACAGAAATTTCTTAAATTATTTTGAACTTAATAAAATTATTTCCAACTTAAATTTGGTTTTTATTTTTGCACATAAATTATTTTTAATTTCGGAAAATACGAAAATCATTTTTAAAATTCAAACAATTCAAGAAATTAATTAAATTTTCTTTTTAACTTTAAATCCAATAAAGACCCGAAAAATGAATACATTTTATTTTCTCGACTTTTAAAATTTATGAAATTCAACAAAAACAATAAAACTCTGTTAAATCTTAGAAAATACAATAAAATAATAGCTTTATTAATTTTATTTTTGGTAACAGAACTTTGGGATGTTACATCCATAGCCTAATTCCTCTCCGTTTGCCTAGAACACGCAATGCCACCTGTTGTCTTCCTCAAGTCCGGTGACGTCATATTCGCGTTGATCTCTCTCTCCAGCGATCTTTCTACCAAACCAACCACATCACGTGGTGTTCCCGGTATCACCCTTCCCATCACCCACCTCAATTTCATTTTTCCCATCACTAGAGTATGTCGCCACCGTGAGCTCCTCATCGTCGATTATCGCCGCCGTGGGCGCACCTCCTCGGTCAACCCCGGGCCAAGTTGACCGGTTCTCCATGATCCCCATACCGTTCCCTTTGCTCGTGCTCACCTCCACCCTTGCCGACCATCACCAGACCACCCCCCCCCCCCGTGTGCCTCCTTGGCGTCACCGCCGCCACTGGCTGTCGCAGCCTGCACCACCACCCCATCCTTTTCCCCACCCTACCGACAATCCATTTTTTTCGTTGGCCGCCACCACCGCCCTTCCCCTCGCCGACGCCGCCACCTTGCCCGTGCGCCTCCCCTTTCCTGCTCATTGGCGCCTATGCTTTGTTTCTTCTTCTTTCTTTCTTGGAAGTCACTTACAAGTGAGGCCCATCTGTCATTAACATGCCTCTATTCCTTTAATCCTTAACTCTGAAATGGAATATTGCAAGGAATATTCCCTCCTTTTCAGAATTTCCATCATTTCAAGTGAAAATCAAACTTTCGGACGTTCGTTTTCCTTTATACGAACTCCAATTCCGTCGATTCCTGTTTCTAAATTCATCTAAATTCTTAATATCCCTATTAGTACTAATTTTATAATATTTGGATTTATTGTGTTTATTTGTCTCATTTTGCTCGTATAGAATCCAGCGTCTCCGAAGCCAGCTTGGATCAATCTGCAGTTTGCAAGAGTATCGACATCCTTCAACGAAGGTAAGTCATAGACCTTTGATCATGTTGTACCTATTTTACAAAATTATATTGTTTTATATCCAAATGCATTGCTAATTTTATATCAACTATTTTCGAGAGTAGGTAAATTCCTATTCGACAGTATGACACATTGATAATTTGTGAATGCCATGTTTCCTTTGAAACCCTAGAAATGGATAATTTTAGTTGGACATATTTTATTACCAACATGGGAAAACGTAAATATGCTTAGTTATGCTTTAGTTGTATGATGGGTTCCTTCACAATGATTAATCATGAAAATTTGACTTAATGAATTATGGAATTGTGATGTGACCACTGTTATTGAAATTTGTTGTGCCATGGCAATAATTGCCATTTGGCCGGGTTGAAAAAAATGGCTTTATACTCAGACGAATAATCGTGCAGTAAAGGGGATGTATTTGGGATGTGGTTGCCTCGCTTGAGTAGTCACTAAGGACTTAAGTTTGTGCGCCATTAATCTGGGCCATACTGTACAGCTACATATCCTGGATGGGGTGAACCTGGCTGATTAATTAGCAATGTTTGGACTTAGTTTTGTTTGGGTTGATGTTTGGTGCAAGAGGGGGTAGGTGTGGTGACACCTTAGCTAGCAGAACCGGGTCAAGATAGGTCTTTATAAAGACCTTGTGATAATTACTTAGTCGCACACCTACGAAAGTGTGTGAAGCGAACATTATAAATTGATTATCTCTTATGGGTCAAGCTGTACAACCTCTGTATAGTGTAAAACTATTCGAATAGCCGTGTCCCCGGTTATAGACAATACCTGGTGATTTCACACGAGGGGTAGAGTTTTTTTTATAAAATGTTGGATGGGTGGTTGGTTGGGAAGTGAGCGGGAGGTGTACCGGTTGTTTCAAAGCAATTGTCTATTTATTTATTATTCTTTTCAATTACGCTTTTCAATCTATTTAATGTATTTGTTGTCAATACTGCTTTCTGCAAAATAGCCATAAAACTACTCTTGTTCAAGTCTTGCATGAATACTATTTGTATATATTTCCTTATGACTTGATGTGTACTTTATCATGGCTTCATGCCATTGTTGACCAGTTGTTGAGGAAGAATCCAGAAATCCAGAATTCATTGAGGAGCATTTTGAAGACTGTGCGAACTAGGATGCGTTCCCCACTCGATTGCTGTGGGCATGTCGGATAACCACCACAAGTTATTTTGTTCTGCTGCAAGAGTTCTATTGATATTTCAAGTCCTGCATGACAATCTATGTAAACTTTGACCTTAAGGTTCGCTACTTTTATTCAATAATAATTTGCTTGTTTCTTAGCTGTTTCGTTGTATGGATATGATTTCATCAATGTTGCTACTGTGTATACTAGCTACTGATCATAAGACTAGTTCAGAATACACAGATAGTCCGAATTTGCATGTTCAGATCCCAACAACTTCTTTCTTGGTGAATAAAAGCAACAAAAAAAAACAGGAAAAGCTGTGGCAGTTGTGCAGCACCAAAAATCTGTCTTCTCACATTCTCACGTGAGTAGTAGCCGACGAAGCTAACATGGCCGCCGCCACTGTGAGCTCATCTTGGAGGGTCCGACCCAGCCTAACCCCATTCCCCTCCCAGCTCCAACCACGCACTGACGCACACGGTCCCAGCGGATCACCTTCCCTGCCACTCGCATGAACAAGCCCGCACAACTGGCCACCACGGCCGCAGCGACGCCGGCATCACCACAGCACGGGTTTGCACCCTCTCTCCCTTGTGTGCGCGAGCACGGAGGAGCTAGCGCGGCAAGAGCTCGACGCGACAAGGTAACGGTCTGTGCAAGTGGCAGAGCGCGAGCGGCGCTCGAAGGAGCGAGGGCCCGTGCCGCGCGCGCGCCCGCCCGCCGGTCGATCGAGCGATCGGGGGTGGTGGACAGGTGCGTAGATCGAGGAGTTCGCGGACACGGGACACCTGCTGCCTGCATCCCCAATTCACCATGGCCATGGGCTGGGTAGGAATAGGATAAAGCAATGCATGCTCTTTAGTGGACTTGCGTATACCTTGTGACTGTGTCGATCCGGGTTCGTCTATAGTTCGTAGATGGACAAGTCCCAAGTGTTGTTACCTCGGACATAAATTGTACAGTTGTTTCAACCGAAAAGGGCAATGTCTTGTTGGATATTTCTAAAATAAAGTGTATGTTCTTTATTCCCTGATTTTATTTGCTATATTCTTTTGAGAGTGTAAGTAGCTAGGGGTGTGGTCATTAATTAATTAGCTACAAGTTAAATGCATGAGTCATTCATGTGATCAATAAAAACACCGAGTGCAGCTAGCTTTATGTCCGAGAGTAGCTAGTGCAGTCGATAGAGATGCAGTTGATGCTCTCGCTCGATGGTTTAGTTTGGCTGACAGCAAAAATATCTGTTGTACATGTTTCTTTGTGAAGAGGTGTAAGTTATACAGTAGATAATCAACTGTCACTGGTTTGGAGCAGACGTTCCAGCCATTCGGTGAAGGTGTCTCTCCAAACTCCGATGCCGCGTTTAAACGCTATAAATACATGTGCTTGCTGGCTCATTTGATAGGGCCATAAATACATGTGTTTGCTGGCTCATTTGATAGGGCCATATGTACGGCAATAATGTCATATACTATAGTGCTCTTTCTTTGCTAGATCGCTAGGGTGTAGTACTACTGCAGGGTGCTGCATTATAGTAGTATTTAATAGTCCTGTATTATCTGAAGAGTGTCCAAAATCATTGTCAAGAGTGCACTTGCCAGCTATAGGTTTTATTGTATCTTAAGAGGCTACTGTTGTCAAGCCAGTGCACACCTTCGGGTGGGGGACAAATAAGTCTTAATGAAAGCGATGATTGTCACGCGCTTTGAAGCCACTCCTTTCATCTTCGAGTCACTTCCAACCCTTGATCTAATATTTTTCGAGTTCGCTTGAATTCTAGTCCAATGCCTTGTTGCACACTTGCACGAATCAAGTCAACGCTTACACAGAAAGTGTTTTGTATGGAAACATGTACGCTTCACCTACACGGCGACACGCACCGCGTACAACCTGCTCGGCCCACGAACATCAGCCTATACTGGGCCTTGTAGAGGGACGAACACGATTGGCGGGCTCGGCCATGTGCGGCCTGTCCGATAAACCGAATCTTTATCGTGGCTTGGGTAGGGTGCAAACGAAGCAGATACGGTATTCTTTTTCATTTTTTTTCTTGGATTCATAATTAGATATGGACAGTATTGGATATGAATACGAATACAGATATGGATAATCTCAGTCATGAATACGAAGCGAATACATGCCAAACCGAATACGGATTGTTTTAGTCACAAATACTTATTCGGATATTGTACGAAAATAAAAACTATATATGTTGCACAAATAAAGATCAATAAACCATACTACATGTCTAAAATGTAACTAGATTAATAGTTTAACAAGCAAATTTAAATACATCACACGATAACAAAGACTATTTAAGCAAGTAGTAACTAGCAAGTAGCAAGTACACGACACTATGACTGGGACTAGGTAAGCAAATAGCAACTAGCAAGTCACAAGTTCATACTCTCACACCTCACGGCCCAAAATTACATCAGAAGTTCAGAACACAGGATAATAGCACAACATGTAGCCAAGTAGTAACTAATAATCAGTAAGACAGTAAGTGCTAAGTAAGTAAGTAGCAAGCAGCGAGCCATCTCTATGACCATGCCTCAGTTGATCTCACTATCTTAGCCTTGGTCATCATCTCATCCTACAAAAAACGATTTGCAAAATGTTAGATTTCTACAATTTGTCGGACAAGTAATCCAATGGCTTATGTGATGAGGACATCCCTACTACTACTACATCCTCCAACTCTCCAAGTATGCATAAGACTGTTTATGAAGCATCAACAGGTTCAATGACATGAGCAAGAACCAATCTACTACTACAAAAGTAAAAGTACGGTTTTTTTTCTTTGCTTTGCTTTGCTGAGTTGGTCTACATGGCCAGAGTGCGGGCCGTAGAAACGGCCCGGAAACGAGAAGTGGTCTGTTACGGACCGGGTTGCAGAACAGGTTGCTGCTGAAGCAAAAGGGCGTGACGAGGAACAGGGCCCCAGTCGTTGTCGGCAAGACCTCCAGATCGGCAAGCGTCGTCGTCGACCCTCCGATAAGTATCCGACGGACGTATGGCTTTCTTGAGGTGTGCGTTAGCTATGGGAAGGCCCACCTAGCGGAGTCGAGCGAGTCTGTTACTTATAGCAGATTTGTAAGTCAGATGAGACAAGAAATGTAATAGCGAACAACTCTCCTCTCGAACTTTCCCCGCTTCTTCTTCTCCCCAAACCTATATTCCTCTCAATCCCAAACTTCCTTCTGTAATCCTTAACTATTTGGTGTTGAATCGATCGAGGATTTAGAGGTACGTAACATTTGGTATCAGAGCAAAGTTCCGACATCCTGGAGAGGCCACGTTATCAGACGAGAGCTCAAACCCATACACTGAAGATGGAGCAACAGATGGCGGAATTAACTAGAGTGATTCTGGCGCAAAGTGAATCAATCAAGGCGCTGCAAGAGAAGAGCGAGGCGATCCACACTACCGTGGAAGAAATCAAGCCGGCGGTGTTCGAGTTGACAAAATGGAGGCCGAGGATGGAGACATCGGTGGAAGGGTTGCGGGTTGAAATGGGGGAATTGAAGCTGCATGTGAGTCAGTTGACCAAAGATGCGGGTGTGGCGTTGAGGCCAGTGGATCTACCACCCCTTTTGCCCTTACCAGAAACCAAGCAAGAACCCGATTCAGAGGGGACTGCGAAAGCCCGAGGGGGAGGATATCAAGGACCTTTCTTTTACCGTGATGAATTCGCGCATCGGGGAGGAACCAATGGAGAAAGACTTCCGATGGTGGCCAATACTAGTCACGGCAAGTTGGATCGGATGGATGCGAGTTCTTATCCGGTGGAAGTTGGGGGAAATCAGGGTAGACCGCAGGAATTTTATCACCATCATCATCCTCACCCGAAGTTAGATTTCCCACCATTTGATGGAGAAAACCCCAAGGCTTGGCAACTTAAAAGTGAAAATTATTTCCGGATTTGTTCAGTTCATCCAGAGTTCCGGATTAGTTTAGCAACTATGTACTTTGTGGGAAGTGCCTTGCTGTGGCTTCAAGCATCCAGAGCGCTGCAGAGATTCGAAAGATGGGAGGAATTTATGGAGGCAGTATGTAACAGATTTGGAAGAGAAGAATTCCAACAATTGGTGAAACAGTTCAATAGATGTCGTCAAACCAACGCAGTGGCAGAGTATGCAGAGAAGTTCAATGACTTGATGCATAACTTGAGGGCGCACCATTTTTCATGGAGTCCAGTCTTTTTTGTGACCCAGTTTGTAGAAGGAACCCGAGCTTTTCACGGCGATGACAAGCTTGGAGCACTCCGAGCTTACCGGCGGGCCAAGGGCCTATGCCACACTTGTGGCGAACGCTGGTCGAGGGAGCATAAGTGCACAGCCACAGTTCAACTCCCTGTGGTTGAAGAGCTTTGGGGGATGCTGGAGGACAAGGACGAGGATTCACCGAAGCTGGAAGAGGAGGCCTCACAATTGGAGACAGGCTTGATGTCCATATCTAAGGAGGCGATTCAGGGAGCTGACCATGCAAGAACATTGAGACTGCACAGTACCGTTCAAGGTCAAGAGGTGGTAATGTTGGTAGACTTCGGAAGCTCGCATTCGTTTATCAGCGAGGAATTGTCGAGGAGGCTGAGTGGTATACAACAGTCGAGTACTCGGTTGAAGGTACGTGTGGCTGATGGGGGACAACTAGATTGTGTGGAAGAATTTTCTTGTTGCCAGTGGGAGGTGCAGGGTCATACTTTTCACACGAAGTTTCGAGTACTGCCTATACATTGCTATGGAGTTATTTTGGGTATAGACTGGTTGGAGCGTTATAGCCCAATGAACATCCACTGGCTCAAAAAGGTTATCTCCTTTTGCTATCTTGGACGAAACATATGCTTGCAAGGAATTAAACCGGCTGATCGTCAGTGCTGCCTGGTCTGGGGAAGTCAACATGACCACCGAACTCGCAGGGCAGAACCAGCACAGCTTATGACTCTGAATACACCAACCGAAGCAACCGCAGAATTGCCTTCATCAATTATGCAATTGCTTAGAGACTTTGAGCATATTTTTGGGGAGCCTAAAGGGTTACCTCCTGGCAGAGCTTTTGATCACTCCATACCCTTGATGTCAGGTGTCAAACCGGTCAACCTCCGACCATACAGATATAACCCTGCGTAGAAAAATGAGATCGAGAAGCAAGTCACCGAGATGCTGGCTCAAGGGATCATACAACCTAGCACTAGTCCTTTTTCATCTCCTGTTTTGCTAGTCCAAAAGAAGGATAAGACTTGGCGTTTTTGTGTAGATTATCGTCATTTGAACGCTGCAACGGTCAGGAACCGGTACCCTTTGCCGATTATTGATGAGTTACTTGATGAGCTAACAGGATCGGAATGGTTCGCAAGCTTGGACTTGAGAGCTGGATATCACCAAATCCGTATGCGACCTGAAGACGAGCACAAAACAGCCTTCAAAACCCATCACGGGCATTTTGAGTTTAGAGTGATGTCTTATGGACTCACCAGTGCCCCCGCGACATTTCAGAGCCTCATGAATACAATCCTGGCACCGCTGTTGCGCAAAGGAGTTCTAGTATTCATAGATGATATTCTTGTATATAGTGCTGACTTGCCAGGCCATTGTGCAATGCTCCGAAGGGTGTTTGAGATCTTGGACCAGCATCAGTTGAAAGTCAGAAAGTCGAAGTGTTCATTTGCCAAGCAGCAACTGACTTATTTGGGGCATGTGATCGGTCGACAGAAAAGTGCGCCACCACCGTAAAAACGCCGATGCAAGGCGGAATTGGTCGAAGGTCAAGAATGTGAAGGAGGTCCGTGGTTTTTTGGGGCTAGCTGGATATTACCGGAAATTCATACGTGATTTTGGTCTAATCAGTCGACCCCTAACTGATTTGCTGAAGAAACAAACTGTGTTTGTGTGGACGGACGAGAAAGAAGCATCTTTTCAAGCATTGAAGAGAGCTCTAGTTACGGCGCCTGTTCTTGCCTTGCCTGACTTTCACAAAACCTTTGAAATTGAAACTAACGCATCCGATAGAGGGATTGGGGCTGTGTTAATGCAAGAAGGACACCCCATTGCTTACTTAAGCAAAGCTCTAGGACCTCGCAACCGTGGCCTGTCCACATACGAGAAGGAGAGTTTAGCCATTTTGTTGGCAGTGGAACATTGGCGGTCATATCTCCAGCACGCAGAGTTTGTTATCAAGACTGACCAAAGAAGCTTGATACACTTGGATGATCAAAGATTGACCACCCTGTGGCAACATAAGGCATTAACTAAACTGTTGGGGCTACAATACCGATTGAAATATAAAAAAGGAGTGGAGAACCGGGCCGCCGACGCCCTGTCCAGAAAGGAGTACCTGAAAGAAGGAGATTCGCTCGCCTTGTCCGCATGTGTGCCTGTCTGGCTAACTGATTTAGCAGCCGGATACAAGAATGACATTATGGCCAGTAAACTGCTAGCTGAGTTAAGTGGGGGCAATTCTCAGCATCCGAAATTCAAATTGCAAGAGGGTCTCATACGTTATGATGGAAGAATATGGATCGGCAAGACCTCCCAGCATTTTGGAGTGGCCGATTCATCCTCCTGTGCTTCAGCCGATCTCACGGCATGGTTACAGGACCAGGAACTGATGACCAAGTTACTGAGGCAACATCTCAATCGTGCAAATCAAAGGATGAAAGCCCAAGCTGATACCAAGAGATCAGCACAACAATTTAGTCAGTCCGACTGGGTGTACTTGAAATTACAGCCCTATGTTCAACCCTCCGTAGCCACCCGAGCGAATCATAAACTGTCCTTCAAGTACTTCGGTCCTTTTCAAGTAGAGCAGAAGGTGGGAGAGGTGGCTTACAAACTCATATTGCCGCAGGGGTGTGGTATTCATCCAGTAATACATGTTTCACAGCTAAAGAAAGCGTTAGCTCCAGGGGAGACAGTCCAAGCAGAATTGCCTGACGAAAATGCAGATCGGGTGCCGGTCAAGATCCTGAAACAGAGGCTCCATCGCGTGGGAGCAAGTTCAGTAACACAATTGTTGGTACAGTGGTCCGATTCGTCGCTAGCTAGTGCTACCTGGGAAGACTTCGTTCAGCTAAAGGATCACTTTCCCTATGCTCCGGCTTGGGGTCAAGCCGAAACTGAAGGGGGAGGGAGTGTTACGAACCGGGTTGCAGAACAGGTTGCTGCTGAAGCAAAAGGGCGTGACGAGGAACAGGGCCCCAGTCGTTGTCGGCAAGACCTCCAGATCGGCAAGCGTCGTCGTCGACCCTCCGATAAGTATCCGACGGACGTATGGCTTTCTTGAGGTGTGCGTTAGCTATGGGAAGGCCCACCTAGCGGAGTCGAGCGAGTCTGTTACTTATAGCAGATTTGTAAGTCAGATGAGACAAGAAATGTAATAGCAGAACAACTCTCCTCTGAACTTTCCCCAGTTCTTCTTCTCCCCAAACCTATATTCCTCTCAATCCCAAACTTCCTTCTGTAATCCTTAACTATTTGGTGTTGAATCGATCGAGGATTTAGAGGTACGTAACATGGTCTCATCCTGAAAATGTTTCAAGAGGACAACTGGGCTTTCATAAACGATCCTGCCCAGCCCAGTGGAGCATCTAAACCAGTTACCGAGGAGCTGAGGGCGGGTTGGGCCATGAATTTCTGGGCCCATGTGTGCGTAGCCCGGTGCCCAGTGAGATTAGGAAGGCTGGAACGCGCGTGGGACTGGGATATCCGGGCCCTTGTATGCGTAGGCCAGTGCCCAGTGAGATTAGGAAGGCTGGAACGCGCGGGACTGGGATGCGGTAGCGCACGTACGCCGTCGCCGGCACGTAGGGCCATGGACCCATGGTAGACTCCCGTTGTCTGTTGTTGACGACAATGACACTTGGCAAGAGAATTTTTGTAAATAATATTATTTTAAAAGATAATTAAAAAATAAATAGTAAAAAAACCACTTACAAAACTAGACTCCCCGTTGTCTGTTGTTGACGACAAGAACACTGTTTCCCTCTTAGAATATAGTATTGTTTCTAGGAATTTATAAATGTATAAAATGAGCTTCAAAAATTTTGAAATTTTTTTGTGAAGACTTCTTACATAGTTGAATGGATTGTATAATTTTTCCATAATTTTATATACTTTAAATTGTCTCTAACAAACACTATGACATACTCTAGGTAAGAGACACATATTTATACGTGGGAGTATGTTATAGTGTTTTTTAGACAATTTCATAACATACAAAATTTTGTAAAATTTACAAAATACATTACACTAGGTAAGGAGACTTCACAAAAAAAATTCAAAATTTTTGGAGCTCATTTTATACATTTAGAATTTTCTACAAACAGTATAATTAAATGAATTTGTGAGAACAATGCGGAATGTATAAAATTGTAGAAAAATTATACAAGCAATTAAACTATGTCTGGATGCTCCACAAAACCTTTCATAACTTTTTGAGTTCATTTGCTATATTTAAAAATTCCTAGAAATAGTACTATATTCTGCGGGGGAATAGTGTCCATGTCGCTAGTTAAACTGGCGACGGGATCCTGTCGCTAGTTAGCCTAGTTTTGTAATTAATTTTGGGTGACAACTTAGTATTATTTTTAAAAAATTAGTATTATTTTTAAAAAAATCCTTGGCAAGAATCCACGAATTCTTGTTAGACAAGTAAGTAGTGTAGCTATTTCATTAGGTGCTTGAAACAATGATATAATATTATCGATTGGCTGTGTAGAAAGGGCATGCAATTTTACGACTTATCATTTTAGTCGCCATAAAGTAGCTACACATAGCAAAAAGTGGCAAGGATGGGCGGCGACGTGGCACGAGGTGGCTTCCACGTGGGTTTGACATGGCAAAGATGTGGCTCCAGCGTGGCACCGACATGGTGGCCACGCTCGGGCCCTAAAAGGTCGCCAGTGCTAGGGGTCACGGCGGAGGAAGAAGGGTGCAACGTGGAGAGGAGGCGATGGCGAATGCAATGACATAGGCACAGGGTCCAAGGGTCAACGGAGTTGGCCGGTGGCGAGAGGGAAGTGGCCGCGTGAGCTCGGCTCATGGTGGTGAGGCGCTGCGGTGACACTCTGGTGAAGGGGAGAGGACCATGGGGTAGTACGTGGTACGAGGGATGGAGATGGTGAGGTCGAAGATGGCGGGGACTCACTGACGACGGCGAATCGAGGTGGGGAAAGGGGGCAGCCAAAGTTGGAGAAGATGAGCCAAATACTATGCACGCTAAATGAAACTTGGAATCCAAAGAGGCAAAGGGTAGATCAGAGGATTTTGAGGTACGTGAAGGCAAGATTTTAGGGTGGTGGGATGCGGCCGGAGGTGAGGAAGACGGAGATGGCGTCGGCGATGTGAAGCTCGGGGGCTCCAATCGATGGGCACAATCGTCAGAGGACAATGAGCCAATCGCGATGACGTAGTTGCGACGTCCAAAGGAGCTACGACAGCAGAGCTCAGCTGACGAAGGGGCGACGCCAGTTTTGGAGAAGAAGGCTGGGGGGACGGTGCACAGCGGCATCTCTGGCAACGACGACTAGGGTAACAGAGGCGGTAGAACGAGGGACACGCAACATGAGGATGGCTCGGGGGCTCCAATGGGTGGGCAACATGGAAGCCGAGAGTGGGCGGTGGTGGCTTCCACATTGGCTACGATCACGGGCTCATGGGCGGCCGCCTAGTGGGGACCAGCAAGGAGGCGATTGCTTGAGCCGAGCGTGGGCGGTGACATTAGGATTTTGGGTGAGATGGACCAAGCAGCTATAGATGGGCCAGGGATGGAGCGGGTAGGCAGGGACAGGGTGGTGGAATGGTTATGAAGGTGGGGCTGGGCCAGGGTGGAACTGGGGCGACAGCCCGAGAAGAGAGAGAGGATTGATGGGCCGAGCCAATTCGGCCCATGAAGAAAAAGGAAATTGAAATAGTTTTCTGAATTAATAAAAGGCTATAAATTCAAATAATCCAAAACATATACCAAACGAACTCAAAAAATTCCAAGAAAATTTAGGAAAATACCTTATAAATTGAACTTTACATTAATCATATTAAATAATTTTAATTTGGGAAATTCTCAATTAAGCTTCATTGATTCAAGAGAGAGAGCATCGATAATATGTTTACTCATTTCAACAAGGTGATTAATCATGTGAGAGATTGACTATTCTCAGTAAGAGAATGTCATTCTTCTCTTGGCCACCGTCAACTCCAATGCGTGGGGAAATGAAAGTTACCGCTATTTAGGAGAATATCAACTTCAACAATCTCACATTGGAGTTGCTATATAGCAAGCTTAAGACTCATGAGATTAAACGAGTTGGCAAGACAAAAGAAGAAAAAACATGGCATTGGAAGCTGGTCCCTTCAGGAAATCTCTTTGTGGTGATTCTCTTCAGTTTCGAGTTTCTCTTTTGCATGCCTTTCCGCAATCAGTGAGGAGGAACTTGAGTCTATTCCCGAGCTAAAGTTCGCCCTTGATCTACATAGCTTCACAAAGCTATTGAACAAACTTATCAATATCGTCCTGTTCTGGTCCGGTATGGCCGATACGTACAATTCTGTTGGGTAAAACAGAATACACAAGTTCTCATTCCGTATCGGGTCAAATTCCGATCATTCTGGTGAATACCGGCCGATACGAGCGAAATTCATTCTTCTGGGCATTTCGGTACCAGCCACAGCCAACCATATGCAGCTTTTCCACACACAAAACCCAAGCCATGCTGCCACACTGTCATCTCATATTTTATTCGCACATGTCAAAAACTTTGACCAACAACTCAGCGCAAAGCCTCCAACTAAAATATGGGAGATGACTCCACATGTAAGTGCTACAAATGGTAGCCTCGGTGAATTGTGGCCAACCAAGCTGGCCACCCAAAATTTACGGAGCCTAGTATTTAGTCCTATTGGTGCACTGTTTGTCTCCAAGTATACATTTATTTGCTAGACTTTTTATCTATACAAAACTATTTGTACAATTTATATTATATATAATTATATTTTAAATTTTAAAATAATTATATCCAAAACAGTACAACGGTATAAGCCTATACCAAAACGTTCCGTTCCAATAGTAAGCCGAAATGACCACCGGAACGGTACTAACAAGTATGTATTGAGGGTGAAAAAAAAAGGCTCCCATTCACCCCTCTAATCGCTGACGTCGACCAAAAATGGCCTCAAACAATTGAAGGCCGCTGTTTGCTGAAGATCAGAAGCTACAAAATTTTACCCAGCTGCTCCTTGCCGGAGCCGCGCGGCAGCCTCTTGCATGGGGCTAGCACGGGAGTGATCGGCATCGCTGCTCACTTAGGGTGACGTGGGCAGACCAAACCAAGAGTAGCTCTTTTACTTAGTTAGGTTCAGTTTAATTTTCGTTTCTTTCTTTCTTTTACTTTCGTTTCTTTTCTTCTCTTTCTTCTGTAAACTATCATTTGACAACCATTGCAATATAATGATCATAAGGTAGAGATTTCTCTACCTTCTTATATAAAAAAAGTTTAATGACACGTTTATGGATTAGCTCTGCTGAATAATGAGCTTGCTGTTTGATGACTTGGCCATTTGGTCTGCTCTCCCTGGATTCGGTTTGGAAGTTCTTATCCACCAAGGCATGCAAATATATATAGTAGGCATTTCTTCGTATCCACCAAGGCATGCAAATGTATATAGTAGGCATTTCTTCATATCCACCAAGGCATGCAAATATATACTAGCTGCTAGAATTGAATACTTTCCTTCCTTTATATGTTTACCTATAATGTAAATGCCGCACGAGGGGGGAGAATCATCTAGATTCATGCAGAAAAACGAAAAACGCACGATGAGCATTTGGCCTCCCACTTAAATACATTCCATCCAAATCTCAGGCAAATTAAATTGGCACCAAGTTGTTACGCTGAGTAGATAACATTTTGCCAAAACAGCTAGCACACCATTCAGGGGTATATAAAGAACACCATTGTGCACTTGCATCGCCATCATCTTCCTCCTAGGTAGGTCTAGGTCTTCTATAAACAATGGCGTCCTTTTCCTATCTCTTACTAGTACCTCTTCTCTTGTTCTCCATCTCCCTCTCTCCTGCACCTGCGCTGTGCTATATCAATCCAGGTACAAGCTTACAACAAAACTCCACACAACCTTCCGCTCGTCAAACTTACATTGTGCTCGTCAAGCCACCCTCGCATGACTACGATGCCAGCGAAGACGAGCACCGTCGGTGGCATGAGTCTTTCTTGCCGAGCTCGCACACCGACTCCGGCGAGCCACACCTCATCCACTCCTACACCGAGGTGATCAGCGGCTTCGCTGCAAGGCTCACTGATGCCGAGCTCAACGCGGTATCCCAGAATCTGGGGTTCGTGCACGCGTTCCCAGACCGAACGCTGCAGCTCATGACAACGCACACGCCAGAGTTCCTCGGGCTGAGGAACGGCACAGGGTTCTGGAGCGAGGCCGGCTACGGGAAGGGAATCATCGTCGGGCTGCTCGACACCGGCATCCATGCAACGCACCGTTCATTCGACGACCATGGAGTCCCGCCTCCCCCGACGAGGTGGAAGGGCTCGTGCAAAGGTTTTGCGGCCCGGTGCAACAACAAGCTCATTGGCGCCAAGTCATTTGTTGGAGGCGAGACAGGGGATGACGAAGGTCACGGTACGCACACCTCATCCACGACCGCAGGGAACTTCGTCACCGGCGCCTCAGTCAACGGTCTGGGTGCGGGCATCACGGCCGGAGTTGCTCCCCTCGCGCACATCGCCATGTACAAGGTGTGCACTGGTGATGGTTGTCAGGAATCGGCCATTTTGGCCGGCCTAGATGCGGCTATCAAGGATGGGGTTGACGTGCTCTCCCTCTCCCTCGGCGGTGGTTCGAGTGTCCGCTTCGATAAAGACCCTATTGCCATCGGCACGTTCAGTGCGGTATCCAAGGGCATCGTCGTCGTGTGCGCTGCTGGCAACAGTGGCCCCTGGTCGGCGACAGTCACCAACGATGCGCCGTGGTTGCTCACGGTCGCTGCCGGCTCAGTGGATCGGAGCTTCCACGCTGACGTGCAGCTTGCCAACGGCAAGCGCATCGACGGACAAGCGCTTACTCAGGTATCGAACTCAAGCTCCAAGTCGTATCCTCTCCTCTACTCCGAGGAACATCAGTACTGCCAGTACGAGGATAAGGGGGACGTCGCCGGCAAGATTGTGGTTTGCAAGGCCACTGACTACATTGTTCAGGAATCTGACATCCGTGACATGAGGAGTGCCGGCGTGGCCGGCGTGGTGCTTTTCAACCGAGAAACCGATGGCTACACCACTAATCTCAAGGATTACGGTTCCTCCGTGGTGCAGGTGACCGCGGCTGATGGCAAGGACATAACAGATTACGCGACATCGGTGAGCAAATCAGCGGCCACTATCACGTACAACAACACATTGCTTGGTGTCCGTCCGTCCCCCGAAGTCGCGTTCTTCTCGTCCCGGGGTCCAAGCTTGGTCACCCCCGGCGTGCTCAAGCCAGATATCCTGGCTCCGGGGCTTAACATCCTTGCCGCATGGCCACCACAAGCGAAAGGTGTTGCCGGGCCTTACAACATCATATCCGGCACGTCCATGGCGACGCCGCATGTAAGCGGCGTCGCGGCGCTTATCAAGAGCTCCCACCCCGACTGGTCACCGGCTGCCATCAAGTCAGCCATCCTGACGACATCGGACGCCGTCAACAAAACCGGTGGCCCGATCTTGGACGAGCAACACAAGAAAGCCAACGTGTACGCGACAGGCACCGGCCATGTCAACCCCACCAAAGCAGCAGACCCGGGCCTAGTGTACGACCTCGGTGTCACTGACTACGCCGGCTACATCTGCTCGCTCCTAGGCGATCGTGGCCTAGCAACCATCGTGCGGAACTCGAGCTTGACCTGCGCGAAGTTGCCCAACATTCCCGAAGCACAGTTGAACTACCCGACTATAACAGTGCCGTGGAAGTCGACACCATTCACGGTCAACCGGACGGTGACAAACGTGGGGCCAGCCAAGTCGACCTACACGCTGAAGCTGGACGTGCCGAAGTCGCTGACGGTGCGTGTCTCCCCGGAGACTCTGGTGTTCTCCAAGGCCGGAGAGAAGAAGTTGTTTAGTGTGTCGGTGAGCGGCCACAGCGTGGACAGACTAGATGCCGTGGAAGGAAGCTTCAGTTGGGTGTCAGGGAAGTATGTCGTGCGGAGCCCGATCGTCGTGGTCGTCGGAAACGGGAGTCCTCCACCGTCATCAGGAAGGATATCCATGCTGTGAGCACGATGGATGTGCAACATTAATATTCAACAATCGGCGTCTCCCTCTTTAATTCGTTTTTCAGTTTCCTTTTGTGTCGCATAAACAGTGCTATGTAAATGTCTCAGTATTAGACGCCAGAATATCTTATGCGATACAGATTCGAACCAGAGCTCGGTCGTAGATTTATGGGTGCAGGATTGTGTATTCCGACTTCTCCATGCTGCCCCCCCTCAGCAGCCTAAAACTGCACTCGTCTAGTAATACCTGCAATATCAATCCTATGAGAGCCGCCGACCCCGGCCTTGTGTACGACATTGGCGTCAGTGACTATGCGTCTTGGAGGGTAGTTTGAGTGGGGTGTTAAGGAAGCATGTCGTTCGGAGCCCGGTCGTTGTCGTCGTTGGACTCGGCGGTTCTCTGTTGTCATCAGGAAGTCTGTCCGTGCCGTGAGAATAGTGGTCGTGTATGCGTAATCCTTGTCATCACTACACCATGACATAGTATTAAGAGCAATGCAACTGCCGGGAAAAACAGCTTTTTCCGGCAATTTATCTGCCGGGAATGTGTATTCCCGGCACTTATTGCCTGCCCGGTAAAGTGCTGCCGGGAAAAATATTTCCCGGCAGATATGTGCATTCCCAGCAGTTAACTGCCCTAGAAAAGTCGTTTTTCCCCGGCAGTTAGAGTTTACCCTACAATTAGAGTTTCCCGCAGATTAGAGTTTCCGGCATTATATGTATTGCCGCGATTAACTTGCCCTCGATTGCATGTTTTCCTGCGAGCTATGCTCTAGATAAGTTTTTTTCCGCAGCTAAGTGCTCTAGATAAGTTTTTTCCCGCAGCTAAGTGCCCTAGATAAGTTTTTTTTCCCAAAGACTTAAACCGCCTCGATTATCGGGCTTTTCCCTAGCGATTAGGCGTATTGCCGATAGCTTAAACCGCCTCAATTGTCTTTTGCACCATTTAACCATAAGCGACTCCATGGCTTATCAAGCACTTAACAAGAATATCAAATGCTAGCTGCACCTAGCCATCCATACTCTTTCAAGCATACACGTAATCTTAAAGTGAGCAATCAAGAGGAAATAAGCTATAATATTTGTAGGAAATGCCTACGCTAGTGTAAAGAAATGCGTAAAGATGTCCATTGATGTTTAGGATATAAGCGTATGTTAGAGCTCTAACAAATAAATAAATTAAGTGAAGTCAATAAAAAGTGCATTGAGATCTCCAAGTATCCTTATCATAATATGATAACACCAATCTATTTTACATAGTAAAATCTTGTAGTCGTAACA